>JANEYF010000965.1:0-501026 GCA_029963845.1 Rhamnusium bicolor
CAACAAATGTACTAAAACATCAACTAAAGTCTCTGATTTTGAGCGGCGAATTAAACATAAATTTAAAATTGTTTTAGACGGTGATAAAATAGTGATAAAATTTAAATATCATATAGATAAATACTGTTTTTGATATATATTATATGTTCATATACTGTAGATACATGTACTTAACTAGATATACGCTAGATATACACATATTGTAATATTGCATATTATATACTGTACTAATACTATACCAATGGTATCCTAGGTTAGTAGTTTTGATATCAGTGTATACTGTACCACTAACCTTTTGTGTTAAATTCCTTCTATTTTACACAATAAAGACATTTATTATTATTATTATTATTATTATTCGCTATAACCATCGAGTTGCGGAACACCTTGTAGATATATAAAACACTATTGTATATGGTTGTAATCATCCTCCTCAACGCACGTTTTAAAGTTGTTTTCAATGTCTTTTTGCGCACAGACTTATTTAAACAAATTTTTGAATAATTCGTAGGAGAATGGCTTAATACTCAGAGTAAGTGCGGGAAAGAATAATTATTATTTTTATTATTACTTTTATTATTGTCAAAAAATTTTTTTGGAATTTAAAAACAAAAAAAGTTTTTAAAAATTAGGGGTTATATCTCCATGTGAATTTATTACCATGTACACTTTTAATATAATTTCGGTGTAAAATCAATCGGACAACTATTCTGTCAACTGTATAAAGATTGTTGTTTATTAATCAAGTCAAATACAGAGCCTAGGTATTAAGTTAACCTATAAATGCTGTATACTTGTTTTTATGCGAAACGCAATAAAAGCACAATTTTCAATCACTTCATAATTGTACAAAAATAGGTTAAACAGTTGGTCAAAATTATTACTTTTGCGAACAGACACAATAAACACAACCGTACCTCATAAAATGTTTCATCCCAGCTCATTTCACTTATATTTTGTTTATTCGCACCTGATTGGTTCGTTAAAATTTACAATTACACGCCATACGATACGCGCTTTCCGACACTTTAGAGATACTAACAAAATTTTAAATCTCCAGGTGGTATTGGATGCATTCCAAGTTATTTTAAGCTGTCGGCTGAGAAATAAAATTGTCATTTTACCCATCAAAATACGATATATATTAACTCCTTTCATTTAATTTGTCAATATTATTGTTTGTCACTTTAAATTATAATAGATTCTTAAATAACTGATTTATAGACACTTGGTTCAATAGAAGAGTAACCATCATAAGTGTACAGGGAGATTCACCAAAAAATAGGGTAATAGTAATGAACATAAGACGTAGACTTCGAACTTTTTAGGTGATGGCCATGAACGAACTAAGGGTTACATAATGTTTATTAAATAATTATTTAAATCTAGCACTGAAATAGTAGCCACACGCGTTTTGGCAACTAAGTTGGCAACATCGGGAGAGAATTAAAACTAAATTGATACTAACAACACTGTCTATTTATACTTAAATTCTAGGTGCGACAAACCGACACATATTAGTCAAGGTGACGTAAGCTAACTCACTAACTTAAACTAATCTAACCTAACCTAACTTAACTTTTTCTTTGTGAGGCGCGTAGCTGGCGCCGTTCGGATCGCCAGACATGTGGTCTCCATGAAAGCCCAAACACCCAGAAAACCCTCTCTCATTACTTCTGAGTGCTGAATGTATTGGAAATTATGCTTCCTCCTGCCCTATTCTGTTGGTGTCTTTGCCCTATGTCCCCCCTCTGCACCTATACACGATTAGGGGTTTGGGTTTTAATTAACCGCATCTCTTCTCCCTTGTCCTGGACATGATGGTCTTCATCATATTCGCGATGGTGTCCCACTGTCGTTCCTACTTGAGCATGTGTCTGGCTGTATTTCTGGATGTTATTGGCCCTATCTCTTATCTCCTCCCATCTTTCACACTCAAACGTTGTAAGTGCTGCACTATCAGAGTTGTCTCAATACTGGGAAAGGGAATCCTCTCTTCTGCCGATCTTGTGCAGGTAATTCCTGAAGCAGCCGTATCCAGAGAGTACTTGGGTAATGTGGTAGTCCATCTCCCGGTGCGACATATTTACCTACGGTTCTATATCTGGGATTATTATCCTGGTTCACTCTGCACTTGTATCCTCCATCCAATTTATTTGCCGGGCTGCTGTAGTGTTTTTCTTTGCCAGATTTTTTGTTAGCTGTTCCCCTCCTGCCTCGTATACTCTCTCCATTCTTTTGCCAACATTTCTATTGGGGGTATCGTTGCGTAACCAGTGCCGCTTCCCTGGAGACAGTCCTATAAGCGCTACAGATGTGGAGAGCCATTTTCCACTGCACTGCAACTCCCATAGCCTTCTTCTGTAATGCTGCACCATAAAGCATTATGCAGTGTGCCACCGACCACAGTATTTGTCTTTTACTTGCTTTAGGCCCCATGTTTGACATGAGCCTTTCTAGCCGTTGTTCTCATTGCCTCGGCTTTTCTTCTTTTTTTTTTTTTTGAGGAGAAGGGAAATCTTGCATATGCACCTTACTATTGATGTTACGATAAGGTAGTGTCGGATTCTTATCGACTAAAACCTCTCCCCCCTCTCCCCACGAGATGAAGAACTTCACCAGACCAGCTGTCATTTATTTTCTGTCCTCCGTTCGTCATCCATTTTTTTCATTATTTTATGTATCGTGTCGTTGATCAAGTTTCAGGTTACCTCATTTTCCAGCATATATGCAATTATATTTACATATTTAACATCTGTTCGACCTTTCCAAGACATTTTCAAAACTTTTTTATTTTTGATTTTAAATTTCCCGAGGCATCGGTCGGCGGGGAGGCAGATGACCTTTTAAATGGCAAAGAAGTAAACTTTTCTACAAAAGACATACTCGTATATGTGGAATATCTGAAAAATATTTTAAGTATGAGCCAATTACATTTGTCGACGTTGACTTTTTAATGAGAGGACCCGGAGATTAACTTTAGAATATTTAAAAGAAATATTAGTAATATACGTTTAAACTTGTGATCGCTAGTTAAAAATACATATGCGTGTATATTAGTGTTATATTCATCAATATATTCAAATGTCTTTACAGAACTGAGATATATCCAGCCGTTCACGAGTTATAAGGAAAAACATCGTTTAGCGTCTCCCCCCAAATCTGGCTAATAAAAACATATAATTAAAATATACAAGTGTATGAAACGTTTGCAATCCTATTTAAAGCAGTTCACCCCACTGGAGAGGTATCTAATTATAGAATGATACACTGCTAGAATTACAAATATTTTAATAAGAATTCAGTAATTTATATCATTATCGCGAGGAACAGTAAACGGCAGAAATAGAGTTATTAAGATTAGTAGTTTTCCTATCTTGCCAATTTGAATATCTTGTTTTTTTTGTAGGTACAGAGCTCAAAAATAACTAAAATTCACATGATTTTTATTACTTTTTGCTTGATTTAGGTAAAATTTATATGATATTTATATTTTAATATTTTAGGAATCTACATAGTTCGGACATGAATAATAATAATAAATAAACTCCACAGAAGTTAGACAACCCCCAAATCCAAAACCTAAGTTGTCAAGAAGGGGTTTACACTTAGAAAAGCGTGGACGTACAATCAATCTCACCGTCATTTTCACTGCCGTTGGCGGGCCTCGAACCCGCACCTACGATAGATTGATTTCTAGACACGCTTGCCTTTGCACGTGCCCACTAACAATGCAACCATCTTTTAACATTTTGATTAAACTATTTTGGAAAAACTCCAAAGAAAAGTTTTGCCGTGAAAAGGAATATAATAAAATCAAACAACACAGAATATTATACGAGGTGAAACAGAAATGCGCCATGCAATTATTTAATGAAAGGTTTTGATACTAAATAATGATAATATGATACGATTTATCTCTATTTCAAAATGTTCCTTAAAGAGTTATAGGCGTTCAAAGTTCAAAATGAAAAATATGTATTTACTGTAATTGCACTAGCTCTTTATGAACATGTATGCTAAATCACATTTTGTGGACAGCCGATATCGTTTTATTAGTAATGGTAACCGTAGAAATACATACTATTGGTTTGATGAAAATCGAAATCGAAATTTCAGAAATTGCTGGACTGGAACTCATGATGCCTTAAACTGGCCACCAAGATTGCCAGATCTCACACCGATCTGGTACATCAACACATATCAGCAAATTTTGAGGAACTAAAGACGCATATCCAATTGGCATTAGATTTAATAAGAGATGATGGCACTTTAAGAAGTACGTAATTCCTTTCCCCATCTACATAACCAGAAATAATTTACTGAAATCGACAAACACAGGGAATTATTGTAATTTGTGAGGTTTCAACTACCCCTGTTATAAAACTTAAATATTTATTTGTGTAACCATTATTTTAGACTATTTTAGTTACAATTTTTTATTATTACGTTTAGTAAGTAACAGAATTATTAATTAAACTCATCAGGTATTATTGTTACTTAATAAAACACATCAGTATAATAGTATGATTGAGAGAGAAGCGCACATGCCTCTTACCCGGAAGTCCTGGGTGCAACTAACTTTGGTTAAAAAACTGAGATTTTTCGGAAGCAGAAGAGAATCCCAATATATTTGGATATTGGAAATGTGTCCGATGTCTTCAAATGTGTATCTCACTCGGTAGCAAATTTGCTTTATAATTAAATAGGTTGTATTATATGTGGTGTGGTTGTGATGGACTTTTTTCTTCCAGACAAGAAAAATGCGTCACTAGTGACACTCGAGACTACGGTGGTAAGATGGTGTTCGGTGTGCGATTCACTCAGGCGCTAGTTCCTCTTATAGTGCAGGAATAACACTTTTCCCTATTAGCAGATAATAGTGTCTCGGATAACTGCAGTGGAGATGGAAATGTCCAGAGGTCTAGAAAAAGTAAACCAAAAATAAGAACAAGGCACTGACAATTTTATTAATTTTATTAATTTATTAATAAACATTTATATTTGCTTTAAATAAAACTTATTGTTGTAGACCCAAGTAGAAATAAGCGTGTTTCTAAAAAGGCAACTGTATCGGTATGTATGTTAAACAAATGTACTCAAGCGAATAGATAAAAATACTACTAGCATGAAAAACTACAAACCAAATGTACTCTACATCAAAATTGCTTATATCTGCTTCTAGAGCCGGTCTCTTCAGGAGTGCCGTATACACACGTGTACAGGACGTGAGCGGCTGCTCCTTTAAGAAGGGAGTCTATGACCTTACTGAGTTAGATACAAAGTCTGAGTGATCCACCGTTAGTCTCAGCTTATTTGCTACCGCAAGGGGTCTCAAAACGTTAACAATCAACAGGTGTCGGACACTAATCGTCAGAGCAATGTACGTTCTTAGCGTCTGAGTTCAATACATCAATCTTATTGACAGACTGTTAATCCTGGCTTTATTGCTACCGCAAGGAGTCTCACATCGTGTTAGCAACGGCCAGGGTCAAAATAATCAGTAAAGCTGGCCGAGGTGGCTGGAGTACAGCCACGGTCTTGCGCTGGCGTCACACTTGCCGATTTAGAAGTGATTTACGCTGCAGTCGTATTTGAAAGGTTAATACGTGAGGTTGTACCTATAAATTATACATAATGTCAAACGCGCCAAAGGATAAAAAACGACCGTACGCGGACACCGTGAATAAATTTATCGGTGAATTTCCGGATTTATTCTATGACGGATGCAAAATAATTTGTAAAGTTTGCAATCAAGACTTAATGTGCTGGCACAAAACAGATTGTCGTCGTCATATCAATACCGTGCAACATCAAAATAAAAAAAAATGGCATGCCTTTGACAACTCAGTTTATGTTTGATTTATTGTTAATGTTAATAGCCTGTAATATTCCGCTACACATACTGGATAAACAACCATTTCGAGAGTTTTGGAATAAATACAATCCCCACGTGAACTTACCAAGTCGTACATCGTTACGTAGATATATTCCAGCTGTTCGTGAAGACATTGTAAATAGGATTAAATGTGGATTAAAAAATACACGGCTCTGGTTATGTATTGACGAGATGACAGATTGTAAAAAAAATTCTATTTTAAATATTATAGTACGTGTACTGGACCCTCTTAAACCAACATTTCCACTTTTACTAGCTAGTGAAAGACTAACTGCGTGTACTGGCGAAATAATTACGCGTGTGGTGTTGGAGACATTCGAAAAATTTGAACTTTGAACAAGTCAAGTATTGATGTTTGTGACTGATGGTGCCGCGACAATGCGTGTGGTAGGCAGTTCTTTTCAAAGAGACAATTGTAGGTTTTTACATGTTACGTGTAAAGTGCATGCGTTACATCTTGTGGCAGAAACGATTCGAAAATGTTTTCCAGAGGTAGATGCATTAATAGCAAATATAAAAAAAGTATTTCTCAAATCTCCTAAACGGCTTCGAGTATTTCACAGACAGTGTTCTGGTATCCCTGAACCACCAGAGCCGATTCTTACACATTGGAGAACGTGGTAGAAAGCGGCTTTTTATTATGCTGAATATTTTCAACAAATAAAAGTTGTGATACTACAGTTCAACCCTAACGAGTCTGCAGCTATTAGGGAATGCCAGACAAGCTTTCAAGACATTTCTCTTGAAACAGATTTAAAAACTATTAATAACAATGATAGAGGACTACACGACGCAATAGAAAAATTGCAAAATTTTCGTTGTCGTTAGTGGAATCGCTGCAAATAGTGGACGACGTAAATACACAGCTACAGGCTATAAATGACGCAAAAAAATAATCGCGTTAGTGAAAAATTCGAGAGTGTATTACAGACAGATCCTGATTTTAGCAAATTAAGACAAATTTGTGATGGTGCATCTACAACTTCGTTAAGTGAGTTCACAGATTGTTTTACTTATGCCTGTATTACATCCGTAGATGTCGAACGGTCATTTTCAAAATACAAACGTATTTTTTCACCAAAGCGAACATCGCTGACGGAGACAGTTGTAGAAACATACCTGATGCTATTATACTATAGATCTTCCTCACTTTGTGATGACAACAACCAAACTACTTCATAAATCTGCTTAAAAGGGTGAGTTTTACACTAATTTTTATAAAATGTAACATTATTGTTAAAATTTATTTCCATTTATTGTACTTATTCAAGTATTATGATATGATGTAAACATATGAGTCATATGACGGCTCTGTCGGCCAGGTGACCTCGGCCAGCTTTAATAATCAGTCATCAACAAATGTAAATTATTAATGTGGTCACTCTCAAAAACAAAATTTAACTTCCAAAAGAAAACGAAGCTCACTTGGACAGACGAACAGTAATGATTCTAAGTTAAAATTACTGAACGAAATAAATTAATTTTACGTTATTAAAATCTTTTTTTACTGAAAATAAATATCAAAATTAATGACTGAAAGTCTTTAAAATAGTAAAATTAATCTTCAAATAAAAATTCAACTAAATCTTTAAAATAGTAAAAATTAAATTTTAAATAAAAATTCAACTAAGTCAGTTAAATACGGAAACAAATATCAGAATTTTTACCCTTTATCCTTTACCCTAAATTAGTAAAAATTAAATTTAAAATAAAAATGCAACTAAGTTAATAAATAAATAAAAATTAAATACAAATAAATAACGGAAAAATTCTTACTCTTAACAGTCAGGTGATATTATTTCGAATATCAGGATTCCAACGATATGTTTTCCAGCTCAGGGTGTATGTATTTAAGAGTTTTTACTCCAAAAATCAGCATGGTTCACAAGTTCAGGGGTTAAATTACACATAAAAACTACCTTATCTCTGCTTGTATTCAGGCTAGCGGTTTTTCCAATATAGACTGTTAGTTTTAAATGTAAAATTAAAAAATTAATTTAATTTATAAACAAAATAATATTTTACTAGAAAAATAAAATATACGGTCTAAATCGCAAAATAATCAACAATTTCCATTCCTAAATTAATTCATTTATTTCATAGTGGACATTTCGATACACGATTCTCTCTCAGAGTGCCTGTTGCTCTTATAGCTCTATTCTTCAATTCCTCCATCAGTTCAATGGAAGTGAAAAAATTGTCAAAGAATAGATGGTACGGTAAGTTGTAATTCAAAGAAGCCAAGACATCTGAATATTGCAAGATAACATTAGCACCTAATCTCATGTCACATTTTCGTGGTAAATTGTCGTTTTTCCCTGATAAGGCTCCATCCAAATTACATAGCCAAGGCGTGTTGTTTCGGTCCAAAATTTATAACCCCACATTATCGGCTTACCACGAATGAATTGTTTGTAACCATGGCGCTCAAAATAAGGCACCATGGCTTCATCTACACTATGACATTCTTCTACCAGGGCAAACTGTAAATAACTTTCATTCATCTTATTTAGCAAAGGTCTCACTTTAGAGAAATTATCACTTGCGTCTAAATCAGTATTATCGCAGCAATGTAAATATTTGAGACAATGGCCAATCTATCCCTTGACATTGCTGAAGAGATAAGTTTATTACTGACATCATCAGAATTTTCCAGTATAATCTACGCCTTGGCAGACACGAGTACCCACTTAGAATCATAATTGCGATAAAACAATACATTTCATCTGTAGTAATATCAGCATTATAGTTCCTCTGATTTGCATATTTATTAGTATAATTGACTAGCAAGTCAATTACGGAACTATCGAAAAAGCATTAAAAAAGTTGGATAGGAGACAATGAGTTATTTGCGAAGTGCATATCCGACCAATGAGGAAAATTATTCGTAATATCTTTTTGTACTCAGTCGTACTGTTTCTTCTTTTTTGTAACGGTAGTTTTTTATTTTAAAAACTTGATAACGGCAAATTATCCTCGCTATCGTAACCATGCCTTTCCTCATCTGATATTTGAACTTCAGCTTCAACACGTAATTGACTTCCAGGAAGATTATACAAAGTTATATTGTCCTCTTCACCAGAATCCTCATCAGTATTTTCATCATTTGCATTCTCTGGGGGGAAAATGACTATCCCAGGAGGCGGCTCTGAAATATTATCAGGATCTTCCAACTCTTGTAGAAGTTCATGAAGATTAATGGACGATGCTTACAACTATTAAAAGAAGAAAATACAAAAGATTAAATTACTATATAAAAGAATTTTAGAGCAACTTGAAATCCTATCGTCCTTTTAAAAGGTTGCCAATATTTTAGGTAGATTTGGGATATCAAAATTAACTCTAACTTTACTTTTAAAATTCAGTTATCAAATAGACACACTTTATAAATAATATCTAACTATCAGTAACTACTTACTACAATTTATTTGTGTAATATACTTACTTCCAAGTAGCCATGTTCAAATAACAAAAGCCGATAAATATTAAATAAATAATATTAAATTTTACTTCACATAAAAGGTCACAGCAAACTCTTAATTACTTAAAACAGTGCATATAAATTAATCATGAGGTGGCGCCATCTCTTCAGAACAGTTTTAAAGTTACTTAAAACCACTTTCTTACTAGATCCTTTTAAAAGGTCGGTAGGTCTATCTCGGTAAAAGTAGATTATTATTCAACTTGTGTGATTTTTCAGAAAGATACGGAATTAAAATATTGACTAAAAATATTTACTAGTGCTATACAGAGTGTACCAATGTTTAGCTAAAGAAGAAATAAATTGACTATGAATCTATGCTCAAAAAAAACACCTTGTTACACTGTATTTAATATTTAATTATAAACTTAATATTATCAATTTATGTGAAATATACTTTCACTCTAATTTTCTTAATAATACTCCGCAAATATTAAAATGACTTGTGTCAAGTATATTAAAGGATAAACAGCTGGTTCTTTTCATTGTGAAAACGTAATGTAATAAAAATATTTATACGATTAGTCAAGAAAATAAAATGGTTATTGGCAATAATATTGCTCTTAATTTTATATAATAGAATAATTAAGAAAAGTGATTAAAGATTTGTAATTGTAAATTACGTAATATTTTTTTATAATTAAGATAACTAAAAGATTGAAAACATATCTTCTCTGTATTTGATATCAATATAACATATTATAAAGATATTTTATTTTTAAAACTAAATTAAAGTAAGTATTTTTAAAATATGTTTTTGAGTCTCTTATAATACTAAAAACATTTCACAAATTATCACAATTGCAAAACACTAGTTTACAAGGTTTTTTACCCAAAGATGAAAGGTTTGAATTTGTAGCATTTCAATTCACTGAATTCTAATCTGCAATCAGAACAAAAATATTATGCCACGTATTTGAAATATTTATTAAGATTAAAAAAAAATTTATGAAAAGGTTAAAAGCGACCAATTTTTTCTTCTTTTAATAAGTGTTGGTGTCAGTTTTTCTTATAATGGACCAACACTAGTCCTCCAACATATTTTTATCCCAAAAAACCTTGACACTGTTGCTTAAAATATTTCAAAACTCAATGAAAACGTTCACCATGTTCATCGTTCATACTCCCGTAAATTCTCAGGAAAGAAATTAGGATATGAATGTAAGAAGTAAATTTTGAGAGACATGTTGACTCCCATTTTATGGTTGTTAACCAATAAATCAGAAACGATTTGTTTATAGTTCTCATATGTCAAGTTTCGCGCTTGACATAAACTCTAAAAAAAAGTAAATAACATTGAAAAAGGAAACATTCATTTTCCGAAACGTTAGGGAATTATATTATTAATATTGTATCTCATATTAGTTGTCAAAAAACATCCTCTGACTAATCTTTTACGTAAATTCTCAAACGTAGAGGTTTATATTTTCCAGTAATATACTGGGACCTTTAGATAACGAAGAATTATTCATGCGGTAGTGTCCCAAAAAAAGAGAAAAAAAAATGTCGGCTTTGACGGCAGTAAAGGGATTAAAGAAATCGACGTTTTTCATGTTTTTTATGTATAAGTTTGAAATAAACGGTATGTAATTTTTTTGTTTTTCACAAATATCCATTTCAACAAATATTTTTAGGAGAAAAATTCAACAAATTGTACAGGGTGAATCACAAGGAATAGATATTATTTTACCTGTCGATTACATAGCGGAAAATATTAATTTTTTTGCTTAATAACTGGTGGTCAAATATTAATACTTACTGAGATACAGGGTGTTAAATTCATAAAAATAATTCAGTTATATTGTTAATTTCAGTTATTTTCTCACACATAAACATAAAAGTCAGTACAATTAGGTTTTTTGACGTAAGAAAATCGAATAAGTATCATTTTTGGTGTATTGCATAGAGGGCGCTACGTAAGATATCTTGGTTTACCAGAAATCCGTCATAACTTTTTTGTACTTCGTTCATTTATAACCTCATTGCAATTTTTTTTAATTACCTATTATTTTTAAACAGAAAACGGATACTTGTTTTATCTTCGTAAAATGCACCCTTATCGAGATATCTACATTTTAGAAAGTCCTGCGCACCCGTAATTTTTTTCTTTTTTTGTAGAGATCCTCTCTTTCCTCCTCAAAATGCATAATTTGTAATATTCTATTCGTCAATTTAACAAAAATAACTTTTAATACCAAATATCTGAAGAGGTGAGAAAAAGTGAGTATTTTTAAATTCTGAAAATGGCGGAAATAAATTTAACAATTTAAAAGATAAAGCTGTAATTTATTTACTAACTTGAAAATAGAAAGAACGAAGTAAAAACAAAATATTTTGAAACTGCAAATAACAGTTCTCTCAGAGAACATGTTCTACATGGTCACCACCCACTTCAATACAGCATTTTAGTCTCCTGCTCAATGATTTTCTTGGAATGGGTTGGAAACTTTGAAGCGAAGATAACACTGCCGTAGTTTTCCACGAAACACCAAAACACTATATACTGCACTAGACGCGCTTTCGCTAACCAAATTGGTATCATCTGGAGACAATTTTCTTAAGGAAAAGAAAGTGGCTAGGTTAGTTCTGATAGTATCAGCAACCTCCTGAATTCATCTCCACAATTCCTCGCGAGTATCCATTGTTTTGAAGTAAACAAGAGATTTCATATCACTCCAAACAAAAAAAATTCATTGTGTTGAAATCCGGGCTACGAGGTGCCCATGGAAACTGACTCCCACGACTTATCCAGTGGTTTGGAAACACTTCATTCAAGTAATTTCTTACTTATAGGGGAAAATGTGGTGGTGCACCATCCTTCATGTACCGCATGTTTAATCTTACGATTGGTGGCATATCATCAAAAAGTGGTAACTGGTTTCGTAAAAAAAATTAGGTAAAGTTCTCCGTTTAAATTGGGAAGCAGCTCAATTGGATCTAAAAATTTGTCTCCAATTATGCCACACCATACATTAATCTTAAATTCATATTGAAAATGCATTTCCCTGATTAAATGCCTTTTTCTGCCAAAAATGACTATTTGGCCATTTAAAAACACCACATATCTTAAATTTAGCTTCGTCTGTAAAGAGGATATTTTTGTGAAATGAACGGTCTTCATTTTGGGATGACGGGATGACCTGAACTAAACCTTTATCTTCTTGGTCAGGTCATATAATTTTGGGACGTTCTTTATGGTTCTTGGGGCAGAATGAACCTGTTTCGCCTAATCGATTGAACAAGTTTTGAAAAATCTTGTAAGTAGGCTGTCTTCTACCAGGATATGTTTGTCAATATACTCTAGCTGCAGCAAAGTCAAAGAAATTTGTTATCGTAAGCACAGTTCATATCTTTCATCTCTTCTTTAGTAAAATCGTTGTCGTGGCATATTCACACCTTTACTTTAACACACATTGTAATTAACAAACACCATCAATTCAAATACCACAATAAATATTTGACAGATAGTAAATAAATACATCTGTCAGTATATTTCACTTATTTCCATAGCATACTTCGTTAAACATTTTTAGAACCTACCTTATAATTCATCAGGATGTTTGTTTTACTTTAATTAAGTACAAATTATACATTTTGAGGAAGAAAGAGAGGATCACTGCAAAAATATTAAAAAAAAATATGGGTGAGCGGGATTTTCTAAAATGTAAATAACTCGATAAGGATGCATTTTATGAAGATAAAACAAGTATCCTTTTTTGTTTAAAAATAATGGTTAAATAAAACATTTGAAATGAGATTATAAATGAATGAAGTACAAAAAGTTATAACGGATTCTGTTAAACCAAGATAGCGCCCTCTATGCGATACATAAAAAATGATAGCTTATCGATTATCTCACGTCAAAAGACCTAATTATACCGACTTTTATGTTTATGTGTGAAAAAAATAACTAAAATATAACAACACTACTGAATTATTTTTATAAATTTAACACCCTGCATCTCAGTAACTATAACTATTTGACCACCCGTTATTAAGTAAAAAATTAATATTTTCCGCTGTATAATCGGCAGGTAAAATATTACCCATTCCTTATGAATCACCCTGTATAAACAACGAGTATTCACAAAATTGTTTACTTATACCAATATTCCTAGTTACAATACACGCTTTAGTTACATTAGCAACCAAAACCAGTCTACTACACTATAATCGCTGCGTCATTTTATGAAAATTCCTGCCTTAATGAATTATAATCGACATGAGCTGATGGTCAGTTAATTACTGACGCATTTGCGTCACATTTTCAATCATTATACCTCCCTTCTCAGGATACAAATATCAATACTGATTATCTTAAAACAAACGATGCTCTTGTAATAAAAAATATATCTGACTAGCAAGTTGTGCAAGTATTCGGCGACTAAAACCAAAGATGACTATGTGCCCTGATAATATTTCTGCTTTTATGCTGAAAGACTGTACCTTAGCTTTTACTCACTCGCTAACCATTTTATTTAATTTAATTTTAAAAACGTGCAAATTTACAAGCATATGGAAAGATTTACGACTGTCCTGTTCTTAAAAATGGGGGTAGAGATGATGTTTGCAACTATCGCCCTATTACCATTTTATGTAACGTTTGTAAGGTCCTGGAGATTATTTTGCACTGCTATACATATCATCATGTAAAAAATATAAAAAAATATAATATAAATCAATATAAATTCATGAATGCTAGGTCAATTACAACTAATTTGACCTCTATAACGCAATACATCTCAGATATCTTAGATAACCAAGGCCAAGTTGGTGTTGGTTATATGGATTTCTTCAAGGCCTTTGGTCGACTAGACCATACAATTTTAATAAATCGCTTGGACCAATATAGAATATCATCAGATGTCATAAATCTATTTGGATCATATCTCTCCAAAATAGTCAATACGTGCAATATCTTGGTTATAAGTCTAACAATACAGATGTACTTTCAGGAGTTCCACAAGGCTCCATCCTTAGGCCCCTTTTATTTAATATATTTTTAGATGAGAACATTCTCTCTCAATATCGGTTTTATAAAGTATACTGACGACATAAAATTTTATTCTAAAATTGCCTCGTATGATGACTGCACTCGGCTACAGGATGTATTAAGACAAATTAATGATTAGTGTATTGTCAATAATCTACCTCTTAACATTAAGAAATGTAATGTGACGCCATTCAGTAGGCAACTAAATCCTCTAATCTTTGCTTATCAACTAGACAATGTGTGCTTGGCTCGACCCTGTTTTATAAAACATCTTGGAATTATATTTGATAATAAAATATCTTTTAGTGAACATGTTAATGTAACTCTAAAATTAGCCTATAAAAATCTTCGATTTGTAATAAGAAATAGTAAAAATTCTGATGACCCTAAACACATTGATACTCTTTTATAACGCATTCATAAGGTCACGCCTAAAATATGCCTTCATAGTATGGGGTCCAACATATTCTGCATATATAGACAGTATCGAAAACATTCAACGTAAATTTTTCAAGTATATGTATTTCAAAGATAATGGAATTTATCCAGCTATTGGCTTTCCACATGAATATAAATTAATAAATTTATATAATTTTGTATCACTGAAGAAAAGAAGACCATGCACTATATTATTTCTCTGTACAAGATAATTAAATATGGCTTTGATTGTCCACAAATTTCCAGCACCTTGACTTTAATGTACCAAGATTAGTTCGCGTTCTCCTGAAACATTTCATCTGCCAGTTCCTCGAACTAACCTATTAAATGTATCTCCACTGTTTCAAGCTTGTTCTAATTATTCAGAGGTTAAAGACAGTATTGATATATTCAATTGTAAAATAAATGAAATTAAGAACAAATTCTTTAAAAATTAGCAATTTACCTAATAGATCTGGACTACTTAGTGTATTAATTAGTTTATGATTAAACGAACTTACTTTAAGTGAAGTTCGATCATAATTATATGACCGTCCTTCTACTACATATTATTGATAGTACCCCTATTTCACACTCGAGTGCAGCACGTATATTGAAGCCAGCGCAAAATTGACTGCGATGTCGCTACATTAGGCGTGGATGATACCGCCTATGCATTGTAGTGTCATTATCTTGAAAGTAGTGGATCTCTAAATTGCCAAGGGTCAGGGGAAACTCAAAAATTTTGGGTGGGTCCGATCATGTAGTAGAAGGGCGGTCATATAAGGTAAGTTTGTTAAATCATAAATTATATTTCCCGCTCTTCTACTATATGATCACATTGGTAGATGTTTAAAGTATTTTGCGATTTAAAGATATAGGGAGAAATTTATTGTAGGAAAAGCAGAATAATTAAATTAACAAAACATGTAAATATGAAGTAGTAATGATAATAATAATAATAATAATGTTTATTCAAAATATCAGAAAGTACAAATAATAAATGATAGCGTACTTACAGTTTAAATAAACCAATACACCACTGTAAATATCTAAGGAGATATTTGTGCGTGGGAATACATATAAATGAAATAAGAATATAAGTAATCTAAATATAAAGAATAAAAATATAAATAAAAATTATGAATAAAGTACACTATACAATAAAATAAATAAAATCTAAGTATTAGTATAACAATAATGTTATACACATACCTATATCATGTAAACGTATATACCCATATACCTATAGACACATATACATTTATATACCCAAACACACGTATACAATTACACACATACACCCAAATATTTTTACAAATTGATGGATTATATTTGAATAAGTAGTTTTTTTTATTAGGACTACTAAGTGTTTTTTAAATCAATTTGTTTATGAATATCTATTCTTGAAGTTTGTCTTATATAATTTTTGCAACGAATTTTAAAAGTATTTATTGATTTAGTTGTTTTTACATTTTCTGACAACACGGAATAAATTTTGGGACTTAAAAATTGGTAGTTTCTTTGACCTACTGCTTTCTTCATAAATTCTACTTTAAATTGTTCTGTCATTTGTCGCGTAGAGTACGAGTGTGATATGTTTATTAATTTGTGTTTATTTGTGTACTGATTTACACAGATGGCATAATAAAAAAGTTGTCTTGGATCGAAAAGTTCTGTTTTAGTATAACTCGTTTGTCGGGAAGGTAGGAGTTAGATTGAATGTAATTTTTATTAATCTTTTTTTGGGTGATTTTCAGGTAGTTTAAAATGGATTTGCTTACTCCATCCCAACCTAGTATGCCGTAATTTAAGTGAGACTCAGCCAGAGCATAATAGATAGTTCGGAGGTTATTTGCAGGTAAAATGTCTTTCAAATGTTTAAATATTGGAATTAAGCATCTTAGCTTTTTCACTAGATAATCAATATGTAAATCCCATTTTAAGTGACTATCTATGTATACTCCAAGATACTTAACTTTTTGTGCCTTATGTATTATTAGTGTATTGTCTCTATCAGTAATGGTCAGGGAATCGAAATCAGGTAACTAACTCCTTAAACTAGGTATAATAAAGTAACCAGAAACCAGTAAGAAACTAACTATTCAATTTTAGAATATTCTCAGCAAAACACATTTTGTCCTTAAATTGACAGTTATAAAATTTTGCGAAAACTGAGGAGTTTTCTGTCCAACCGGCAGTTTTCCTGATCTCCTCTATATTAACCACAGTAAGACTAGCCGCAAATGTACCCGCATGTCGTGTCTAATGCGCCTTGGACAGATTTGTGTAGGCACCACTATTAGCTAACATGTCTATAATCCATCTACTGAGGGTCTGACTGGTGACTCCAATGAGGTTTTTTATAGTATATAAATAAGAAGAAGTTCTGTCTTAGATTAGCAGTCACTCACTGAGTTAGTGCACTCGCCACGCAAAGATTAACATTTACTTTGAAAAAGGGTAAGCGAAGTAAGGGTTGGAAATTATTTGGCTTAGAAGTCTTGATAATATCTGATATTAAAATCTGAACTTCGTTACCGTTCTGAAAATAATGGATATTTTTATTTGAACCCTATGTGCGGTAGTGAATGCTAGAAAAATAAGCAACTTCTTCCCCAGTATCTCTACTGTTAACTGTTCGTTTCTACCAAGTGAACTAATATAACGCAATACAACAGTCGGGTTCCACGTATAATCATATTTTTGTTTAGTTGATCGAGATCTAAAAACTTATTTAAGAAATATATTGTTAAGAGGGTCAGATCCAATTTCAGGTCCCATTACTAAGGAAAATGTAGAGCGCAGAGAATTTAAAGAATTATATGGCATTCTCTGGTCTAAGGAAAAAGATAAATATGCCATTGCATTTCTAACAGATTTTGTAGGATGTAGACACCTTAGATTTAAAAGATTCCACCATTGCCTTAAGTAATATTCATATTGTTTGAAAGAGGACACTGAAAGAGATTTATGTGAGATATCTATTGCTTCTGATGGAATTCCTTGTCGTTCAATGCTTGGCGCATAACCATCCTATCTCCAAGGAAAATTTTTTCCATAACGGATGGGGTTTCCTGTCAACAGAAAGAAGGAAATCATATTCAGGTTCCAAAACTATTCTGCGTTTGGATATTTCAAGAAAAACAGGGTACCAAGGCTGGGTTGACCAAGAAGGGACAACTGAAATTCCTTCAGCCACAACATATCAATTTTTTTCTAGAACTTTCAGAATAATAGAAAATGGAGGAAAAGCGTAAAAAACTAAATTACGCCAACACAATGTGAATGCGTCAACAGCTATGCAGTCTGGATCCTTCGACCAGAAACAATATTGGATGCATTTTTTATTTAATCTGGATGCGAATAAGTTAATTTGTGGCACGCCAAAGACTTGAGTTGTTCTCAGAGTCAAAATTATTTAACTGATATTCAGTATCAGGTCTACCGCTCTTCAAACGAGCTCCAGATAAACTTAGAGAGCTGTGCTAATTCAGGAAACGGTACCCCACCTATCCTATTAATACATATATGAAATCACTGTAGTGTTGTCTATGCGAAGTATTATTTGACAATGACTTGCGTTTTTTGCAAAACACTTTAATCCTGGGATATCCTTTCTGGTGCGTACTTTTCCCTATATCGATAGATGCAATTCCTGGTAAGGCATCCTATATAGGGCGCCGTCTTTAAAACGTCATAACTTTTTTGTGCCCTAGTGTATCTTTCTTTTTAATGAAAATACCTGTTTTCATATCTTCCTACATTTACTTTTAAAATATCGAATTGACTATTTTAAAATATGATTTAGGAATGTATAATTTTTCAAATTATGCTTTGATTAAAACAAATACAGTAAGAGACGCTTTCAAAATTAATTTTTCTGAAATCGCTCAAGAATGTCTACTTTCTCGGCGCAATTTCAATTCCCAAAATACGCTATTCTAGTGTTTTAATCCATTGCTAAGCAACCATCATAAAACAGTACGAGAAAGTTACATATCTAAGCCGGGAAAGTAACTACAGTACAGGTTTTTCTATATATATTTTAGACAGTAAATATACGCAGACAAACCAACTCACATTAAAAATACATTATTTAGTAAAAAATAGAACATTAAATTTAAAGTCACATTTTTTGTAGTTGTTACTAACTCTGGTGGTATCCCAAACACCTGGACAGCATCATCACTGTCCATATATTTTTTAATATTTTTTTAGCACTTATAAGTATTAAAGCTAAATAAGTACTGAATCTCACTTTTATTCCAACAATAAATAAACAGTGATTGTCAAGGGAACAATTTCATAAGCAATTAGATTGTAATGAGAAAATATTATGCATTAATAAAAATTCCTTAATTTATAACAATAATTTATAATATTATGTATACCTCATAGTTTAAGCACATTCCCGGATTTCAATGCTTGTTGGCCTCGGCCAACAATTTACATCGTCGTCCTAGATAGTGCGACGCCCTTAGGTGTTAAACAGAGCGTCACCCGAGCACGGCAGCTTTTATAGTCGGGAGCGAGGTGGGTAAGGGCATTTAATTAGTATTTTATTTTTAGTAGTCAGGACACAATAGGTAAACTACCCTGGGCGCCAGCCAATTTTTTAAATTGACAAAAAGAAGGAGGCAAAATAAAGAAATCAAAAGTTAATTGATAATCAACACATTTACTTGGTAAAAAGTCAAGTTAAATATAAACAATGTAAAATTTAAAATGTATGTTAAATATAAATGATTGTTAGTAAAAATGTTAGTAATCTATATACAAAAAATTACAATAATATATCCTCAAATGGATTACAAGATGGAGTGTATGTAACGTTAACGAACAGTACCAATATAAACAACCGAAATAACAATTAAACACAGCAAAGGTAAATTTGTTCTTTGACCACTAGTCTTTATTGCTAATAGACTTTGTGTCTGCTGAACATTTGGTAAGCGCCCTATTTATTTGACAGCCAAAATTCTACAATTCCTAACCTAGCTTAAATGAAGCAAAATATAGGCAAAATGCATACTATTTTATCAACACATCTATTAATTTCCTTGATAAAAAAAATTAGCACTTAAGATTAAAATTCACTGTATAATTTATAATAAATATTACCTACGTTTACTACTTTGTAATATAAGGTGGTAAGTAGCTATTACCGGTCTTTATAAAAGATAAGCATCGATATGTTTTTTTTTCTTTTAGCTACCTTAGTAAATAATCAAGAAACAGCTGTTTCTCGAGTCACATAAGATATCGTCAGGCAAGAAGACCAAGTGATGTTTATTTATTTCATTAAAAACAAATTCATTGCAAGAAATAAAATACCAGCTTAATTAACAATGCAGATGTGAAATCGCTAACAATTCATTGAATTAGGAAGTAAATGTTAGATACGCACAGGAACTGTTAAATTGTTATTTTACTAAATGAAATTAATCGAACCAAGCTTTGGTAAGTGCTTCTGCATATCACGGACTCCTTGTTGGAATGGATGGGGTAAAAATAAAGCGTACTTACAGATTTCGCTGAACTACTAAAGTGCTAGCTGAATACACTACCAAAATCAAAGTGAACTCTCTGGCTGACAAATTATATGGCCTTAGACTGGAATAAAGCATATAAGTTGACTATTATATTCTTCACCGTGCCAGCTGCACGCTATCAAATAATGGTGGACTTGGGTTGACTAGTTACGTAGCTCTAGGAACTCAGAGCAGTAAATGTAATACGTACAAAGGTACGAGCATACAAGAGTACGAGGTTACGAGCATTCAAGAGTACGAGGTGACGAGCCTAAAAACAGTTTTTAACTTAAAATTATGTATTGAGAATTTATTATGAAACTTGAATACCAAAAATTAATTACATAAATACCTTAGATCTTCTTTAGGCTCTTATTAAAAATATAAAAGTAGCTAAATTCAATTTTTGTTCAGCATGGCTGCTGCTTCCTACCAAAAAAGAAGGAATTTCGTTTTTTTTATTTTCTTTTAAACAAAAAATTGCAGCAAACCACTACTTGGATAAAAGTTACTAACAGATTTGAATTTAAATTTTAATCCTTAAATAAATACAATTTAATCTTTTCTTTTCATTATTGTAAAGTCCCATACAAGTTCCACCTATTATTTAAAGAAATTATTCTAGTCCCAAAGCTGGATAAGAATAACAAATAAGAAAGTAAAAACGCCAAAACCAAAAGTATTACTGGCTGCATACCTTCAGGTCTGATAAATTGAAAAGTGATACTGAGTGGCACAAAATACACTTGCTACAGGGTAGCCCAAATAAGTTGACCGTTACAATAGATGTACAATGTACTTTCTGTCAAACTTATTTTTTGTTTGACAGAATTATATGTTTATTAGAAAATATCTACAAAACTAAGTTTAAAATGCCTAGGCATAATTTATTTTTGCAAATATCATGTCATAAAATTTTTGACAATTCGTGCTGAATATTTCCGTGCGTGCGGTCGCATTTCTTTTATAGATTACAGGAAAAATGGAGGTTGTCACTTGCACTTTTCTTCTGTCAATAAACTTTCATTACAAATAGAACATAGTTCTTCAGCTTGCATTTTTTCCCGTGTTAAAAAAAAAAAATGCGACAGCACGCAACGAAATAATCAATATTCCTCCTAAGAGTGCTTGTGACGATTACGAAGCTTTGTTCGATAATATTGAGTCACTTTACAATAAGTACGGATCCAATACTTTAATCAGCTTTTAATATATCGGAATATATTTTAAAAACACCCAGTAGAAATAATAATTCTCTGCAACAGTTTATTAATTTTTATAACTTAGAGCAGCACAATAAAATAATTAATAATAACAATAGGCTGTTGGATCTAATTTTGTGCAATGTGCCATGCTGTGTTGAGAAAGCAACCTCAATCTTATTAACAGAAGATTTACATCACCCTGCCCTCTGTATCAGAGTTCTTATACAGAAACAAAAAGCAAATAACTTTTCCTTATCTAGCCATATATCTTCCTATTTTAAAAAAGCTTTTTTCCCGCACTTTATTGTAAATTAAACTTAATTGATTGGGCTTTCTCGTCGGATATGTCGGTTAATGAAGTTTTATTTGAATTTTATGAAAAATTTTAGAAATAATGTCCCTAAAAAGATACCTTGCCACAAACAGTACCCTCCTTGGTTTAATTCCAAGACGATTAGACTTTTAAAACAGAAAGATCGAACTCGGAGTATGTACATGAAGTCCAAGCAACAAGTTTAAAGACTTAAGAGTATCTATTCATTATGCATATAATAAATACATTGAAGAGGCTGAGATCTCTTTAAAAGTCAATCCAAATAAATTTTGGCGATTCACTAATTCCAAAAAAAATTTTACAAGTATTCCCAGTAGTATAAATTAAAACAATACCAGCCTTGAAAATCCTCAAGACATTATCAATTCATTTGCTAATTTTTTTTCCAATACCTTTATTAATTCTAGTGAACACATACCCCGCAACAGCTTATGTAATAATAACGTTATCAGCATTGGGCGGTTTAGTGAGAATGAGGTACTTAAGTTAATTAAAAAGTTGAAAGCAAATATGACCACTTGACCTGATCAAGTTTCTGCATTTATTATTAAAGATTGTGCTAGTGTTTTTTATAAACTGCTCTGCACTATTTTTAATTCGATATTAGAAATTGAGACATTTCCGGATATGTGGATATAGATACATGGCGCGATTGCATGCACTTTGGTGCGAAATGCATCCAGAGCATCGCGCCTTCTCTCAACAACACCTGAGAGATCAAGTATCCTTCTTGCGCAGGACAGGTTACGTAAGGGCACCCCGTCAGCTGGAAGAACTGCCAGCCGCAGTCCCACCGCGGCAATTACCAGCTGATGGGGAACATCCTTTAGAGTTCACCGACGTAGACTTAAGGACGAGGGTTAGCCTTAACACCAGGGCTAACCTAAAGCCACAAGACCTGGCTAGAATGGACGCGGTCATCGATGAGGAAATTCCGGAGGATGTAGACATCTGGCAAATCAACTGTGCCGTGTACAACGCCGCGAAGCAACTCGTCCCCCGTGAGAGGTCAACCAATCACGGGGTCGAGAAAGCCAAGCGGCGTGTACAAAAAATCGAGGGCAAAATACAGTCGGCCAGACAACACGCTTCTCGGATCCAGAGTGTGGTGGAATATAAGACGACTGGTAGAGTCTTTACTCCCAGAATCCGGCGCATAGCAGCCGGATTAAGACGTCAACACCATACTCTAAATCTGACAGTGATGCTTACCATCAAGCAGCACTGTCTAGATAGGATCCGAGCGCTCATGGCGATAAAGAAAACATTGAAGAGGCGGGTCAGGAGTATGGAACAAAACACTTTGTTCCGTACGAATCCTTCCCGCCTCTTTCAAGAGCAACAGCGTGTTGTCGAGAATCCGCCGACTGTAGAAGATGTCGAAACCTTCTGGAAGGGAACCTACGAAACGACGCGTCCATTCAATAGCGACACTCCAGCAATAGCACACTTCGAGGCTCTGTGCCACAGACATCTTGAAGAGCCAGAAGAAGTGTGCCCGGCAATCAGTACGGAGGAAGTCCAACAAGCGCTTGTTGGTACCAAGAACTTCGCTGCCCCGGGCCCAGACGGCATTAACAACTGGTGGTGGAAGAAATTTCCTTCCACTCACCGCCGTCTGGCGCGAGTTTTCAACTTATGGTTGAACGAGGGGCAGCAGATTCCGGACTGGTTTGTCGAGGGACGTACTGTGCTTATCCCCAAAAAGGGGGATCTTTCCGACCCGAGGAATTATAGGCCGATCACTTGCCTTAACTCCTGCTACAAGATATTTACACGTATCTTGTATGCTAGGACGCTGAGGTCTGTTGATCCGGTCTTCCAGCAGATACACGAACAGCGTGGTTCCAAGAAGGGCATGGCAGGTTGCAAGGACAGCCTGCTGATAGACCGCTGTATTACACAGGATTCTGTGCAATACAAGCGGAATCTATCGATGGCCTGGATTGATTACCGCAAGGCATTTGATACAACATCACATGAGCTATTGTTGTACTTGCTCGAATGCCTTGCGGTACCAGCACCACTAGTGAGATGCATAGAACAGCTGCTGCCGCTCTGGAAGACCCGCTTCACCATAACATCAGGTACACAGCGGGTTACGACAGAGCAGGTGGCATTTAGGAGAGGAGTTTTCCAGGGTGACTCCCTGAGTCCTCTCCTCTTCTGCATCTCACTGCTGCCGTTGTCTATTGGGCTCCGCCAAACCCGCGGATATCAATGTGGGCCACCCAGCGACCGGAGGCATAAGGTCACCCATCTATTTTATATGGATGACCTTAAACTTTATGCCTCCGGAGAGCGCGAACTACAAAACGCTCTTAGGGTGGTCGAAGAATATACGCGGGCAATTGGTATGGAGTTCGGGTTGGACAAATGTGCAGTCGTCCACCTCAAGAGAGGACGATGCGGGGAATTTTCTGAAGATGCGCAGCTCGCAGACGGAAGCATCCTAAGACATCTGGATGCCGGAGAGACCTATACATATCTGGGTGTGCAACAAAGGCACATCCAGGGTGTATCACAAATAAAAGATTCTCTCCGCGGCAAGTACAGACACCGCCTCCGAAAGATTTGGTCTTCCGAACTTTCGGGGAAGAACAAGGTGTCTGCAACTAATATGCTTGCCGTTCCGATTCTGCTATACTCCTTCGGAGTAGTAAAGTGGAGGGTAGATGAGCTGCGTCAATTAGACAGAGATACCCGCAAGATGATGAATATTCACAGAAGTATTCATCCTAGATCGTCCGTTCCTCGTGTGTACCTCCCACGTCAACGGGGGGCCGAGGACTCTTGAGCCTGGAGTGTACGCATGGCAGAGTAGTACTGAGTATGGCATGTAACATACTCAGGAGCTCAGATCCCCTCTTGCGGTTCGTAAAACATCATGAAACTGTAGGAGTGGGAGCAGGATTGTTCAAGGCAGCAAAAAGAGCCGCAGATGAACTCGGTCTCGCATTTGACATCAGGCGAGGAGGCCGGCGAGGTGCTGATGTTGAGTCAGTCACCGAACTTCAGCCAAATCGTCTGAAAGCCCGAATTAGAGCTGCCGAACAGGAAAATCTGTTTCGGCAGCATGTCGATAAACCCCAGCATGGTGTCTTCTATAAGAACATAGAAACACTGGGTTTATCGACCAGGCTGACCTTCGCCTTTCTAAGGTCAGCAGGGCTTAAGTCGGAGACCGAGGGATTCATTATGGCCTGTCAAGATGGTGTTATCAACACCTTGGTCTACCGTAGCCGCGTGTGGCGTGTAGAGGTTCCTGATATCAACTGCAGGACCTGCCATCAGGCGCCGGAATCGCTCATGCACTTACTTTCTGCATGCCCTATATATGCGATTTCGGCCTACATCCACCGACATAACGCGGCTTTACGAGTGCTATACTACCATCTAAGGCACTCGTACGGGGTAGACCAGACACCAGTGCTGCCTTACGTCCCCGGAGATATTGAGTCCGTTGTCGAGAACGAGAAATGCCGGATTTACTGGAACTACTCGTTCCCGACTGTCAGGCTAATCCAAGTCAACAAGCCTGACATAGTCCTCCTCGACCATCAACTCAAGGTGATGTATGTTATCGAGTTCTCGGCACCTGCGGAGAAAAACATCACCTTGAAGGAGGAGGAGAAACGGACCAAATATCACGATCTCCGGTACGAGCTCCAAGTGCTGTACCCAGGCTACTCGGTCAAAATGGTCGTCCTTATTATCGGTGTACTCGGAGGGATAAAGCCTACGCTGCTCTCGGAACTGAAGATCATACCGGCCTGCCAAAAACCAGCCGAGTGGCTGGCAGGTCAAATGCAGAAGGCGGTCATTCTAGGTTCTCTCCGTCTGCTTAGGGCACACGATTCTGGTATCTACAGTCACTAACCCTGCGGGATGTGGGGAGTGGCTGTAGTTGATGCGCCGGCGCGACTCCCGTGAGGCGTCGGAGGCCACGGGAGGACTGACCGGCATCGGGAAACCGAAAAAAAAAAAAAAAATAATAATAATAATAATAATAATAATAACCACCCATGGGTGCTAAGGACCGGCAACCTCCACGTTGGTGCACCCTGGACAGGCAGAGGCAACTCTGCCTGACAAATGCCGGCCGGGGTACCAGGGCTAACCACCCTGCTACCTTTACTGCTTGGGTTCCTTATAATCTAAGAAGGGCCCCTCACAATCGACCCCAATCGGATGGGGGTCAGAGACAGGTGGGAGGGGCCCTACCGGATGGTCTCAACGTTGATAACCAAGGCAATGAACATGGACGCTTTAAGTGGACGAGGGAACTTCGGGATGACTTGCTGACCTACCGCGAGAGTAGCGAACCTGAGCGAAGGGGATACATGGCGCGAATGCATGCACTTTGGTGCGAAATGCATCCAGAGCATCGCGCCTTCTCTCAACAACATCTGAGAGATCAAGTATCCTTTCTGCTCAGGACAGGTTACGTAAGGGCACCCCGTCAGCTGGAAGAACTGCCAGCCGCAGTCCCACCGCGGCAACTACCAGCTGATGGGGAACATCCTTTAGAGTTCACCGGTGTAGACTTAAGGATGAGGGTTAGCCTTAACACCAGGGCTAACCTAAAGCCACAAGACCTGGCTAGAATGGACGCGGTCATCGATGTGGAACTTCCAGAAGATGCGGACATCTGTCAAATCAACTGTGCCGTGTACAACGCCGCGAAGCAACTCGTCCCCCATGTGAGGTCAACCAATCACGGGGTCGAGAAAGCCAAGCGGCGTGTACAAAAAATCGAAGGCAAGATACAGTCGGCCAGACAACACGCTTCGCGGATCCAGAGTGTGATGGAATATAAGACGTCTGGTAGAGTTTTTACTCCCAGAATCCGGCGCACAGCAGCCGGATTAAGACGTCAACACTAATCTGACAGTGATGCTTACCATCAAGCAGCACTGTCTAGATAGGATCCGAGCGCTCATGGCGATAAAGAAAACATTAAAGAGGCGAGTGAGGAGAATGGAACAAAACAATTTGTTCCGTACGAATCCTTCCCGCCTCTTTCAAGAGCCACAGCGTGTTGTCGACAATCCGCCGACTGTAGAAGGTGTCGAAACCTTCTGGAAGGGAATCTACGAAACGACGCGTCCATTCAATAGCGACACTCCATCAATTGCACAATTCGAGGCTGTGTGCCACAGACATCTTCTAGAGCCTGAAGAAATGTGCCCGGCAATCAGTACGGAGGAAGTCCAACAAGCACTTGTTGGTACCAAGAACTTCGCTGCCCCGGGCCCAGACGGCATTAACAACTGGTGGTGGAAGAAATTTCCTTCCACTCACCGTCGTCTGGCGCGAGTTTTCAACTCATGGTTGAACGAGGGGCAGCAGATTCCGGACTGGTTTGTCGAGGGACGTACTGTGCTTATCCCCAAAAAGGGGGATCTTTCCGACCCGAGGAATTATAGGCCGATCACTTGCCTCAACTCCTGCTACAAGATATTTACACGTATCTTGTATGCTAGGACACTGAGGTCTGTTGATCCGGTCTTCCAGCATATACACGAACAGCGTGGTGCCAAGAAGGGCATGGCAGGTTGCAAGGACAGCCTGCTGATAGACCGCTGTATTACACAGGATTCTGTGCAATACAAGAGGAATCTATCGATGGCCTGGATTGATTACCGCAAGGCATTTGATATAACATCGCACGAGCTATTGTTGTACTTGCTCGAATGTCTTGCGGTACCAGCACCACTAGTGAGATGCATAGAACAGCTGCTGCCGCTCTGGAAGACCCGCTTCACCATAAGATCAGGTGCACAGCGGGTCACGACAGAGCAGGTGGCATTTAGGAGGGAGTTTTCCAGGGTGACTCCCTGAGTCCTCTCCTCTTCTGCATCTCACTGCTGCCGTTGTCTGTTGGGCTCCGCCAAACCCGCGGATATCAATGTGGGTCACCCAGCGACCGGAGGCATAAGGTCACCCATCTATTTTATATGGATGACCTTAAACTTTATGCCTCCGGAGAGCGCGAACTACAAAACGCTCTTAGGGTGGTCGAAGAATATACGACAGATGGAAAGGGCCTCACCGGACGGTCCGAACGATGACGACAATGCAATTGTACCTGGACACTTTAAGTGAACGAGGGAACTAAAGGACGACTTGCTGACCTGTTACGATAGCAGTGAACCTAAGCGCAGTGGATACATGGCGCGGTTACATAACAACTGGTGTATTATGCACCCAGAATACCGCGCCTTCTGTCAACAAGGTCTGAGAGACCAAGTATCCTTCTTGTGCAGGATAGGTTACGTAAGGGCACCCCATCAGCGAGAAAGACTGCCAGCTGCAATCCCACCACGGCAATTATCAGCTGATGGGGAACATCCTGTAGAGTTCACCGATGTAGACTTAAGGACGAGGGTTAGTTTTAACACCAGGGCTAACCTAAAGGCACAAGACCTGGATAGAATGGACGCGGTCATCGAAGAGGGACTTCCAGAAGATGCAGATATCTGGCAAATTAACTATGCCGTGTACAATGACGCGAAGCAACTCATCCCCCGTGAGAGTTCAACTAACATATTAAACGGAGTCGAAAAGGCCAAACGTCATGTACAAATAATCGAGGGCAAAATACAGTCGGTCAGACAACACGCTTCTCGGATCCAGAGTGTGGTGGAAAAAAAATTGTAGTGTTTTTACCCCCAAGATTCGGCACATAGCAGCCGGATTAAGACGACAACACCACACTCCAAATCTGACAATGATGCTTACCATCAAACAGCACTGTCTAGATCGGATACGAGAGCTCATGGTTATAAAGAAAACGCTGAAGAGGCGGGTTAGGGAGTATGGAGCAAAAGATGTTGTTCAGTATGAATCCTTCCCACCTCTTTCAAGAGCCACAGTGTGTTGTAGATAATCCGCCGACTGTAGAAGATGTCGAAATCTTCTGGAAAGGAATCTACGAAACGACGCATCCATTCAATAGCGACACTCCTGCAATTGCACAATTCGAGGCTCTGTACCACAGGCACATGGAAGATCCGGAAGAAGTGTGCCCGGCACTTGTTGGTACCAAGAACTTCGCTGCTCCGGGCCCAGACGGCATTACCAACTGGAGGTGAAAGAAATTTCTTTCTACTCACCGCCATTTGGCGCGAGTTTTCAACTCATGGTTGACCGAATGGCAGCAGATTCTGGACTGGTTCGTAAAGGGACGTACTGTGCTTATCCCCAAACGGGAATCTTGCAGACCCGAAGTATTATAGGTCGATCACTTGCCTCAACTACTGCTACAAGATATCTACACGTATCTTGTATGCTATAATACTGAGGGCTGTTGATCCGGTCTTCCCCAGCAGATACATGAACAGCATAGAGTAGCTGCCGCCACACTGGTAGGCTAACTTCACCATAACATCAGGTGCACAGTAAGTCACGACAGAGCAGGTGGCATTTAGGAGAGGACTCCCTGATTCCTCTCCTCTTCTGCATCTCACTGCTGTCGTTGTCTGTTGGGCTTCGCCAAACTCGCACATATCGATGTAGATCACCCAGCGATTGGAGGCATAAGGTCACCCATCTATTTTATATGGATGAATTTAAACTTTACGCCTCTGGAGGGTGCGAACTATAAACCGCTCTTAGGGTGGTCGAAGAATACACGGGACAATTGGTATGGAGTTTGAGTTGGACAAATGTGCACTCATCCACCTCAAGATAGGACGATGCGGGACATTCCCTGAAGATGCGAAGCTCGCAAACGGAAGCATCTTAAGACATCTGGATGCCGGAGAGACCTACACATATCTGGGTGTGCAACAAAGGCACATCCAGGATGTAAGACAAATAAAGGATTCTTTCGGCGGTGAGTACAGACACCGCCTCCGAAAGATTTGGTCTTCCGAATTTGGGAAGGACAAAGTTACTGCAACAAATATGCTTGTCATTCCGGTTATGCTTTACTCTTTCGTTGTAGTAAAGTGGACGCTAGATGAGTTGCGCCAATTAGACAGAGATACCAGCAAGATGATGAATATTTACAGAAGTATTCATCCTAGATCGTCCGTTCCTCGTGTGTACCTCCCACGTCAAAGGAGGGGGGGGGGCCCTTGAGACTGGAGTGTACGCATGGCAAAGTAGTACTGAGTATGACATATAATATCCTCAGTAACCCAGATCCCCTCTTGCGGTTTGTAAAACATCACAAAATTGTAGGAGTGGGAACAGGATTGTTCAATGCAGTAAAAGGAGCAGCAGATGAACTCGGTCTCAAATTCGATGCCGGACGAGGTGGCCGGTGCGGTGCTGACGTAGAGTCAGTCACTGAATTTCAGCCAAAACGCCTGTAAGGCCGAATTAGCTACCGAACAGGAAAATCTGTTTCGGCAGCATGTCAATAAACCCCAGCATTGTGTCTTCTATAAGAACATAGAAACACTGGGTTTATCGATCAGGTTGACATTCGCTTTTCTAGGGTCAGCCGGGATTAAGTCGGAGACCGAGAGATTGATTATGGCCTGCCAAAATGATGTTATCAACACCTTGGTCTACCATAGCCGCATGTAGCGTATAGAGCTTTTTGACATCAGCTGCAGGACCTACCGTCAGACGCCGGAATCGATCATGCATTTACGATATACATGCACCGTATACGCAATTTCGGCCTATATCCACCGATATAACGCGGCGTTACGAGTGCTATACTACCATCTAAGACACTCGTACGGGATAGACCAGGCACCAGTGCTGTCTTACGTCCACGGAGATATTGATTCCGATGCCAGCAAGTCTGACATAGTCCTCGTCGACCATCAACTCAAGCTGATGTATGTCATGAGGAGGACTGACCGGCATCGGAAAACCGAAAAAAAAAAATAATAATAATAATATAATAATAATGGCTTATTGCTGTTATTACAATCAAATATTGGCACAAGTCAGACGGACTAGCACCTATCGAAGCATACAAGATAAAATAGAGTTGATGATAAACGGAGCATAAATAAAAAATAGTAAAATATAGAAAACACGTTAATTCTAAAACCTAGAACTAACACAAAGTAAATATAAATTAAAATATATAAAAAACATATGTATATAAAAACAAATATACGACATATTAAAAGTGTTTGAGACCATGTTTGAGAAATATTTTTGTATGTGCTCATCAAAATTATTAAATATAATTTTTAATTTTAGATTTGAGGGCCTTTGCCCCCCCCAGATGGGGGGGGCAATTTATTGGAAAATTGTATACTATAATAACCCGTGCTATCTTTGGACCTTGTTAGGCGTAGACCATTCTGTTGTATGTTGTTTCTATATCTGGTTTGGTATGGATGATTCTGTGAGTGTGTGGAGAATTTATGTTTAGTTTGATATACTTAGATTAGATATTTCAGAATAAAGACGCATGGTAAAGTATTTTGAGATTAATAAAATAGTTTCTGCAATCATCTCTATAACCAAGTTGTGCTATGATCTTAATTCGTTTGCGCTGGAGACTCGAGATTTTACTACTGCGAGTCGCATGTCCCCAATTTAGTATTGCATAAGTCATATTAGCATAAAAAAAGTCCGTAGTACGTCGTAATTAAGATTATGTTTGTGAGACTTGGACAGTTTATGTATAAAAAAAATTTTTTTGGATAATTTTTGTGCAAGGTTATCAATATGTACCCCCAGGTTAAGTCTGAATCCAGATCTGCGCCAAGAAATTTAATTGAATTGGTTTCTTTGAATCTAATATTGTTAGTATGACGTAGAGAAAATGTAATGGTTTGAGTTTAACTTACATTTAGGTTTAAGCTGTTAGTAAGAAACCACTGCATAATGTTGTTTTGGGTGATTGCAACATTTTCTGCTAATGAATCCATTTAATTGTCGTTGTTCAAAACCGTGGTATTGTCCGCAACAATTATTATATTTGATTTATTATTACAGTTCGTTAAGTCGTTGATATAGATAAGAAATAGTATCGGGCCTAGGACTGAACTTTGGGATACTCAGTCCGACAGATTGGTATTAGAGACTTCAGCAGAAAAGTTATAAGATTTTATATTTGTGAAAATATTAACCAGGTAAGAATTTTCTCCATCATTAGTGTTGTTGGGAGTTGATCCAAAAGAGTGACAGAGGTTGCATACTCGCAGAGCAGCATTATCATTCTAGTTAAATTTTACATTAGTGATGAGATCATTCGAATGAAAAATAATCGGTCATTCGATTATTGAAATATTCGGAAACATTCCGATTACTGAGAAATAATTCGAATGATACTTCATCAATCAAATCACATACAGCATAACCTCGATTCTCGAGTTCAGCTGACGCAGTAGGTAATCGTAATGCATTCGAAATACGTCACTCGGACACTCGGATTCGGTCCACGCATACAACCATGTACTAAAATCTAAAATAAGATTTTATCGTTGGTTGCCTCTTGCGCCGTTGCGTGTACGTGCAGCAGTGCACAATGACTCGGCGACGGTTCATTTCATAGTATTAGGATAGGAACAGGTCAGGATGCAGGAATGAAAAACATAACTAACTAAGACTCGCAAAATAAAAGTTGACTATTATGAATATATAAATAAAATTAATAAAAATATAAAAATACAAAAATAAAGGAGAATTCTTAAAAATTACTTTTTAGTAATAATAAGGTAACAAATTATTGGCAACAAGTGAAAAGATTTATGCATTAAAGTGAGTGAAACAGGTGACTGTGTAAAGTAACTCTTTCGAAACCTAAAGAATCGACACCCCACCATTGCGCATCGTTCTTGGTTCTCGGCTCTTATATCGCCCTAGAAACATTTGCATGATCATTCAAATGTTCATTCGATTATTGAAATAGTCTAATATCGACTTTTCGATTATTGAAATCATTCGATTATGCCCATCACTATTTTACATTGAAGTCGCCTATTAGAACTATTTTTTTTTATATAAGTTTCTCCAGCACTAACGTTAATTTTTCCAAGAAAATTTGGAAATCTGCTAATGGAGGTCTTCTGGTTGGCAACACAATTATATTTCGCATATTACTACTACGTACTGCACACAGAACACTGAAAGAGTTTCTGTGTGTATAGACCTCTCTTACATTGACAATAGAACCGGCTCCAATACCGGTCTCGTGGGCTCGGTACCGCACGTTACTGATGAATTATTAATTGAGTGCGTTACCGGTCTTAGGTGGCCGGTAAGCTTCTTTAGTACGTTCATATAGGATGTCCCATAATTAAGTACTTTCCTTCAAGGGTGTGAGAACTAGAAAAAATTAGTTGAATTTTGCATATAAACATATAAATAATATAAAACGGGATTGTAGCTATGAGTTGCTTTAAAGCAAATGTTTATTTACAACATTTTATCAAATTCTATCACCGCCTCGAGAGAAGATATTTATTTATAGGACTCTCCGTATATAATTTATATACAAATTTTTAAATTGTGCATTTGTGTTTGAAGTAGATGGGAACTGTACATCAAGTGACATCAAAGAAAAATGTAGTTGGGTTTTCGCTCTAGTTTTATTCCAGAAAGGTTCATTTCTTCAACGAGAGCATTTCTGAAAATCATTTTCTAAAACTATTTATATCTTGAACCAATTACGAATTAAATCAGTATAATGTAATTTTAAATAAAATTTACCAAACTGTTGAACCATAAAATTTAAGCCACGTTATTTTACTGTTTCTTTTAAATGCTGTACAAATTAGTCGATAACAATAAAAACGGTTAGTTTATGTTTCTGAAATTTTATGACTATTTTATTTTCTGTTCTAAAACTACATAAAGAACATAATTAAATAATTATTACTGTATTACATATTAACATTTTTCCCTATACCTGGTGACCATTAAAAAGTCCATTGAGTGTATCATTATCTTCTCCCTTAATAGAAAACTTTTATCTTTAGATGCTTTATAGGTATAACGAATCATGACTGTTTTTGGTGTCACCTAATTAGAGTTGAGTGATCTTTTTTTTTTTTTTTTTTGTATTTTATTTGTAATGCCTCATTATTATTTATTTTTGACTCCTTATGCAAGGTTTCTTGTGTCTTTACAATTAGAAATGAAAAACTATTTGCTTAAATTTTTCATTAAAATTTGAGCTCGAAAGCTAGAACAGAAATAAAGAGTTTTTTTCTTTAATTTTGTGCCACACGACTGCGAACCCGATTTAATCATAAAATTTATATATATATATATATATATATATATATATATATATATATATATATATATATATATATATATATATATATATATATATAAATATATATATATATATATATATACAGTTTTTCCTGCTCAGCAGCTCCGATTCGGGCTTTCAGATGATTTGACTGAAGTTCAGTGATTGACTTTACATCAGCACCTCGCCGGCCAATACCGAATTCATCTGCGGCTCTTTTTGCTGCCTTGAACAATCCTGCTCCCACTCCTACAGTTTCGTGGTGTTTTATAAACCGCAAGAGGGAATCTGAGATTTGAGTTTTTTGATATAAAAGTAAGTTTTTCCATTCTTGCCCATGGGCTATAAGTGACAGATTCATAACACTGACGTCAATAAATGTCTCTTACAAAGCTAATAGTACGAGACTAGATTTACATTCATGTATTTTTTACCGTAGAAATACATAAATTGTAATATTTACAGCTTTGTTTTTAATCTCATAATATATTTTGTTGAAAATCTATTTCTGATAAAAATCAGTAAGTGAGCCACTTCGTAATGTGCATCTTTTTAATACAATAAGTGTGTATCTATCTGTCTAGACTAATATAAAAATAGTTCACGAAAGTTTTCATTCACAAAAACTAAACACTTTATTTAAAACGTTTAGTCAGTTATATCCAAAGAACAACTAATATTTTACCACCATGGGCACTATTTGGGATATGCGGCGCCTGCTTAATCTATGCATCACGGGCGTTATGAATCACGATGGTCCTGTCAACGGTGGTAAGGCTCCCTGTAATTTAGCGGCAGAATCTGGCTGGATCAGCTTATAAAATAAAAGATATATAACAAGGTAAGTTAAAGGTCTATTCCACCTTTGGTTCACACAATCTAGAAAATAATGTATTTCTATTTAATACTGTTTAAATATTTTTTAGACTTTGACAAATAAAAGAAAATCTCTATGCCAAAAGGATTAATCAGAGGTTGTTTTTATATACATTCTTGTCTATCTAAAATGTGTCATAACTAAAAAAGTATAAACCTGTGCATATATTCTGCAGTTTTTTACAGTAACTGGTGAACAATACTTATAGACAAGGTATATGCATAGAAACTAAAATAACGTCTCATGTGTCTATGAAAACATGTAAACAGAAAACTACAGTGGTTAACATTGATGCAAAAATTAAGTACTACCAATAAATTTTCCTTAGTAGTTTTAATAAAGAAATCAGATTGTATTCAAAAACGTCAACTTTTCTAACAAAATATTTTACATTCAATAATTATTCCATTTTTAGGTTATATTTCTGTGTGAGACAGACAACGAATTTAGTCTAATTCCGTCATCAAAACTAATAAGAAAATTGCTTCGATAGTATTTGATCTTTTCCTCAATATCAAACATGATAGTTTAGGAGGGAAGTTATGGACCGTTGGAGAGGGAAATTATAAACAGGCGAGGACAGTCCAAGCGAGGCAATTCAAGGCTATTTTCAATTTCTAGTGATAATTTTATTAAATATTTTCCCATATACAGAGTGTCTCCCTTCTTACTAGCGGTGAAAGACTTAGTATTTAAGACCAAATATTTCGGTACTGAAAAGTATTGCCTATTATTTCCAGTGGCGTAGGTGGAGGAGTATCTATGAATTTTTTTTCAAAAAGGTATCGCCGAATTGATATCTTGCAAATATTTTTAAAACATATGAAAGAATATTTTGTTTTATCAAGAAAAGGCGATCTGTTAGAACTCAATAGGGCACAGCGTTTCCAAGAAAAGACAAATTAAACGTCAAATTATGGTTTTATATTGTGTGATGCTTGTAAATAATGGAATAGTCCAAAAATTCAATCAAAATCGTTTTAATAATTTAACTGGAAAAATATAATAATAAATAATATATATGTAATTATAAATAATAACAAACCAACGAATTGGTAACAAACGAAAAAAAATTAAATGAGAACCAATTTGGTCGGAATTTGCATAAATTATTGACATAAACTAAATAAAATCTAGCCATCCAGATCTGTAAGATGCGAAATCTTCTAATAAAAATAAACACCTTGCCCAAAGTTCAGCTACGCAAGCGGCTCTTCCACAAAGTACTTTCCAAGCAGTTTTTAATGGGAGATAGATGAAATGACGGAATAAGTTTTTCATTATATCTAGATATCGTTTAAAACAGTAATGAATTTGAAATATTAAAAAGATTATTCTATTAAGTAGCTAAGGAATGTTGAAAACAATTTCCTATATATAATAATCACCAATACACAGACACACACAACAACGCACGCACGCATGCATGCACGCACGCACTCACGCACACACGCGCACTCGCGCACACGCGCACACGCGCGCGCGCACACACGCACACACACACACATAAACGCACTTACGCACTCACGACACACACACACACGCACGCACGCACGCACGCACGCATACACCCACACGCACACACTCGCACAGACACACACACGCACACACACACACACACACAAATTTGCCTTGGACCGGATGAGCGTTAACATAAAAATTTTGAAGAATGTCACTGATCATTTGGCGAGAAGTGCATTATCCTTTTCTTCCTGTACCAAAATAACAATCCGTCCCCTCTAATATTTTCACTATTTACAATGACAAAAAAAGTATTTAATAGTATCTCCTCATGTAAATGTATTGCTATATAAATTGTATCTAATATTTTATATTGATGAAATTAAATTTTAAACACCAATAATAATACCAAAAAATTTTATCAATAGGATCTTTTATTTCACTGTACCAAACTTAAAATTGTACTAATATATTCACTTATTTCATCACCGTTGGAGCGTAAAGGCAACAACGAAATATAAATATACAAATAAAACACATTTAAGCCCTTGTTTATATTATTTTTATTATGCATGGATTAAAATACAATTACCACATTGCATCTACATCTGATTGACGTACTGTTATTCTAGAGTTTTTGTCGCTCTACAATTTTTATTAACCTATAGTTATACGTAAAACCAACGGTTTCCAGTGAAACTGCATTCTAATAAAAACATCAGGTAATTTCTAGAAATTCGGATATCATAGGAGGCATTGGCACATATTTTTTTTGTTTTTGCAAGAAACAACTATGAGCATTATTGTTGCAATTAATCTAAGTTTTGTCTTTTATAAATGAAAAGAAAGTTGTCTTATTATTCTACATTTAAATACTTGATCTGTGTGAATTTCCAAATATCTACATGGCATTTATTACTGACATTTGTTTGAAACAAATTTGAAACGCTTTTAATTTGCAGACTTTATTGTTACGTTAATTTCTACTTAAATAAGTATTTAAAACGAATTTTTCTAAGCAAGAAAGAATTAATATGATTTACTGTATCGGGGAGAGTTATGGTAATTGTTTGTTGGCCTCTAGATTGTATGGTCAAAAATATCCAGACCAAAGACATCCGAATTGTCGTACCTTTACAAAATTAAAAACTAAATTCGATGAAAGCGGAAAAGTTATGTTTAGGAAGCCGAAGCGAATTAAACCAGTCGTAAATGAAGAAAACACATTATCTGTTGTGCTAAGCCTCGTAGAAAATCCACATGTAAGTTCAAGAATTTTAAGTAGGGAATTGGATATTAGTCAGTCCAGTATTGCAAGAATTATAAAAGAAAATAAGTTTCACCCTTATCATATCCAATTATTGCAAGAACTAGAAGCTAATGATTTTATTAAGAGACGAGAATTTTGTGAATGGGCAATTCAGAAAATGCGAGAACAACCGGATTTTTTCGAATACGTGTTGTTTTCCGACGAGGCTACGTTTCATAAAAACGGAAATGTTAATAGGCACAATCTGCACTATTATTCTACAGAAAATCCCCATTTCAGACGGAGTATTGACCATCAACATAGGTGGTCATTAAACGTTTGGGGTGGAATTATAGGAGGATATGTAATTGGGCCATATTTTTTTGAAGGCAGAATAAATGGTGAAGCATATCTACACTTTTTAAGAAATAGTCTACCAGATTTGTTGGAAAATTTACCATTGGCTACAATACGAAGGTTTTGGCTGCAGCATAACGGAGCGCCAGCCCACTACAGTGCGCAAGTACGAAACTATTTGAATAATGAATATCCAGGTAAGTGAATTGGCAGAGGTGGGCGAATTTGTTGGCCACCTAGGTCACCTGACCTAACAAAATCAGATTATTTTATGTGGGGTTATGTAAAAGAGACCATTTATAGAACTGGTCCAACTACAGCTGAAGATATGAAGGAGAGAATTAGAGCTGCATTTCAAGAAATTAATGTTCAGAAATTAAGAAATGTTAGCCTGTCTTTTTTTGAGTCATCTAAGATTGTGCGTGCAAGAAAATGGAGGACACATTGAACATCTTATGAACTAGATACAACTAAAAAAATTGTATTTACCGTTTTGTTATAAATAAATTGTTTTATGTTCGTAGTTCCTTCTTGCAAAAACAAAAAAAAACACGTGCCAATGATATCCGAATTTCTAGAAATTACCTGATGTTTTTATTAGAATGCAGTTTCACTGGAAACTATTGGTTTTAGGTATAACTATAGGTTAATAAGAATTGTAGAGCGACAAAAACTCTATCCAAATATGTAAAAATATACGGGGTATTCCATTTAAAAAAATGAAGTTTGATAGATTAAAGTTAGCTATTTTTGTAACATCGTAATAAACACCCTGTACACATAATTTCAACTTTAAAATATTTGGAAGCTGGGCCATGGCATTGCTTAACATTTAACAAAAAAAGTTTGCTTAATCTGTGAAAATACCGCTTATGCAGAATTTATTAGTGAGGTCTGCAAGTGACAATTTTTTTGAAAAAAGTTGAATAATTCGACAACGCCGCAACGGAATTTCAAAAACAAGATATATTCGAAAAGGCAATTAAATAAAGAATAAAAACTTGCAAAAATATATAGGGTGTCCCATTTAAAAAAACATACTTTTGATATGCCACTCTAACATCAAACACCCTGTGTGATTAGAAATAATTTTAAAATATGGTACTCTTGGCTTCCTACAATTTTTATTTGAAACTTTTTTCTGCATAGTAAATATTAATGGAGATATCGACCGAGGCGCCCTTGGTGACTCACCCTGTATATTATTTTATGAAAATTTTTGAAGCGATAGAATTTCTTTTCTATTACATGAATTATTCGTATAAACTACAAAATTATTCAAAATTACGACACATATCAACTATAGCGATCCCAAATTATTGGTTACTTATATTTTAATGAAATTTTAACAAATGTTTTATGTTGTAGGCGGAAGCTATAAAACCTTGTCTCCTAATGTCTTTACAAATGGTTTTACAAATTAACTTTTTTACGAGAAAACTTCTTTTTAACTTAGCATATCGATATCTGAAATAAAACAGTCCCTTGGAAGTAAATTATGTGAAAATATCACCAGACGTCCATATCATTAGGTTTTTGCACCCTGGCACAGCTCTAATTATATAGAGCCCACAAATTTTACGCTGTGTCCACTCAACAGGTATATATTAGCTAGATTAGAATAAAAAGTTTTGTTTAAATAAAGTTTTAGTAAGCGAGTCGTAGTTTTTAGTTTATCATGTGGCACGAAACTAATTTTACAAATTTTGTAAAATTTTTATGCTAAATTGCTATAAATGAGATAAAATCTTAGAATTGCCCAGTTTTTAATGTTTTCATTCAGTTTTTAGTTTTCATACAGTTATGCGTGTTAAAATTTCAGGTTTTGCATGCCCACTGACTGAGGGTCTATCAATACAAAAGTTTTATTTGAACACTCATGTTCTTGGAAAGTGGTGTTACACTAAAGTATCATTATCATAAATACCTTTCGCCAGCTAAATGTTACAAATCAGAAAAAGTTTTATATTTTAAATTAAAATAGATGACAAAAGTTTGGAACGTTCGTACACATAAAAAGTTTAATATTCCTACCCCTAGCAATGTTGTATTTGACATTATGTTTCTGATTTCATCCACAACTTTACTGATTTCACTGGTTATATCTTAGATAAATGTGGCATAAACTTTGTAGTTTATTAGTAATTATAAATAATTCAAACGTTTTATCAGGGAAAACCCCTTTTAATTAATTATTTTGTATTCTAGAAATTTTTGATTATTTATATGGGTGTTTTACAAAATAGAACATTGCAATAGCTATTCTTATAAATTCATATATTATATTTCCAACTTACTTAATATTATATTATATTATTAATCCAGTTGTCGCATTCTTTTAAAATAAATTCCTGTTTTAGTGATTTTAGCTCACTGAGTAAATATACCACAGATATACGTATTTTCGGACTCCCACACTAGCATCAGTCAAATAGAGCGGCAGATTTTAAATTAAAGTTTACCTATATTTGCACGGATAAAAAAAATCATTGAAAGGGGTTCTCCCTGAGGCAAATTGGATATATATTGTGTATAATTACATACGTGTTAATAGTTAAAACAAGGGTATATCATGGCGGCCGAGGGATCAAAGAACTGAGGAGCCGTAGACATTCCAGGATGGACCACCGAGAAACCGGCCAATTGCCCGTGGCGTATGTGAACGTGATTATATGGAGCAAATAGCTCCTTACAAAAAACCACTTTCTTGTCACTGCAATTTAAAAGGTCTTATTAAGACGTAAGTGTATTTGTTTTCTACATTAAAAGTCTTAACTTATACAATATAATATTTAAAAAATAACTAAGTACAATACCATATGAAAAATTATTACGAGAATTTTAATTAAGTAATCCTAAAAAACGTAGCCGTATTGAGAACTTAGGATGGTTTTATATAAAAATGATAGACAATGAATTAGTACTAACGGTTTTAAGAAAATTGACAAAGGAGGGTCGGAAGGAAGAACAAGGCCTTTTTGTTTGGGATATTTTAGGGTAAGGTGAGGTAGAGTAAATACAGTATAGTTTTTGAATAGTTGCATTTTGGTAATTTGCCAAAAAAAATCGATGGCAATATGGAAACTTGAACACTTTATCCAAATACAGTGACAAGTTGTGAATAACTTCCCATTTCCAGTAAATTAAAGAATTAACCTGGGAAGGAAAATAGTGTTGTTTTAAAAGATTATTGTCATAATACATTTGTCCCGCATATAAAAACAAATGCAATACTGTCCTATAGGATTGCATATATTCACATATAAATATACCGGTCTAATAATAGGGGTAAATATAAACATATATAGTGTTCCAAAAGATGGTGTTGGATTCGTTTAAATATCCAGAAAAGCAAAAAAGTTATAAAATTTTTTATTAAGGGATACAAGCTGAAATAAATGAGGCCACATTGAAATAAAAAAAAATGGAAACGTTTTATTAGTCTACAAAAATACAGGGTGCTTCAGGATTAACTAGACAAACTTAAAATTTTAATTCAGAATGTCAAAAAAATAAAAAAGTTCTCTATGGTGATATTTTTGGAAACGCTTTTTTCAAGAGTTACGCCCTTCCAAAGATGGAGGATAAAATCAGGATTTTAATATTTGTCCTAAATTTGGAAAAAGAAATGGGATGATTATGAAATATCCTTTAGAAGCGTTCCTATTAGCAGAAAATCTCCGTAAATTTTTTTTTTATCTAATAACCTCATTTTAACCTCCATCTTGGAACAGCGTAACTCCTTAACTAAACGTTCCCGAATATACCTCCATAGGACAGTTTTTCTTATTTTGAGGCCCTAAATTCAGAATTTAAGTTTGTCCAGTTAATCCTGAAACACCCTTTATATTCCGTATGATGGAAAAAAATTAGGAAATAGTTTACAATTTACGTACATATCCAACAAAAACCTTAAAAAACTCAAACGAAAATTGATTTTTATGATCGAGCTTAAATGAAGATAAAAAAGACAAAAAAAATCTACTCAAACATAATGTTGAAAGTTAATATTCCTCTGTCTGTGTTCCACTGTAGCCTGAGATATTATCTGTTTGGAAACATCGATGTCCTCCTGGCTAGGCCAACAATAATTTTCGTTACTACATTTTTTGTCCAATATTTTCCCCACAAAATACTTTGAGAGTTTTTTTGATGCTCTGTATTCTACTAAAATTTAGGTAATTTCCAATACTTATTTCAGATTGATACTCATTTTCTTCCATTTCGTGTTCTACTATGTCCCGAAGGTTTTCTTCACTGGATCGCTCATACATTACTTTTCATCAATACCATCATCACTATCTGAAACTTTTTTTATAGTTCTTTTTTTTACTTCCTTTCATTTGTACTTTCCTTCTTTGTTTTTCAGGATTAGGATTATGACGAACTGTTGACAGCAGTCTACAAAAGTTGTCGTCATATTAAAGAAGAGCTACTTGGTGTTTCAAATTGCGGTTCTATATTTTGGTTAACAATTTTTGATTCGGTGGGTGGATTTCCATTTTCAGAAGTGTTTGAGGTGGATTTCTGTTTTCTGCAGTGATATATGGTAAGGCTGAGTACGAGTTTTGAATATTTTGCTATCTTTGGTATGAATCTTATGTTTTTTTAGAAAATACTGTTTCAGTGATAACATTTTGTAAAGCATTATTCCCGTCTTTATCCATTCACAATAACTTGAGAATTTATTGCCGTCCAAATCTCGCCCTAAAAATACAAAAAATATTTTTTTGGGTAATTTTTGCCCAAATTATTTCCTCTGCCACGTGATAAGTATTTCCTTCCATTTTAATTTAAAACGTCTAAGCACCACTAAATCAAGCAGCTGTAAAATGGGGGTGAATGCGGTGGTAACTTTAGAATTGTAATATTATGCGTTAATTGCAGCTCTCTGGGTGCTGTGTTTGTTAAAAATTATAAACCGGTGTTCTACTATCCACAGTTGGAATGGACATTTGTATAAAGACATTTTTAAACACATCAATCTCCATCCACCCTTTTTGTGTAGCAACGTATACCATTCCTGGAAATAGGGAGTTATCTGGGACGACTGACTGGTCCGAAAGATGACTTTTTTTTATATATAATTAATCGTGGAGCGATTGTGTTGCATTGCAAGGACGGACATATTTCCTTTACCAGGAATCCTCAATGTTCTGGAGGTTGGTTGTCCAATTTCACCCAACACTTTGCTTTTTCTGGGCCTATGAATAAATTAGTCTCGTCTAAGTTCCAAATGTGTGACGATTTTCAGTGCAAGATGAATTACCCAAATATTATAAATGGATCCATTATTTTGAGAAGGTGTGTACAATAAGATGAAGTATATTAATTTTGAGGAAAAGAAATATCCAGTTAATAATAAATAATTGTTTTAAGTTGACTGGAACTATATGCAGTGTTGCTGTTAGTAAGAGTAATGCTGAAAGGGCAAAGAAGAATGGAGAAAAAATATCATTTTTCTCGTATCCTACTGACACTTTAATTAGGAAAGAGTGGATTAGAAAATGTTTAAGAAAAGGAAAATTTAATTCCGATAATAAAATACATTGAAATAAACATGTTACAATTGATGATTTTGAAGATGGAATGAAATCAAAGTTGTAGAATGTATTGCCAAAAAAACTAAAATAAAACTGGTAGGTAATATAAAATTTATCTACTGAAAAATAATTTGTGGCTATTTTATTATGTTTTAGCTCTTCCATCACTTAAATTGTTGCCTTTAACTTTGACAAAAATGTCCAGTCCAACTGCAAGAGGTGAACGTGTTAGAACTAGAGAAAGCAAAGAGATAGTTAAACAAATTTGAAGTTCATTATTCTCTATGGGAAATGTAGAAAATATTTCATCCACAAGTAAAGGAAATCCCCAAGAAGATGCATATGAAGAATTACTACGTAATTGTAATGTCCTAAATGAACACTTTAAGAAAAAAAATCAAAGAAAACGAGAAATGGCTTGATATTAGAAATAAAGGAGAATTCGAGTTGCCAAAACTTGTTAAACAATGTGAAAGACAAGCAAATTCAAGAGTAAAAATGTAGGTAAAAGTATGCCAGATAGCGTAGCTGGCGTCAGGATTTCGAATACGTGACTCGATCTGATAGACCGAGATGGTGGTTCTGTACAAATATGACACTATAGACCGAGTTATAGCAGTCAATGTATTAAAGACATTGAATTCTTTTTATATTTGTTTTCTATTTGTCTTAATGTAAAATACTTTACTGTTAATAAAACATTTTAAACATAAAGATTCAATAATCATTTCCGCATAGAAAGAAGCAAATAATAAATATTATAGAGCCTTTACTGCGCTTTTATTCAGCTAGCATCTCTAGTAAAGGACCGGTAAACAATCAGCGTTTGGTGTTTACTGGGACATAACTATAATCATTTGTGGATGTGCGGATGTGCACAGTATAAACATCTAGGAAAAATATACTTACCATTCCCCAACACTACTGCAAAGGAATTTTTAAAACATCTTTTTCCCATCATGTTTCAATTTGCGTCAATAAAATGCAGAAATAAATTTCAGTATGTCATATAAAACAGTCAAAATTAAACTTAAGAGGAATTTATTCTTTTAATCTACTTAACCTAATTTCTCTTCTCTTCTTTATCTTTCTCTCTCTTTTCCTTTTCCTTTTCTCTTTCTCTTTATACTTTTATGTCATCTCTCCATCACTAGAATATTTTTAATTTAATTTAGTTGGCATCTCTGGAAGAACAGAATCTGTCATTCTCAGAATTCTGAACTTTTGCCATTTATTTGTCCATAATCAGTAGTATAATTTTTTTCTGTACAATTTTGAACTTGTAAATTAATTGACAAATAATAAATGTGTTAATGTTATTATTATTATTATTTATTTGACTGCTAAATAATCTACTTACTAAAATTTGTTACTAGTCAATTAGAAGAAGAATAAGTGTAATATGTTATGGTTAATAATTAAATTACATTGATTTCTAAACTATTTAGTTATTTTATATATTGGTATACAAGATATTTTGGTAATATCTCCTAAATATTTAATTGGTAAAAAGGATAGGTCCATTTAGTTTTCCCTTTCCTTCTTTTACGTAATATTTATGAAGGACTATGGGTTATTTACAAAACTGAAATCAGTGCTTGGTTACGGGAATAAGGTGATCCTTATGAGTACATCGAGGAAAGTCAGGAAATGATTGCTGAACCTTAATATTCTGAGATGTCTATAGTTATTTATTTGTGGCATTCTATAACTTTTTTTCTCAACTTCTTTGTCTATTAAGCCACTCTCCTATTTTAAGAGAAGAAATTTTGCCCATAGCTGCTTCGTTTCAGAAATAAGAGTATTGATTAAAAGAAAACGCCTGAAGATCTCTGAAATGCTTGAAAATTTTTTATCAAACTTGCTGTGCATAATGAGTACTTCAAGAGACTTCTTTGTTGTAAACATTTAGAGCATTTTCTTTAACCAACCACTGTATTTTTGTCTTTGCTCAAAACTATACGCAACATTTTATCAAAATCATTTTGGCCTTTCCAGAGATTAAGTGGGGAGTAAATTATCATCAAATACCAAACAATTAAACAAATACATTATATGCTGTAACCTGTGAAGATTTGTTAAAGAAAATGGTAAAATTTGGTGATATTTATAATCGACAACAGAAAATTTAATGAGAATGGTAGCTTCATTTTGATCATACACAAAATATGTAACGCCAAGATAATATATGTACTTACGCAAATTTATTAAATAATTATTATTTCTATTCCTCAGTCATTTTCATTATGAGTCATTTATAGTGTTCTTTTGATTATTAAAACATTAAATAATAAACATAAGTATGTAAAATTAACATAATTCATAAACTTTAAAGTTCTAAACGAAATCATACCAAGGTATAACACAATTAGCTGGGGGTTGTACTTATTGACCGGTAGCTCAGTTAGCAGATCGTGAATAAGGGCTTAGATTGATTTAGTTCTCACCAAAATCTAGGCTGGGCTCCAGGACTTTTGCAAATACCACATAATTAAAAGTTTACTTTAAAATGTAAAGATAACGTTAATACTTGAATTCTGTTGGGAAGTCGAATAAAAAGATATTATTTTTTAATAAAAATTATAATAAACTTGTAAGAATATGTACAAAAATTTACATAGGCTAAGATGGCCTCTTTTAGTTAAAAAACCTAGTTTTGGTTGAAGACCAAGAAATAAACAAAAAAAGGTGACTGATCTCTTACAAAAATTCTTGTGACCAAATATAAACGTTCACTGGGGACGAAGATCTTACGTAACTTCAAATGGGTTAGTCCGGCGAAGAATCCACCAACGGCTAAGCTCTTAATGGGTTCGGTGCCAGTTTGAATCACCACTGTCAGTACTGCAGTTACCCTTGAGACGAAATGCCAGTTGTATAAAATATCGTTTTCCTGCTCCACCCAGTATATAATGATCAATTCGATCCATCAGTTATCCTCTTCTCTTGGTCCAGGTATTTATATAAAAAGGGGAGAGTTTCATGAGATCAGTATTATAGGCAAAACAAAGTAAAAAGCTGTGATGTTTGAATTGTCCAGCTACGTAGACAAAATATGAGAGTTAACACAAATTTACAGAGTAAATGGCAAACTAAACAAATTAGGATCGGTATCCCACAATATTTTAGGAAGATGAAGACTTCAACTAACTTAAGTATCAATAAAAGTTACGTTAAATAAAAAAATATACTAGTCCAACAAATAAACTAGGTGTAGCTACTTACCTTACTGAGGTCTGATTGGTAAATATATGCACTGGTATAAAATGATCCAGCACAAAACAAATGCACCACATTAGGTAATTCTCACAAAGGTTATAAACAAATAGGTTTAGTCCACAAAGGGGTACCAATCTCCAAATGTCACCAGTCACCACTTTTCACAGAGCTACCAACGTAGCCAAGTTACCCAAAACATCAACACACAAAGACAGAAAACAACTAACTACGATACAAAATGACGACATCCGTTGCCGGGTAAATCTAAAATTTACAAGTTAGTTTAAATTAGCACAATTATTACAATATCAGAGAGATATTATTGCCAACAAAGCACAATAAATCGATACTAATCAATATTAATGATGGCTGTTCCAAAGAACAACCAAAGTGAACTGATCACCGAGAAGTAAATTCGCATGAGGCGTAAATTAAGATAAATACAGTACGATATTATTACGAAAATTACCTCAACGGTACGTTAAATCAATATAGCAACTTTTTAAATAATGATGATCATAAAATTACACGATAATACCAGAAAACATATAAATTTTACCAGACCGTTGAACTACTAAACAGCTGTTGTCTTCAGAATGCTACACTAGAAGGAATGAAGTAGCACCAGTGGCACGATCTGGACTAGACTGGCATAATTTTTCGCGGAAAACAACAAACTAATGAAATGGCTTGCAATTTCAGTACACGTACGCTATTTCAAATCTGGCATACAGATGACGTATTCCCGTCATTAATTCTATTGGTCTGAAGTTAAAAGGTAATCTATTCCTCTACGGACCCCGAGTGTGAGGTACATTATTTACCTTTTTCCGGCTAGTTCAAAATCCATTGCGGATTACGTTATTCATCTTTTCCCGGCTAGTTTAAAACCTAGTACGGGATATGTTATTTACATTTTCCCGGCTAGTCTAAAACCTACGGGTACGTTATTTACCTTTTTCCGGCAAGTTTCAAACTTAGTTCGTTATTATTTACCTTTCCCGGTTAGCTAGTGTCTATTGTATGGGTTCGACCAAAATCGGATATAGAAGTATTTTTTGGGGTAGGGGTGAGCTATACACACATAAAAAATCGATGGCAAAAAAACTTTAGTTTTCAATATTTTTTTTTTGTTCGTTACAAAACGAAAAAGGTGTGTATCATTATTTTACTATTAATTTTTTATAATTGGTAGCAAAATTATTATCCACAAGGTAGGTACTTATATTTGATCTTCCATCTTCCTATTATCTTCTCATTTAAATTATAAAATTAAAGGTTCGTAAACAAACAAAAAGACAGTATACTTTTGAGATATCAATAAATATTTATTATACTACTCTAAAATGTAAATTTGTGAGAGCCTCGCCAATAATAAAGTGTCCAGGTGTGAGCGCTTCAATGTCACTCGTATCATTGGAAAGAGGTATAAGAGGCCTGGAGTTTAGGATCGCTTCCACTTGAGTCAAGAGGGCGTGAAAACCCTCATATGTAAAATGCAAATTATTCATGATTCTTTTGAGGTGATATTTGGCAGACTTAACCGCTGCCTCCCATACTCCCTCGAAATGGGATAATCGAGCTGGTATGAAGTGCCACTCAACCTGATTTTCAGCCAGATATGATTGAATTGTTTTATCGTTATTTAAGTGAACAATTTTATTTTCGTGAATCGTACCTACATAGTTAGTGGCATTATCAGAATATAAATGTTTGCAACATCCTCGACGCAACACAAAACGTTTAAATGCACGTACAAAATTATTGGTAGATAGGTCACCAACCGGTTCCAAGTGTACGGCTTTAGTAGCTAATCAAATAAAAATACAAAAATATTATTTAACTTAGCTTCCTGTTTTTTAATCTGATGTATTTTACCAGATATGGACCTGCAAAATCTGTACCTATGGAATGAATACATGATTGGAACGTTGTCGACACTTTCCGATCTGTGCAACCGACATACACTACGATATAGTCATGTTTTTATTTTTTATATTGATCATTTTGTTTGTGTTAATTTTAATGGGTATAAAATATTTCGAGAGAGCCCAGGAGCTCAATTTTTGACTGTTCGCTAAATAGCGATTGTTATAGAATCACTCGCATATTTACGCAAAACAACGAAATCCGATTTTTGGCCACACGTTAGTTTGCGCACGCACGCTAACACCATTCGTTTCACAACGAGCAGCCATAAACGTCGTGCTACGAATTGTCCTGTCATAATATAACCTATAAATAATATTGATCATTTATTTAAATTTATTTTATTTTAAACTTATAAAATAAAAGTTATAGTTGGTTTTAGTAAATTACAATTCCATAAAATACTATGGATGATTTAATGGATGTAATTGTGGTTGAAAATTTAGAACAAGATGAACACCGCCACTTAAATAATATTCAACGCCGTCCGAGAGATCCATTTGCTATTTTATCTGAACGACAATTTATAAATATGTTCCGACTTTCAAAAGCCCTAACACAATATTTAATAGAGTGTTTGACTCCTCATATGAGGCCCAAAAATCGTGAAACAGACTTGGACATTAAAACTCGTGTAAGTTACTCATCTTCTAATTTAAATTACCTATAGATAGATATTTAGTAAATTCATTTTTGTAGGTTTTAATTGCCTTGAAATTTTATGCTGGGGGAAGCTATCAGTTGGACATTGCTTGCAATAAATACCTCGATATCAGTCAATCTACAGTCAGTAGATGTTTAGCTGAAGTTACGGGTGCACTCAATCACCCAGATGTTTTTAATGAGTGGGTAAAGTTTCCACATAATTTTGAGAAGTTGAACAAAACACGCCTTGAGTAAGTATCATATCTGAAATATAAGTATGGTCTTTAAACTTGGTTTGTACAATAGATTTTATAACCAACATGGATTTCCTGGTGTGATCGGATGCATTGACTGTACCCATGTTGCCATATACCCCCCAAATATAGAACACCCTGATTACCCAGAATATTTATATGTTAATAGAAAATCTTATCATTCTATAAATGTACAACTTGTGAGTTAACAAGAGAGAAAATGTGCTTACAATGTAGTTAATTTCCTTAATTTATTGATAGATCTGTTATGCAAATTTAAAAATATTAAATATTTGTGCAAGATACCCAGGCAGTACTCATGATTCTTTCATTTGGAACCATTCGAATGTACAAACTTTAATGAGGAATTTACATCAAAGGACACACACTGATTATTATTTGTTGGGCGACTCTGGTTATCCCCTTCGAAGTTGGTTACTGACACCTGTAGAGGAAGAACCTGCATAGAACACACCTGAGCATACTTACAATAGTATTCACGAAACCACAAGAGTAAAAATAGAATGTTGCAATGGACTGCTTAAAGGAAGATTTAGATGTTTAATAAAACATAGAGTTTTACATTATAACCCAGCATTTTCTTATAAAATAATAAATGCCTGTGCTGTGTTGCATAACATGTGCATAGAGTACAATATCCCAGCACCTGACCTAGAAGATGAAGGTATAGAAATTGATTTTGGTATGTTGGGAGAAAATGAAGTCATTTTTGCAGAAAATGAAGAAGATAATGCATTCAGAAGGGTAAATCCTGAATTAGCTAATGGAAGAAGAGCTCGGTCAAAAGTCATTCAGATCTTTGCAAGAAGACATCATTATAACATATAATCAATTTTGTATACTATTCATATGTATTTGTGGTTTATACCCTTTGTACCCTTATTTTCAAAAATATTAAAAAATGTTATTTGGAAAGGTTGTTAGAATTAAAAATTATACTTGAATATGAAATCATACCCATCTATGAAAATGAGTTTTGCCCATAACAGTCAATTAGTCATGTTCTTTTTACTTCACTTCAATAAAAAATCTGAAAATATTTCACATAAACCGAGCTTGTAAAGATTTTTTTTTTTAATTTTAAAAAATTGCCCATTTTTTAATGTAATTTGCACCTCCCTTGTATACAATAAGAGGTTTTAACAATTTTCTTAGTGCATTTTTAGTTTGAAGGGAAGCACCAACTTTTATAAAGAATGAATTTTTCTGATAAACAGATAATAAAAAAGTTTCCCCCCCATATAATGCATACTATTTCAATCACACTGTATATAGAATATTAAAATGAATCACTATTTTGTATTGTTTATTACTTCCTAAATAAATATATTGACAATGAATTAAATTTATTATAAAATATGCATTCAAAAAATAACTAGAAATAAAACCGTAATTTTCCAACAAAAAATATATGCTGTTCTTTGGTTTAAAAAAAAATAAATAAATATATCACTTTATTATCAGTCTAAACAGAAAAAAAGATTGGTTTATTCAACAACTTTTCCAGTTACAATTATTGGTGAACCACAAATAGCATTGTGTTGACACTGAGGTAGTTGTTCTGAAAATAGAGCATTATGCAACTACTTTATTGTCGAAATAACAAAAAATTGTTTTAAATTATATTAAAATGTTACCGTTACTTCAATGCCGTTTGTGATTCGTGATATGTAACTGCAAAAATACATTGAATAACCTTTTTTTTATGTATAGTTATCAGACTTGGAGTTTTCAAATTCATCAAAGAACATAGCAATTTATCAACTAAAACCAGAAAACAAGAGTAATGTTAATCAAAAGTTATTTGGTGCCTTAGCTGTACGATTAGGAAAGAAAGTCTGAAATGTTCTCCAGTGTATTAGCAATATTTTCTAGAGCAACAACTTTACGTTCTTTTAATTTTGTATTGTCTGCTAGAATTTTTAATTTTTCACTGTAATATTTTTCTCTTATGGCAATTTTTTTTGTTCAAGTTCTCCTTATAACATGTTGCAGCAGTTGCTGAATTAATTAGATTTTCCAGTTTCTTCGGCATTTTTTTCTTAACTGATTTTTTCGTAATTTTTCAGACCAATCGATAAATCCTTTGATTTTAATGGTAGGATTCCTTTAGATTGACATTTACTTCCATCGGCAACCTCATTATTGGATTTACTAGTAACTTCATGTAATACATTAAGGTTACCTTCAAAATAAGGAATCTCATGGGTAATATTACGATTTTCACTTGAAGTTCCAGGGAGATTTTCTATATTATCTTCAGACACACATTCTTCACCATTAACTTCTAAATTGTCTGTATCCATGTTATATAAGTCATTATCATCGCTGAATTGGAAAGAAGTTGCCGATTCACTAGCATCGTGTCCTTCTATGGAGACTTTTTTTACGATTTCTAAAATTTGTTATTCTATTTCACTAATAGGTTCCTGATCAGCAGGTCCTCCTCCTGTACCATTAGCTTTTTCTTGTTTCCACCTATTTTTACTTTCGTCCTAGAACGAAGGTCTTGCCAAGTCTAAAAAATAATTTAACAATATTTCAAAAATGTCAAGTATAAATTATTATTTTACCTTTCTCCAACCATCCCATTCTTTTTTAGCTCCGGGCATACTATTAAGGGTATTCGCTATAGCTGTCCATCTACTCTTTCCATCACTTTGGGAAAACTTGTTGGTATATTTCCCACTAATTAATTGTGGATCTTTCTTAACATATTCTATTAATATTTTTTTTCTGCTTTTCAGAAAGTTTTGCAGATCTAGGTACTTCAGGAACACTATTTTTTGACATGTTTGATTAGATAAGGTAACGATCAAAACATATAATTGGATCAAAAATTAACAAATTTTCCATAACAGACTTAAATTGTCAAAATAAATAAGGTTATGTTACACACGTCAACCACTATTACGCCGTTGCCACATCTAAATTTAGCTTGAATATAAACGTGTTACGAATGCTTAGCGAAGGGTCGTCAAGAATCGAGAATTTTAAAAACCTTCGCTATCTAACCGTTCGCTACCACACGTATTCTGAACTTAACGGATGATGTCAAAAATTGACCCCCTGGCCCTCTGGGCCCTCTAAATCGGCCAGTGGGTTCAACTTTTATTTTACGTGGTATGATAAAAGACGACTTCTTAGAGTATTACCTTACTTTGATCGATTTAGAAGATTGTTGACCTTGAACTATTATCTTGCGTCAATACATTTATCTAAAGTGAGGTAACTTCATTAGTATGATGGAAATTATTAAATCTACCTACAATTCCTAGGATCATTATGTTGAGCTGAATTGCCTTGAGATAACTATTGCTGTTTTATGATAAATTACCTTATATTAATTTTCTCCTTATTGTTTACGGTTAGCTTTTCTTGTATGTTTAGTAACTTACCTCGGTTTCCATTGTATCTTCACCTGTTTAAGAATTTATTGATGTAAGTGAACGATTGCGGTTTTTATGAGCTAAGCGGGGACATTATAATGTAATATTTGTTTAGTTTGTTGAATTTTTATGTACCATTTCCTTCGAGATGGGATCCCTCTAACGAAGGAGAAAGTGTAATAGCGTGGTCAACGTGTGGCCCAATAATATATAAAATAGATTTAATTCTGACTCCAGCTGCACACTCTTAGAGATTTATGTTTGCCTTCAGAATCACTTAGGCATTGTTCTGAATTTTCAAATTTGTACAAATTATATAATAGTTTTGTCAGAGACAGGATGTTATACGTTATAACTTCTTTATTTGACCGGAACAAATTATAAGATTAGGGAACTAATTAGAACAAATTGAGAATCATTTTTTTCTAAAATATCAAACCAATCGATTGACATGAGTATGAGACGTGAAGTTGGCAGGACCAAACGGTTTTCGTCATGACGTCTTTATTTGACCTAAACAAATTCTAATATTAGGGAACTAATTAGAACAAATTGAGAGCTATTTTTTTCCAAAATATCAAACCAATTAGTTGACATGACGCTGCCATCTTCACGGACATCTTTATGAGGCATTCTCTAGTTTAAAAATCTGTTAAAAAGTTTTAAAGTCACGAGGTTTTTAAAATTGACGTAAAATTTCTGACTCAGTGTTTCAATTAATGCTCAATTTATGATTACTGACGTCACATGGCGTTTGAGAAATCCTTTTACAAATTGAATTTCAAGAAATTTTATTTGATAAATATTTAACTAAAACTTGTGATATAGTTTATATGGACGCATTATGGCTCTAAAATAGATACTTTACTAATTAATGTGTAATTTGAAATGAATTTTTATATATGGAAAACTCCCTATTCGAACAGTACATAAACCATACTATAATTCTAAACTCGATATTCTGTATAATATCAAATCATTCGTCAATTTTAATACTGGTCGTAAATAACTACACATTTACTGGCTGAGCAGAAAAAACATGAGATAATACTTTGATGTGATCCAATTATAGAAATTCTTGAATAAACTGATAATCAACGAGTGAAGGAGTTGGGTTGCGTGTTTGGAGCGGCCTCGACTAGCCGCCATTACAAAAACAGAATTACAGAAACATACATAAATAAGTCTTTAACTAATTTGCTTTGCTTTTCTCGCACGATTTACATAAATAATTATTAAAATAAGAACTTTTAAGTATTTACCAACTAATAATAAATTCTAAATGAAATAAAACAGTTTTACATGCATAATATTATTTTCATTCACATAATTTAAATATAAAAATAAAATTGTAAATGTATACCTGAGTTTTTTAAATGTTTTAAACGATGTTTTCAAATAAAATGTTATAATTATTGATACTTCATTAACTTTTTAATGGAAATTACGCAAATTACAAATCTTTTTCTGAAAGGTGTAGGCACTCCTGACATATTTATAGTAAGTAGTAGTTTAAAGAAAATATATACCAAATATGTAAATATTAAGGTACGGAAATAAGGGGTTCGGGCATACTTGCGAGAAGCAGATCAGAAGCGAAGTACCGGTCATCTCACGTGGCCAAAAATCGGTTCTTGAATCTTAAACTTATATTCGTATGACCATTATGCGGATACCTAAGAGTATGTAAAAATGGAAGTGTTTGGTAAAGTACAGTATTGACTTACCGGTGAGGGTGAGGTTTGGATGAACATTTCATAAAATTATTTTGATTCATATTTCTCCAGGATTCTTAATATATTTGTGTAATAATTATGTTCGAAAGCATTAAAAGAAAACAAGTTTTCAATCGACTGTTGGACAACGTTCATTCAAATTGCAATAGAACGCAAATTCATCCAAGAAATAAACTAAACTATAACAACTTATCAGATTCTCTTCCATCTGCAATCCTCTCAGTGAGGTCCCTAGAATATGCAGTGGGGTATTTCAGATATAACTGAATCTCAATACACCAAAAATGCCGTTGAAATAAACGATAGCTGTCAACACATTCAAATGCCATTTTAACAAAAGCGATAATATTTTTTGCATAACTCGACAGAGACAACCTTTCCTCTTTCTTCTGATTTGGACTTGCGCAGTTGCAGCTATTAAATTTTGGTGTACTTATAATTAGGTAAAACACATTTAAAATTGAATATAGCAGATCGAACCGAATAAAAAATATTGTGAAAAGATAGAGATAAACTATATTTTCTCAATTTATATGATTTTTCTCAAAACTACAACCAGTCAACTCATCGTTCCCCATCGTTCCTCATCGTTCCCCATCGTTCCCCATCGTCTCATCTGCTATCAAAAATTCACATGCACCATTTTGTTATCTAAAGTATCTACTACGACAATAATCTATTTAAATATTTTTCTCAGGTTGGGTTGACTGGCTCAATAACTGAGAATGTTTACCGGATGTTTATTTGAATTTGTTGGTAGTTTTACAAATCTAGGGAGTAAGTACAAAAAAAAGTGATTTGGACTTAAAAATAAATAACGTAAACGTTAAGACAAACAATAATTAAAATATAGTGTAGCATGTGCCTAACATTTACAATAAGGCTAAAACAGTAAGAGGCGAAAATGGCCGGAAAGTACATACAATGGCAGGCATATAGGTTAGGTTAGGTTAGATTTGTTGTGAGTGGGTTTCAGTAGACCCACCACTGCGGCCATCAGCAGGCCTATTGTGGCTCACGCCTAATTATATTTCACCCAATAAGTTCAGTCTCTTAATGAAACTGATAACTTTATTGGGTGAGAATGTGTCCAGATCCTCTGGCAGCAGTTGCCCTTTGCCAAATATTGAGAATCGGATCCTCTCCACAGCGGGACAGGTGCATAAGATGTGGTCTGCCTTCTCATCATCCTCCAGGCATAGACGGCACTCGGCGTTTTCCGCTAGGCCGAGTTTATGCAGATGATAGTTTAGTCGGCAGTGCCCGGTATATAGGCCTGTTAGAGTTTTCAGGTTTATCCTGTTTAACTCTAAAAGTTTCTTAGCTTTCGATTTCAAAGGGTACTTTATAAACGCCTTCGAATGAACTAATCCTGGCAACTCTTGCTAATACTGGAGAGTTTGCCTTTCAGCCCAGGTTGAGATAGCCATCTTGGCAGTACTTGAGGATATGCCAAGTATTGGTTCTGGTCCGATGAATCGTGATCCCGCTCCTTCTCTGGCTAAGGAGTCCGCTATTTCGTTACGTTCCATACCAGAGTGGCCGGGTATCCAGACCAGAGTCACTTTGTTGTTCTTGCTCAAATGATTTAGAGCTTTCTGACAGTTCCATACCGTTTTGGAGTTACACCGGTAGGAGCCAAGAGCTTTTATAGCTGCTTGGCTATCTGAGAAAATTTTTATTGATCTGCGTGTAAGATGCATATATTCCAGCCTTCGTACACACAGTTCAATGGCATGAACCTTAGCCTGAAAAACAGTTGCATGAGTACCTAGGTTTGAGACTATCCTCACCCTTCGTCTGTAGCTATGTACTCCGGCTCCTGTTCCCTCGGGAGTTTTGGAGCCGTCTGTAAACCAACAACTGTCTGCCTTCAGTAAGTCGGCTTTATTCCGATCCCACTCATCTCTTTCTGGAGAAAGGATGTTGAAGGTCAGCTCGTAGTTGGTCATAGTAGGCATAGTATCCGAGGGCATTCCCAGGATGCTGTGATTCTCTATGTCATCCAACAACCTGTTCCGATCCATGATACTAGTCTGCGGCATATTAATGGCCGCTTGTTGCAGTCTGTAGGTTGCCCACCTGGCCTCTCTCTCCAGATATATATGAAGAGGGGGTAAATCCAGGAGGATTTCCATTGCAGCTGATGGTGTGGTGCTAATTGCTCCCGTTACGGTCATGCATGCTAATCTCTGCAGTCCAGAGAGTTTGAATTTGGCCGTCCGTTGTAATCCTTTCGGCCACCAAACAATGGATCCGTATATTATCATTGGTCTGATGACCGTGATATAGATGCAGTAAATTTGTTGGGGACCCATGCCCCAGGATTTGCCACAAATACGACGGCATGTCCATAGGGACAGCTTTGCTTTGTGGATTACCTTCTCCAGATGGGAGTTCCAATTAAGTGATTTATCCAGAGTGATTCCTAGATATTTCACCTCCTCCGCAAATGGAATAGTTTCACCCGTTAAAGAGGGAGGTCTTAAGTCCTCCAGCTTCCTTTTCCGGGTGAATGGTACTATTACTGTTTTTTGAGGGTTTACAGACATCTGTTCCCTGTCGCACCAGTTACTCACTGCATCCAGTGTCTCTTGAAGGGTATTTGATATTACTCCTTCAGAGTTTCCTCTGACTAGTATGACTAGATCATCTGCATATGCTAGAACATTAACCTCCCACAGTGTGAGAATAGGTCGTCCACAAGAAGTGACCACAAAAGGGGGAGAGAACCCCACCCCTGCGGGCACCCTCTCGTGGCTCTAAACCTAACTGTTTCTCCCTGTAGAGACGTTGTTATGGTTCTGTTTGATAGCATAGCACGAATCCAGTCGCCTATAGTAGGCTCAATTCCTCTGGCAGCCACTGCTGCATATAAGGAGTCGGACAGTGTTTTATTAAATGCTCCCTCAATGTCGAGAAAGGCTCCCACCGCAATTTCCTTCATTTGAAGGGATAGGGTGATCTTCTCGACTAGGTTATTGAGTGCTAGTTCTGTTGATTTTCCTGTCTGATAGGTGTACTGATGGATATTGAGGGGGTGATGATTCAGGAAGTTCCCCCTGATATATCCGTCCAGCACCTTCTTCAGGCAGGCATATATATCGGGTAATTGAAATGCTCGTTAATCTGATTTTAAAAGAAAATATTACAAATTAATCTTACCTAGACCAAGGCAAGTGACTAAAAATTATTTTAGGGTACTTTGCTTTAACCTCCAAAGTTTCTAAAATGTGTTAAACTGTGGGTCAAAAGAAAGCGAAAGGCGTTTCCATCGTACTTTTCAATGCGAGAAAAAAATAACGACGTAAAAACACAAAAAAACCAAAAGTTACAAAGAAACGTCATTTGCCGAGCCCTCTGTAGACAGTCAAAAACCCAATAGTAAATGTAGGCGAGCCCAAGCACAATAACATATGTTGATGGTCCCATACCTACCCAATAAACACACATACGTTAGAGAGACGTTTATAATATCCAAACACCATTTGAAAAACGTTTCTTTTTTTACGTACAAACAAAAAAATATCGCGGTTTTACACATTTCAGATAACGAAATTATAAACGTTTAATATTACTATATGTGAAATGAATATGCCAGATATTTTAAAATGTATTGCTAGTGTACCTAACTCTAAAACGTTTTAAAAACGTCTCTGTTCGACCGCAATAGATTATTCAGTTGATACGGACGTTCTATAAACGCTTAAGAGAACAGTTTTATAAACTCCTTAAATAACATTAACTTAATATTGTCAAAACTGTCAAAAGGATGGCCAACAGTTTTCGTGAAAAAATCACGTATTTTTAACATTACGACGGACCGTTATTTTTCAGCAATAAATGAACGGTTGATTTTCTAACATAACACGAATTATCAACCAATAATACGTTGAGAATACGTTTTAAAAATGTATGTGTCTTTACTGAGTAGTAAAGCAAAGTACCTTTGATACGTGAACCTCCGTTTAAACGATGTATTGTCACACAACTTTAATAGATATGTAAATTTTTGAGCGATTTTATAATCATTTGAGAAATGATTTTAGTTGCATTCTTCGATAACATTGCCATAGCCCATAAAAATGAAAATACAATTTCGCAGTGTTACACAAGACTAAAATCACAAACACCCAAATTGGAAAAACCAAATGTGTATGAAATCAATTGCAACCATACTAATTGTAATAGTGTATACATACAGGGTGTCTCACCAGGAACTGCATCGATCAATATAGGGAAAAGTACGCACCAGAAAATTTAGAAAATTTAGGAAATTACTAACAGCAGTGTAGTCAACACCAATTAAAATAAATACAAACATCTGGCACTTCCGGTTATACGGGAAGTTGATACCAACTTGCTTATTTTAAATGGAACACCCTCTATATTTTAGGGTTGTCGAAGAAAGCATAAAATTCTGAGTCAAAAACAACGGGAAATAACACTAAAAACTGTAACATGCCTATTAATAGGATGGAAGACACTTTGCATAAACCAAAATAGCTAAGATAAAAATTTTCTCTTCTCAGGAAATCTGTTTCTTTTAATCGTTGAACCATTTGGAACGAAAACAGGTGAAATTTATGTTTAATTAAGATTCTGCGAACTGAATCCTTGCATAGTCCCGACTCCAGAGCAGCTTGTCTTAATGACATTATTGGAAATGCATGAAAATATCCCAGAATTGCTATTTCTACATTTTCGTCATCAACAATAGGCTTCCGTTTTCGAATTCTTGCCTTGAAAGAGCCATAGTTTTTAAAATTATCCAGTATGCGTTTTACAGTGTTTGGTGACGGTTTCCGTTCTTGTGAATATCGAGTAGCAAATGTATTACAGGTTCTTGATATTACTTTATCACATTCTCCATAAATAATAAACAAATTGAAAAATTCTTCGTGGGTGTAATTTTAATGCGGTGGCATTTTTTGATATAAGATAATGACTGACATTACTGATTGTTTGTAATCATGGCTAATTTGATAAAATTTGTACTAATAATTCTTGAATTTCTAAGAAAATCGCAAATATTTAAAAAAAATTTAACTCAAACCCCTATAATGCTTATATCAGAAAACAAGGAATTTAATTATACATAACTCGATGTAAAGAAATACAGGGTGTTCTATTTGATTTAAGCAAGTTTTCGCGGTTTGAAATTTACAAAATGTAACGTCATAAATGGAACACTTGGTATACTATTATTTAATTTCATTAAACTGTACAGCGTAGCTCATTATATAGCTTTTCTGCGTGCCAAAAAGCAAATGAGTATATTTTACACGAAGAAAGTTATAAAGGTTATTACCTGTCAAAATATTTTTAAAATGTCAAATATTTCTGAAAAGGCTGGGTTTAGGCATAGGGTATCCTACATGTTTTTGACTCGGAATTTTATGCTCTTTTCGAAAACTTTAAAATATATAGAGTATTTCATTTAAAATAAGCAAGTTGGAACTGACTTCTGGTATAAACAGACGTGGCAGATAAATGTTATTATTTTAGTTAGATTGACCACACTACCATTAGTAATTTCCTGAATTTTCAAAATTTTCTGGTTCGTACTTTTCCTTATATCGATCGATGCAGTTTCTGTATATTGGCCAGACAAAGAGGTATCTCAGAAATAGAATTAAAGAGCATGGATATGGCGTAAGAACATCAAAAAAATACCAACAAAACAACACACATAACATTAGTGGAACACATTTTACAGAAACCTGACCACAATTTTGATTTTGATAATTGTTGAATTTTAGGTACAGAAAGCAATTTTAAAAAAAGATTACTTTTCGAAATGATAGAAACTAAAACAAAAAACCATCGTAAATAAACGCACAGATACATATATTTTAGTATTTTAGGACAAAATTTTGTTTCGTAACAAACTTCTGTTTTTTAGACATAAACAACATTATGAACGACTACTTTGTTATTATACAAGGAAATAATTATTGTTTTTTATAATTTGCGGTGAGCTTTGAAAATGAAAAAAATAAATTTTTCTAAACGTCAGCATTAAATTCAATAAGTGTTGTTGATTTTCCCATTCAACCTATAATCCCACAAAAACTCGAATATCAGAACTATAACTGCACTCGACGGGCTGTATTAATCATCTCCAGATGATGCCAACTTGGTTGAAGAAACGCGCGTCGAATGTATTACATAGTGTTTTGGAGTTTTGTGGAAACTACGTCAGTGTTATCTTCACTTCAAAGGTTCCAACCCACTTCAGGAGTGGATTAAAATAACAACTAAATTCGTTTTGACCAGTACCTTCTTTAGTCCCTCTTTTAATGCGTGAAGAACATATAAGACGATTTTGTGTCGGCTTCCTTGTGGTCACATTTATCTAGAATATCAGAGCCAGTACCAATATGTCGAATACTTTCCCCATTCGTAAAATAAAAGCAACAATATTTGTCAAGTTTCATCTTTGACATAACTACCTAGCTCTAATTTTTCGAGCTTGCAGAGAAATCCTACCCAGTTGTTTAGGAGCCAAATATTTAGATCTACCTTTAATCGTACTCCAATACCACGAATCGCTCTAGTGCCATCTTTTATAGACACCTCCCAATAGTTATCCCAGTTATTCCGAAACTATGTCTGAAAATCTGTCGTACTTCTTGAGAAAGTATAACACTTCCTACTTAAATAGAGTCAAATTTTGACGGAAATATCAACTGTCTCAGAAACTTTAAACAACAAACATGCCCATTAATATAAGTACACAAAATCAGATGACATTACAAATCACTTTAGGCAAAATCACCGCGACCACGTACTAATAGCGCTAATCCTGGATATACCCAACCATTAGGGGGAATTACCTTAAGCCCCACCCTAAAAATATATTTTATTTAATATGATTTGAAGGAAACAACCACTCAGCGGGCAAATACCCCGACCTGCATTGGATTATACCTTCAAACCATGATAGATCGATAGCCAATATCATGTCAATTCCTAACCAGACATAGACCGGTTTCAAACTTATTTGTTCTCCTCAGTATGCCATAGGTTATGGAATAGACAAATGATAGTGGCCAATCTGCTAGTCATATACTAACTAAGGTAAATTGAATAGTGGTGAGAGGTATGAAACTTCTCGTATGGTCTAAATGCTACTATCCGACCGACATCATAGATGTCTCTGTTTCGGATAGCGACTTGTGCAGCAAGTACCGAGAGCGGCGACCTCTAGCCCAGGTGGACTAAACTACTGTTATTTAATATGATTTGAAGGAAACAACTACTCAGCGGGCAAATACCCCGACCTGCATTGGATTATACCTTCAAACCATGATAGATCGATAGCCAATATCATTTGTCAATTCCATAACCTATGGCATACTAAGGAGAACAAATAAGTTTGAAACCGGTCTATGTCTGGTTAGGAATTGACAAATGATATTGGCTATCGATCTATCATGGTTTGAAGGTATAATCCAATGCAGGTCGGGGTATTTGCCCGCTGAGTAGTTGTTTCCTTCAAATCATATTAAATAACAGTAGTTTAGTCCACCTGGGCTAGAGGTCGCCGCTCTCGGTACTTGCCGCACAAGTCGCTATCCGAAACAGAGACATCAATGATGTCGGTCGGATAGTAGCATTTAGACCATACGAGAAGTTTCATACCTCTCACCACTACTAAAAATATAGTTTGGCCTCCATTCTAAAATGATCATGAATGATGCAAAATACCATTTTTATCGGGTGGTCAAACTTTATCATCATGAGTTGTAATTTCCAAATAGGAATTCACCTCCTAAAGCTGCAAACGAAATTCTAAATTTAATCCAACCTTAATGCTTAGCCACAACACAACAGTAAATGGTCATTTAAACTACCAGTGGAGTAAATCGCTTGTATAAGTATGTATTTTATAAATATATGCATCCGGTCATCGTATAAAGCTGAAAAATATTAGCTGTCTGAAATAATCTTACCTACGTGTTAGGTCAGGTGGCCAAACACATAAAAATATATTAAAAATGCGATGTTACTAAAACAGAAAAAAAAATAAAAGGTATGGAAAGCTGACCTTTTTATTATAGTGACCGCAGTTAAATAAATGATTAATTTTATTACCTATGAAAGGCTTATTAGGTCCCTGCTGATTGAGAGTAACTCTGCCGAATAAGTTGTTAAATAGATATCGGCGTTTTTATTGTTTCCGAAACAAATACTTTCTTAACTGCCTGTTTCCTTTGAACTCAACTCGCTTTTTAATCATAAACTGTCTGACCACACACGTTTTGTACATGGTGTACCAGGAAAAATCAGATTTGTAATTTTATCCTTTTTACTTTTGTATTAAAAGTATTATAGTTATGACGACTACTATACGATTCAAATGTGTTGAGCTCTCACATTAATTGAGGCCATCTTAAACTGGCGGAGCAAAAAATTTTATAAATTATGTATTCATTATACGGTGTGTCCCGATTGAGTTCGCAATAGGTGAAATGAACAACAAATATTAAAATTCTTTTCGCGCATTTTGGGATGTTTTAAACAAATTTTTTCGCAAATTGCCTGGTGGACTATATCTGTTTACTTGAATAAATGCACGGGCACGGCCGACACCAAGCAGGCCATGAAATAGAAGATCGTGCAACACCACATGGTTGTCTGCTCCGCACTATTTTGTTTGTTTCATTATGTTATAGTCGTAAATAACTATTTTATATTACAATCTTGTGTTTTCTCTTAGTTATTTAATTTTCAATAATTCCTTAGCTTGTCTATTTAATACATGTAAGTATAAGTGACCAAAAGAACTAACATCTGATATTGTTTACATGATCCCGTACCAATGTGTGGTTAGTTACATTGGGCAGACGATACAATGGGTAAAATCCAGAATGGATAATAATAATTATGGTATATATCTGAGAATAAAAAATCCTCAGCACTCTCAACCTATACAATAGATAATGAACATAATTTCCTTTTTGATGAGGTAATTTAAGTAAAAAATTGCTTTTAAAAATGATATATTAATAAAACAGGCGATTGTATAACAGACATTGACAACTTAAATGTATTATATAAAAACATACAATAAAGTTTTTAATTTAAAAAATATGAATTTAACCATTGTTTATAGCATCTTTCTTTTTAATCTTCTTAGGATATTCAAAAAATTATAATAAAAACTTGTAATAAAAATGTTTTATCTTTAAACTAGAATTCCATTATTTTAACAAATAGTGTAAAGTTTTATATTTAGAAGTTATTTTTAAAGAATTTTTTAATTTCTGTAAAGGTATAATTGTGTACATGGGAAAATTATTTATTATTTTGACTGCCTACTGGCTGCGTGTACAATTGGTAATTATTTTCATGTTTCATTTTTGTATGATTAAATAGTAATTTAGTATTTTCCAAAATCATTTTAAATCGATAGATAATAGACAGATATTTTATTCACCATTATAATACAGATATTGTACAATTGGAAAGTCGATTACAGAGCACTGTTTGGCATTTAATAAACATAACATAAACATAGAAAAATACAAAATGTTTACAAAGTTTTACAAATTAATACAGAAATAAACATACTTAACATAAACATAGAAAAATAAAAAATGTATGTAAATGTATGGCAATGGTAGACGGCTTCGACTAGCGACTTTCGTACCTCGTCAGAGTCCCTTGAACCACAATACCTCCAACGAGCTCCTGGAGATCGAACCATAGGAGTTACCCCTCCTTTAGTGAGATTGAGGAAGATTTATTTAATATATCTAGTGAGTTCTCTTTGGCCCATTGCGCATCGTATCGTATATGAGTATGAACACTGGTATAGCGGTACGTTTACGTGAAAAGTTTGGTTCAAGAAAGATATTGTTGCAACAGCGACAAGGCATAGGTGGTCTGGCCGTCTTTTTTTGATAACGAGCGTTTCATTTATTACTTGATTACAAAAATGAAATACTCGGATAAGCCTACTTATGGGAATTTGCAGGCTTCCTTGCTAAAATTAAAGGATCACATAATTGCTTATCAAATACCAAAATTGGCCATACCCGCTCTAGGATGTGGGCTTGACTGTTTAAGCTGGCCTGAAGTTAGGTCTCTTGTATACTCCTGCTTTGCTGATATCAATATGGAAATTTTAGTATGTCATCGTAATTCTGATAAGGCTGTCCTTTCCCTCTCTAAAAATACAGATCCTCCCTGAAAGCTAGTTTCTTTTTCTGACATTGCTGAGATAATTCCCGATGTTCCACTTATTGAACCACCTAAATTGAATGATACATATATGCCGACCCCCTAGAATGGAATGAATGGCTTTTGAGGGTACGTGAATTTTGTGTCCCCAATGTTCCAGAAGCAATTAATCCTGGCTCAGCTGAGAAGGCTTCACCTTCGGAGCAGTAGGATGCCACAAACCCTTCTGCATCTTCTAGTTCTGAGTGAAAGCACTGGCTTAAAATCGTGCATGACATTTACCGCATTCCTAGGTTGTTCCCAATATGTTGTTCTATTCCTGACGACTTTCGTCCCTACCTTGAGATTTACGTGCACTTTTTCCTGTAACTTACTTATTTGATAGTGGAGCCTCGCATACTATTGTAGGAGGACCTGGTTTAGTTTTCTTGCAGCAGCATTATTCTCTACAAGCCATTACGAGTTTCTACCGCCGACGGGTCTTCACAATCTGTCTCTGGTGAGATTGAGGTACTTTTTACTTTTTATGGAACCACTAAGTGGCTGAAATGTTTGGTTGTTCCTTCGATAACACAACCTTTTGTTCTTGGTATTAATTTTAGTGCCGCCTTTAATATTTGCTTCGATTTTGTCCAGAGTTTGTGGCCCTTTGCATCCCTAAATAAAATAGCAGCAATAAACAGTATTCAGCCGAGAGAGTCCCTTTCGACGCAGCAACAAAATATGCTGGATCTCACTGTTGCTTGTTTGGAGGATTTGGTATCGGATACGTTAGGTCGTACCAATCTAGTTGAACATTATATTGATACGGTGCACGCGCGACCGTCAAATAGCGACAGTATATATTGTCCCCAGCTATGCAACAGTATTTGCACTGTGAAGTGAATGATATGCTTCACCTCGGAGTGATTCACCCATCGATTTCCTCTTGGTCTCCAATTTTGCTCGTACAAAAAAAGAATGGGGAATTCCGTACTTGTTTTGATGGACGTAAGTTGAATTTAGTAACTGTGAAAGATGCTTACCCCCTTCCTCATATAGATTCTATTTTAAATAAGCTCCATGATGACCTTTCTTCTATTGCTTTACGGAAGGTTTTTGGCAGATCCCTCTAAAAAAATCTTCCTGTGAAAAACTGCTTTCTGCGTTCCGGGCATGTCTTTTTGATTTTGTAGTTCTGCCTTCGGTTTGCAACGAACTATGGAACGTGTTCTGGGGCCCGATCTGCGGAAAAACCAAGCTTTCGTTTACCTTGATGATATCATCATCGCCTCCCCTACTTTTGAGTCCCATTTATCGACTTTGAAACAGTGTTTGCTATAAATAACTATAAATCCTCTTCTAATACCACAAAGATCAAACGCTTGATTGAACTAGTTTCATATTTTCGCAGGTTTATCAAAGGTTTCTCCACCATCGCGGCGCCTATGACATCTCTTTTACATTGGTGAAAAAAAAGGCCAACCTGTGACCTGGACTCCTCAGACTGCCTGCTTTGCAAGAGATCAAACACCGCATTACCACTGCTTCAGTTTTGGCATCTCCCGACTTCTCTGAGCGCTTCTATATTTAAACCGATGCATCAGATGTGGAAGTTGGTGTAACTTTATTTCAAAAAGTGAATGGGAAGGAACATCCTATTGCCTCTGCGAGTCGAGGTCTTACCGCCGCTGAGCGGAAGCATGGTTATCACGGCTATTTCATTTTACATTCAGGACAATCAGAGCGTGTGGGCTGAGAATTTAGCTGAAATCATGCAGGCGTTACAACTAACTAAACATGATACTACACCGGTTTCTCCCACATACTTAATCTTTGGAAGATATGTCCATATTTCTGGGGACTTTTATGCTTCTACCGCTACATCGAATGATTTTACTGCAAAAACTAATCTGTCTTAGGCTAAGGAAATGTCACTGTTATCAAAGTTGTATGATGAAGTGAAAGAGCGACTTCATAAGGCTTACGAGACTAAAGCAAAATAATATAACTTACATAAACGTCCCTTAAAATTATCACTTGGTAACACTGTCTGGAAGAGAACTTATTTCCTATCAGATGCTTCCAACGGTTTTTCTAAAAAACTAGCTCGTAAGTATGTAAAGTATCTCACGTAGTGTCGCCGTTAGTCTACGAATTAGAGGACTTAGACCCCCTAGGTCGTTGGCACATCCAAGAATTGAAACCGAATTTTTGTGATTTTGGTAACGAATCCGTCTAATCGTCTTTATTAAGTATACCTATGCACCTTTTAAGTTCGTTTGTTGTATGTATTGTGTTATGATTGTTTAAAATTTGCCTTCGTATGGGCGTGATTATACGTTTACACTTTCTTGTTTTCAAGTTAGCTGGGTTCGCGTTGCCTCACATTTACGTTAGATTTAACTTGATTCTTATTTTCATTGGGTTCTTGCATATCCCTTACATATTTTGGGCCGTAATAGAACTTGTTTTTGTCAGGATAGGGATCCCTTCTGTCGGAGAGGAGGGGAAGTGTAGCGGTTCGATTTTTTTTACTTGGTTTACGTATTATTATTATTATTACAATTACTTCGTTATTATAATTGTTCGCATTTGAAAAGAGCGCCTCGATATATTTCGCCTATGTACCAGGATTATGCTTTGTGTTTTCTATGTGAATAAGTGGATAAGATGGGCGCGCGCACGAAGAATTGGATGGAGTTGGAGAATGCGAGTTGGCGACGCAACGAGGGGAGATGAAAAAGAAGTCAGTCATAGCAGCGAGATATTTTGGAATGTGAGATTTTTTTTTGGGAGATAGAGGCTTGTGAAGAGGAGTGAAATATCACTTGTGGAGTGCAAAGTGATTGTGGAGTGTATTCATGGTTAAGCCGGAGGAAGTTCTTCCCAACTTTGATTGGTAGTTAAGCCGAAATGTTTATATAGCAATTGTAGACGGCTTTTTGAAGCGGTACCACCGCTTCAGAATCTGAAGTTAAGAAAGCAGAAAACGTAATTTTTTTAATTTTTGCTGATCTTCTGAACACTTTAAGTGTATGATTGTCTTGCTCGTGTTACCGTCTCTTGAACGCCTAGGTCGCGGAACTTATTCTAAAAAAGTTTATATTTAAGTATAGACATCGTCTAGACATACATCTTTATCTGTTTCTATTAATACGTATTCTGTTTCTATGCTATGGAATTAGTAGCTGCAATAAATTTTCTCCTGTTCATTTTTGCAGTGATTTGTGTTATTCATTTTTCTGAATCCTTCTCTAAAGAAAAATAGTAGTAAAGTTTAAAGAAAAAGGGGTGGCGCTTAACAATAAACAGTGTTGTTTTCGAGGAGTCAAATAAGTCTTTCTCGCAACCTGGGATGTTGTATGCTTGCACCGAACTTAGAGCTAGCGGGATAAGTAACAATATCTGAAATTTGGGGGGGTTACAATACTTATTTCAAAAATTTCTAATAATTAGAAAAATTTGTAAATTTTCCCTGTTTCTGAATTGGTAGAATATTATTCTCTAGGAAAATACCATTATTTGTCTTAATACTTATTAATTATTATTATAAGTTAATGCCCTTATTCATAGATTGCTGTTGGATCAATTTTATAAAAAAGAGCATCAAACTATTAATCTCTTTATGTATTGATTATTTGACATTTGCATTTAAAAGTGACAAATGTAGGGAATTTGGGTTTCTTGTATTTTAAAATTTAATCATAAATGATCATATTCTCAAAACTATTGGAAATAAATATGAAGTATGGTAGGTCATCGGAAAGCTCTTGAAATTCTCTAATCGATTATGAAGTAACATATAGAGTATTTCGTTTGAAATAACAAAGTTATTGAGGTTTATAAATCTCCAAGTTCGACACAAAATTATAGATATTCTATAGAAAACAATCTAAAACCGGATGTGTGATTTGAAAGCCCTTTTCTATTGTAATTCAAACCTGCTTCGAAACATTTAAAATTATTTCAAATTAGACGAATACAACGTCTCTTGTAATGGTGTACATACGCCAAAATTTCTATATAATCTCAAATAATTCATGAACTACTCAAAGTAAGTGCATATTATAGTTCATTGGAAAGCCCTCGAAGTTCACAAGTATAGAACGTTTCATTTAACTTAACAAAGTTGGTTACTACTCAGCCAGAGCAAAATATCCTGTATTACTAAAAATGTTTTTAAAGTATGCAATGATAATTCCTGAGGAACTTCTGCGTTAATTTTATTCTATCTGTAATAGTTACAGAGTTATGAACAAATACGTACTAAGTGGACACCCTGTATATTAGAAAAAAATATTTAGCTGTTAACATAATATAAGTTGGTACTGATGAAATGAGAAATACATTTTTAATGCGTGGCAATAATTGATGTAGAAAAGATAGTCAATAACATACAACACACTACGATGGAGGGCAAGTATGTTAGTGAAGACGTGAAGATCTTCGTTTCTTCGTGTGCGGTGTATTCTTTTCCTCCATGATACCGCCTAGGACATAGTTGACATTCTCCGGATATTACACAATTCGTAAGTTTGTTTTTACACGTTAACAATATCCAGGATAGGATTATAGCATAGGGCCAGCTTTACATACATATAATACAAGGAAATATTTATTAATCCATGCATAGAAATAAATATTATGTTGGTAATAAATTATAACTAGATTGTGGCAAATCACCTAAAATATGATTTACTTCAATTATTGACTGAACATGCTTTTTGGTGTCTATATTTTTGAGAAAATCTATATATATTTTAATTAGTTTCTTAATGTATATCCATTTTCAAGAAACTGCGCCTCAAATTTTAGGTAAATATTTGCATTGACTTTTTTTAGTGAGATGTACTATAGGTATAGTAGATATAGTAAGATATAGTTACCTGGAGATCCTTAACACACTGCTGAAAACTTAATTATCACGCATAATTTAGTTAAGGGCGGTTTTTTTCATTTCTGGGTAAATTACTAGTAACTGACTAGAAGATTAGAATGTGAATATAGCCATAAATAAAATATTGAAGTAAAACCACTTCTAATAATCTTGTTAGCTATCAGTAACTTACTCAGAGCTGAAGAAAATGACCGAGGTTAAGAAGGTTAACCTCGACTCCCCTAACGTATTTGTAAAAATTCAGCGGCGGCTGCTGAATTATAGGTTATATAGCATAACCTAACAATTGGAGCATGGGACCGATGCCTTCTTTTCAGATATAACGATCAAGACTAAATTACGAAGTTTTGCAAAACAAATATACGATTGAAGTTTGCTAAAAAAAAATTGCAAAGGTGACCTAACTATCCAGGTTTTTTTGTAAACAATTTGTATAATTTTAACAAAACATTTTTTTTTTCGTAATCAGAAGGAAAATTTATCGATAGATTTCAAATTTCGTTATAAAAATTACGTTTTATTGTAAACTTATAACATTTTGAAATTTTGTTCTAGTAGGATTGTTATAGGGCTGTCAAAAATGTTCCGTGGGACAGTGGCGTACGCGAAATTAACTAATACGAGAAACAATAAACTGTTACAATGTATAACAATCTATGTAAAACTTACCCTCTTAACTAGTTTGATGAACTAGCTTGCTTATCATAAACTGGAGAAGATGTGTAGCCATTTTGCAGCATCAGGTATGTTTCTATGGTTGTCTCAATGAGTGATGTTCGCTTTGGTGAAAATATATTATATTTTGAAAACGACCGTTCGACATCTACTGATGTAATACACGCATACGTAAAATAGTCTTTGAACGCACTTACCGGATCTGGGGCTGCACCATCACATATTTGTCTTAATTTGGTAAAACCGGTGTCTTTATTTAACACACTTGCGAACTTTTCTTTAACGCGCTCATTTGTTGCATCACCTATAGCGTGCAGTAGTTGATTTACTTCGTCCACTATTTGCAGTGATTCCGCTAACGACATCGCACTGTTTTCTAATTTGTTTATGCTTTCATGTAATGGTTTATAGTTCACCGCAATATTTTTTAAAGCTGTTTTAAGGGAAATATCTTCGAATTTTATCTGGCTTTCCTTAATAGCTGCAGCCTCATCTGGATTGAATTGTAGTATCACAGCTTTTATTTGTTGGAAATATTCAGCATAATAAAAAGCTGCCTGCAACCATGTTCCTCAACATGTAAGAATCGGCTGTGGTGGTTTAGGAATACCGGGACACTTGCTATGAAATTCATGGAGACGTTTAGGAGATTTAAGAAACACTTTCTTTTACTTGCCATTAATGCATCCACCTCTGGAAAACCTTTTCGAATAGTTTCTGCCACAAGATGTAAAACATGCACTTTACACGTAACATGTATAGTACAACCTTGTTCTTGCAAAGAACGGCCTACCGAACGCATTGTCACGGCGCCATCAGTCACAAACATCAACACTTGACTTTTTGACAGTTAAAATTTTTCTAACGTCTCCATCACTACCCTGGTAATTGTTTCACTAGTACACTGATTTAGTCTTTTGCTAGCTAGTAACAGTGGAACTGTCGGTTTAAGTGGGTTCAATACTTGTACTATAATATTTAAAATAGAATTTTTTTTACAATCTGTTGTCTCATCAACAGATAACCACAGCTGTGTATTTTTTAATTCACATATCATCTTATTTACCATGTCTACGTGTACCGTTGGTAGATAGTTACATAACGTTGTGCGACTTGGTAATTTCACCTGGGCATTGTATTTATTCCAGAACTCTCGAAATGGTTGTTTATCGAGTATGTGCAGCGGAACATCACAGGCAATCAGCATTAATAGTAAATCAAACATAAACTGTGTTGTCGAAAGCACGCCATTTTTTTTTGTTTTTATGGCGTACACTATTTACGTGAAATCCACAAACACGCTTATCCCAGCACATCAAATCTTTCTCGCACACTTTACAAATTATTTTAGCACCATCATAGAATAAATCCGGGAATTCACCTATGAATTTATTCACTTTGTCAGCAAATGGCCATTTTCTACCCTTGCGTACGTCTGCCATGCTTTATTATTAAATTAATATCAACAATACAGTACAACAAATAAAATAAAAACACAAAAACAATATGCAATACGCCCAAGTGACTTAACGTGTACACAACTCGAAAGCTAATAATAGACTGGACTGGAGAAAGAGTTTCGTGATTTGCAGCTTTAATTATTAATTTTGCGTATTTCAAATTTCGTCGATAAATTGGCCTTCTGATCATGAGAAAAAAATGTTTTGCTAATATTTTACAAATTGTCTACAAATTAACCTAGGTCGGCAAGCCGTTTTTGCAATTTTTTTTCTCAAATTTCAATCGTAACTTTTTTTTACAAAATTTCTTCATTGGTTTTCGTAATTATATCTTAAAATATGGCATGGGTCTCATAATTCAATTGTTAGATATGGCACAACTCATAATTCATCAGCCACTGCGCGCCGATGTGAATATTGTTTCACATTGTTCTAACGACTTTCACAGTGTATGATCAATACACAAGAACTGTGACAATTCAATGACGAATTCAAAAAATGTTATTTACCCCACGTAAGTTTAAGGGCAAATATCTCAGCAGGTTCGTTGTTGAATATAATTTTATATGAACTTGTAGGGTTACTTTTCATGTGATCTATATGCCCCCGAGAGATTGCCCACCATTTCCAGGATACCTTATCTATTTCTAAATATCATGTATTTATTTGTTTGTGTTAAGTAATTTTCGGAAAACTGGCTAAATAAAAAACACTTACTTCGTATTTCGAGCAAATCAAAAAAATGTAATTTCGACTAATAAATCAATGAAACAGTAGCTCTCGTTATTTTTTTCCCATGAGTGGAATACAGTAGTACCATCGACCGAATCAAACAGATATAAATTTAATGGTAGCACACAATATGCTTTGTATATTAGGCAATACGTTTTATCAGACGGTGTATTACAAGTTGCCTGCGTCCTTGATACTTAGTTGCTATTAATACAGTGTGGAAATTAAGTAAAGCATAAATTCAGTAATTCCGTTGATATTAATTTTTTTGAAAAAAATCTACAAGAGGTGTAGCGATTTTAACTTCTGCAAATATTTTCAGTCTAATTTCAGTTTCTTATGTCATTTATTTTTTAAGTTATGACGTCATCGACTTTTTTTAATGACAACCTATAATTTTTATTATTGATTTTGGTAGTAGATTCTATTCTGGTTCTGACCGTATAAAATTTTCAATATGTTATTATTTGAAAAAAATCGAGAAAAACAGTCTTAAATTTCAAATAATAGAAATTCATTAAATTGGGTAAATTTATCTAGTTGCCGGTGTATCACATTAGTTTAGGCTGTCAGATTTCAATAATTTGTAAATGTCACAATAGAATAAGTGTTATTATTTTGCTTTTTCTAAATTAGAAAAACTATTTTATTAATAAGAATGGTACAGTTGAGCGACAAACAGAGAATTAAAGTGTTAATAATGATTGGTTATGGCGACAGAGCTAGAACACATCAAGAAGTGTGTCATCTTTTTAGAGAAAAATACCCGGATCAGCCCATAAATCAATCAACAATTAGTGGGATTGAAAAAAATTTCGGGAACATGGCGTTGTAAAGAATATTCCAAAAACTGGACGTCCGGCGACATTAAATGAAGATACACAACTTGATGTGCTACTAGAAATTAAAAACAATCCACATTTAACTATTAGAAGCATTGCTTTGAACCACAATATAAGCCACACTAGAGTTCTAAAACTTTTGAAAGTTCAAAAATTCCACCCATATAAGGTGCACTTGGTTCATGAGCTGACAGAAGATGACTTTGATCGTAGGCAAGAGTTTTGCGAATAAATGATGGAAATTTGCAACCGCGATCCAATGTTTTTCCAGCGTGTTTTATTTTCGGATAAAGCAACATTTTTTTTAAATGGCCATGTCAATAGAGAGAATTGTAAATACTGGGCTAGGGACAATCCCCATTGGATGCAGAAAAGTCATACCCAATATCCTCAGAAAGTTAATGTTTGGGCAGGAATTATTGGTGACAGAATTATAGGTCCATTCTTTTTATAAAACAATTTGACTGGAGATAGGTACCTGCAATTTTTACAGTTGGAATTGATGCCTGCATTAGCTACATTATTCCCTAATGCAAATAACCCTGATCTACCAAATAATACCATTTGGTTACAAGATGGCGCTCCGCCTCACTACGAAATTATTATGCGACGCTACTTGGACCAAGTTCTCCCAGCAAGATGGATAGGAAGAAGAGCTCAGATAGAATGGCCGCCTAGGTCCTTTGATCTAACGCCATTAGACTTCTTTTTATGGGAGTACTTAAAAAGTAAAGTGTATAACAATCGACCTAATAATTTAGACGGTCTCAGGCACAGAATTCAACATCAGATTAGGTTAATATCGCCTCAAACTGTTCAGAATGTGAGAAATAAATTTTATAATCGTTTTGGGTATTGTCAAATGGTACAGGGTCGTCAATTTGACCATTTAGTGTAAATGTAATTTAACAACTGTTATTTCTGTGCTTATTTTTGTGTTTGATGATATTGTTAGATTTTTTTCTGGTTAAGCAATTTAGTTTCTTTTTATACTAATGTTTGCCTCACGAAGTTATCGTTATTACTAACTTTGAATTGAGCAGATAATAAATTTCTAGTTCGATTTTTCAACTATTTGTATAATTTCGAAATAAAAACGAATGTGCCGTCGATAACTTTCCATCAAACTTAGGCAACTAGATAAATTTACCCAATTTAATGAATTTCTATTATTTGAAATTTAAGACTGTTTTTCTCGATTTTTTAAAATAATAACATATTGAAAATTTTATACGGTCGGAACCAGAATAAAATCTACTACCAAAATCAATAATATAAAATATAGGTTGTCATTTAAAAAAAAAGTCGATGACGTGATAACTTAAAAAATAAATGACATAAGAAATTGAAATTAGACTGAAAATATTTGCCGAAGTTAAAATCACTATACCCCTTCGAGATTTTTTCCAGAAAATTAATATCAACGGAATTACTGAATTTATGCGTTACTTAATTTCCACACTGTATATTACCACATATTGTGGTATTAAAAATACGGGCAAATAACCATATTACTGTTTCGCTTTAGATAATATTTACGTAATATGTCACAGTAGTATTGCATAAACCACCGTTTTATAAAAATTCTGCGCTTTTCTTTAAGTAAGTAGGGATTTTGAATAACAATATTTAATTTTGCAATGAGACTATTAATATTAAATAATTGTAACCAGAATGCCTGACTAACTACGCTCGGTAAATTAGGGATGGTAAGAATTGTATTTGATATGACTGGACCGGTTTGGACTTGTTCAAAAACACGTTAACAAATAAAAAGATATTAATTCAGAAGAAATATAGAGTAAACCACATTAATTCAATCAGTATGGCTTTTTGCCCTATAAAAGGTGGGGTAGAAACGATTTTGATATATGTTGTTTAGGTTGGAACACCGATGAAAAAGCCTAGTTTTCGACCTTGTAGGTAGGAGGCGTGAGCCGCCATCTCGAATGAAAGGTGAAAAAAATTAATTGTTTTTTCAAAGTACAAATATAAACGCACGTGAAATAACGTATTGTAACATACTAAAATATAAAATAAGACATATACTAAAAAAAATATAATAATCCCAGACTTTACAGGGAAATACGTACGTGTTTGCCTGTAAAGTCTTCTCCAGCAATTAAATGTCCGGACTAGAATCTTAGGAAACCACATTGTCGGACCATTATTCATGCCAGGCAATCTAACCAAAGTAATGTGTCTTGAGATAGTGAAAACTGAGACTGATCCATTGATAACCGAAAATATTGAAAACGATGGTAACCATTTAGAAGATGAACTGTCCTTTCAGTAAGATGGAACTCCCCCACATTTTGTGGTTTGTACAGGAAATGTATAAATGAATGTTTCCCCGCCACTGGATTGGCAGAAGAGTTGCAATTGCACTTTAGATTATTTTCTATGGAGGCATTTAAAAATCAGTGTGTTTGTCACCAAGCCAAACTTTTTCAGGACTTACTCCAAAGAATTGAGAAGAATATTACAAAATGCTCGTAACGCATTTCAACAAAGATTGTGCTACTGATTGGATGTTGGTGGTTGGAATATTTAATTAAATAAAATATTCTTACAGTAAAATTCTCTTTATAAGTAACAATTTGGTATCTTTGATTTATCTGGGAGCGCCGCCAATTACAAAAATTTGACCCTGCCTGGCCCATTACAATAAACTGAATGCAGAATAATTATAGATGCCACGCAGTGGACACCGCTTATCCAAAATGAACCAAGCGACATTTGCATATTTTAGGGAAATATGTTTTTAATATTTATGTTGTACTGCAAATTTAAATAATTACGTCAGTACTTCTGGCAAGTAAAACATGAACACTCTGTATCCTTGTAAGTAAAAACAAATTATAATAAGCAAAAATACACATTACTTACCGAAAAGTCTTAGAATCATTTCTGGGCTATCTCTACCAATTTTTGGGTTCTTGTAAGATTCCTTTTTATTACTATTTACACATATATAGTAAATAGATATTCAAAACATTTAGTTGGATTAACTCATTTTTGCCATTTTGGACCTTGGTTCCTCTTTGTTAAGGGACGTTGCTGAAGCTTCAATGCTACCAATGCAATGTGAAGCATTGCATTCACGTGTGCAATATCGTGTCACGTTTTACCGAAGTTCTACCAAAGCGATAAGAAGTGAGTCGGCATGCTTTTCAGCGAATTGTGACATTTTGTGTTTTACTTTACAATGGTGAGTTTCAATTTCTTAGATTTAACATACCTAAATGTATAATATCTCGAAAAATTTCACTCAAATTTAAAAACCTTACATAGTTCTTAAGATAATTAAAATACATTCAAGATGAGGTGTCTCTTGAAACATTTATATTTAAAATTGTTAAAGAAGTTGTTCCCTGGGGGGATGACGTCAGAGGGTTAAATTTATTACGGTTATACGCGTTTACTGAAAACAAAATAGAATTTGTTTTAATGTTTTCTCAAATAATTATAAAATGGAAAGAGGGGGGTGGGACTGAACATCCTGTATCTGATAATGTTTGTTATAATTCAAGTGATTTCTAACTACTTACATGCGATCATTAAACATAAATTACTATGTTTATACATTAAATTATATAGATAACTAAGTACCTGTTCACATCCGATTCGGCATTTATTAAAGAGGGTTTCTTACTAAACATGATTTTGACATCAAACTAGCCTTTTTTGCAACTGCCATCTGTCAAACTGCATATTGTAAAATTCCAAAATTTGTAAGAAAAGCTTCTTCCATGTGTAAAAGTATAACAATACCTACAGTTTTGAGGTTGCTAAATATGATATTGATATCAAAATTGCCTTCTTGGTAGCTGCCTACTGTCACATTGCTAATTGCAGACAATTGCTAAATTCCAAAATTAAAAAAAAAAATAATATTTGTAAAACTTTATCGCTACCTACGTTTTTGAGGGTGCTCAATTTGACTTTGGGGGTTATTGTCAAAGTACTATTGAAATCTACAGATATATAATTATGATAACCATATCATATTTACTGATTTCGAAAAAGAAATTAATGAGAGTTTTTTGCATGCCACTCAAACTATTTATCTAGAATTTCGAATGTGAGAATTAGCAGTTTGACAGTTATAGATGCCAATGAGGCAATTTTGATGTCAAAATCATATTTAGCACTCTCGAAAACGTTGGTAGTGATATAGTTTTACACATAGAAGAAGCTTTTCTTACAATTTTTGGAATTTTACAATTTGCGGTTTGAGAGTTGGTAGCTGCCAAAAAGGCTACTTGATGTCAGAATCATGTTATCTGTGGCTTGTGTAATGAATCGCAGTTTTATGGGTTTCCATAAATTCCTGAATCATTTTACTTTTGAATTCACCTCCGCTATCCGCAACAAATAAGTGTGGTAGGCCGTGATGATTAATGTAAATTAGAAGGGCTTTAATGATATTAATGGTGCAAGCTCCGTCTACTGGGTATGCCTGTGGGAGTAGGTGTAATCATGAATTTAGGTTTACTCGGATTTCGGTCATATTTGTTAATCTGGCAAATGTCGCATTGGTTTATATAGTCTTATACGTCCTCTTTAAGTTTAGGCCAATAATAGGCTAGCTTAATTCGGGTTTCGGTTTCGAGAATGCCACGGTGATTTGTTTTACTTTCGTGGTGTTTTTAAATAATTTTTTTACGTTCATCTTTAAAAGTTATGTTTCGTAGTAAGGTATTACATTTAACTAAGTCTAAGAGGAGTTTAAAAATGATTGCCTTAATATTTCGCAAACTTCTTGATATTTGTCGTTGTTGTCGAAATAAATAGCATGTTTAGTTTTAGGGGGTATGTAGTCTTTAAAGAAATTAACAACGTTGGATGCAAACTTTTTTGTTCAGAAAAAAGTTTCTTTATTTTTGGTATGGCGGTACCGTAAAGAATTGTTTTGAATATTATTTGGTTGGCATAACAATTTACGAGTTTCTCCTATATTGGAATAGTTAATACGGGTTCTTTTTGATTTGAGTGATTGGTTTCGTCATCGTCGGTTTGATTGGTAATTTTTTTTGTTCGTCTTTTAAATCTGCCGCTGTGCTGCTTTTGTTGTTATAGAGGAATGCATCATCGACTTGACCTTCGTCTCTATGTGATGACATTTCGGCGTAATTTTTACGGCCAGAATCAGTTTCAGCACATCAAAATACATAAGGAAACATGGTTTTGATTTAAAGTACAGAATTTATTTTTTTTGTGTGTCTGTGGTATTGAACCATGCCAAATCAAATCAAATCAAAAATAATTATTTTACAATTAAAATGAACAGAGTATATGTCCCTTGCCGGACACCCGTTGCCGACCTAGCATCCCCACGTATGAGAACGACGGGACAATTGTTAGGTCGGGCGAAGCTGGGCCAGGTCGGGCGAAGCGGGGCTGGTCCGGGCTTAAAAATAACAATAAACAACAACACTTACACTAAATAATTTAAATTTTATAATAATATTAATGAATAGAATTAGCGACGCATTCAAAAGCAGGCATCGCTAACGAAAATACTTTAAAGTACTGGAAAAATGAGGTATAGTGTAAATTGATGTATATAAATTTTGAATTTAGGTATACCACGGCGAGCCAAATTACCACAGTAAAAAGCTCGTCTCCAAACAATACTGAGATGGAGAGCGAGAATATCCAAATAAGCTTATTTTCACGTAGAAAAATATTCTTGTATATTTATAACGTTCTGCAATTTACTGACGGTTTTCTTATAATTTGGAAAAAAAATTAAAGGGAATTTAGAAGACAAAAATAAACAAAAAGAAAGGAAGAGAAAGGTGAACATTTTGAATTCTGGTACCCAACTTATAAAAGGTGTGGTGGCCTAAAGAGGTTGTCGAAATATTGGTAAGGTCTGGTATGGTAATTGGTGTTTAATCCGAAACGGCGCGTTATACTTCCTTATTTGAGTGATGTTGGCGTTAGCAGACTACCAGAGAGATTAAATTCATAAAGTCGTTGGGAACTTTCTCTGATATAGTCCACTATGGGTACAATGTCGTTGCAAATTTAGCGTAATTCCCTTTAGGGGTTGTTTCTTGTTGAGTTACTTATTAAGAGTAAAAATTTATTTTCTAAAACTTCCAATTTGTGTAACGTCGTCGCGGTTGCGGAAACCAGGCCGGCGCAGCATACATTAGGGCCGGTCTCATAAATTTCTCTTATTTTGATGAATAGAACATGCCCTAGAAATATTGTGGTACAGGGTTATTTATTATAAATTACCCACCACTTGTCATCGTTATTATTACCTATAGAAAAAAAAATTAAATAAGTTATGTGGTTATGACTAAATTTTGTTAAAATGCTGTCAAAAAGTACAGTAGCGTGCAGATTTCAGGGGATACAAAAAAAATAATATATATTTTTAAATAGAATACCCTGATTTCAAAAATATACCACATGTTATCTCTACCGTACACCGTTTTTGAGTTATTAAACATCGAATATCTTAGTTAAACTAGGTGCTGTAAATATGGAAAAGTTAACATTATTAAAGTGAGCTACGAAAATGATAACTATTATGTTTGAAAAGTGACATTTTTTTAATGAAATAATCAAAATGGTTTACAGTGAGGAAGAAAAAGTCCAAATATTTACTTGTTATATATAAAATAACAAAAATAAACGTGCAGCAAAAAGAGCATATAGGGTGTTGTATCCAAATCGTCATCAGAAAATACATTCAAAAATATTTACCGAAAGGTAAATAATACCTCCAGTTTTAGTAGAAAAAAGTAAACTAGGAAGAACAGCTAGATATACTGCGTCATTTCGAAGGTAAGCCCATCCATATTTATTCGCGAATAGACTTTTTTTGAAACATTTGTGACGTTCTTTGGAATTAAATAAAATTCAAAAAAAATGTTCTTAAGAAATTTAGCTCGAGCCTATCCAAACAGTTTTAATCAATTTTTATTGTTGTATTTATTGCCCTGAAAGTGACGTCACAAGGTGTTACCACGGCTAGTTTTCTTTTGGCTCGTCGGTGGCAAAGGGGGAAGGTTCAGGCGGGCGCCAGGTCACAGGGGTGACCAATTAAAGTAAAGACAAAAAAAAAACTATTTTTACCATAAACTAAATATATTAAAAAACTTATTTGAACATATTTTCAAAATTTCGCTTATGCAGTTCAAATCTGTTAAATAGCTTAAAAGAAAGTGACTTAAATATCTAAATAAATTCTCTACTTAATAACTATTGATACCACAAAAAGTATAGAAAAATAACCATGCTAAATCTCAAATGGTAAAACAAACCCCATTTACTTTAGACGGTAGGCAGTAATTGTCTTAGCAATTACTAAGATAAGATAATTATTTTTATGCTAAATAGTTATAGCATAATAAAATTGTCTTTCAAAGACAATCTAAAGGGTGGCTCTAGCCAATAAATAATTAAGAAAGGCACAGAGAAGTTAAAATACTCTACTTTACTTAAAATTACGATTTAACTAAATTTAGGCCTACTTTTAACATTTAATTCTTGTCCTCGGACTTAGTTTTACAGCTGGTGAAAGTTTGTGGGTGGGTTACCCTCCTTTTTAATAATTGACTAAGCAAAAAAATTAAAAATGATAAACTTTCAAAAGGTTTTAGATAGTGTTTCTTACTAAAAAATTTCCCTGTTGTTTTAGGGTATTCTTATAATTACTACAAGCATTACTTATCTTTTTTTTTTTCTTTTTGGGGAGGATCACATGGGTGGTAGAACAAAATGCCGGAATGTCTCCTATTCCTTGAGAGAGAATGATACCAACGTAGTTGATCTTCTGCTAATCCTGTTACACAGCTCCAGGGAATTAAAGTATGACCACCTTTAAGTTCTTAACTATATAACCAGCCCAATTTGAGATAAAAATCCTACGGCTCGTTAGCAGAACCCAAAAAAAATTAAATTTAGACCAATTATTTAAATAGTTGCAATGATAATGAATGCGGTAACAATAACTCAAAATTTATAAGAAACCCAAAAAAAAACCTGCAATGGAATGCAATCGATTACAAATATTAGTTTAATTATAATTTATATATATAACTACCTTGGTTAAAAGGTTTTTCACTAAATTATGCCTAAAGGCCCACCAAACAGTAAGTACTTCTTTCAAAAGGAAGTCCCTTCTTGTTCAAAAGTCACGAAAGAAAAGAAATCTCAATTTTCAACTCGTTGGCTTGTGAGAAGTATGACGCGACGGCGCGATGGTAATTTTAAAGAAACGCTACAAAAACCTGAAAGGAATTTTAGGTTTTTCAAACGACTCGCGGGATTCTCTTAACCTTATTAAAAATCAGAATTGTTGCCAAAAAGGTATAAATTGTTTTTAATTTTGCGAAAGGGGTTAAATTATTTAATTAAGGGCAATATTAAATGTACTACATTATTATTGAAGTGCCACTAATTTATGATTAGTAAATTAGGCAATTCCCAAAACTTATCTACGTTATAACTGGTTGCCTATTTGTCGATATTAATGATCAAACAGAAAATTTCTAATATTTTGAAAAATACCTTGTAACATTCAAATTTGGTTAAATTTGACTGTTACACATTGTATTATTTTTTAAAAAATTCTGAATGTAGTAAAAATAATTCAGTCGATTAATTAGGTAAAAAGTTATTCCAAAATCCAACATACGTTAAAAAATAATAACTACAGGCCATATAAAATTTTACCCGTACAAGTTTTAACAGCGACTCATAAAAAGGAAAAGGCTGGACTTTTGCCGTCAGATGATTCAAAAGTTGGATGTAGATCCCGATCTTTTTACTAAAATATTATGGACTGATGAATCATCGTTTTCTACGGCAGGAGTTTTTAATAGGAAAAGTCGAATGTCGTGGGAAAACAAGCACAACAGAAAAAGATTGGTAAAACAAATAAAAAAAATCAGGAAGAAAAACTGTTAGCGTTTGGTGTGGAATTTTCAGAAACAAAATTGTTGGGCCTATATTTTATGATTATACTTTAACTGGAGTTACCTATTTGGAAATAATTATCCCAGAAGCAGAAAACATTCTTTTGCAGTATTTTCCGGAAGCCGAACTTGATGATATGATTTGGATGCAGGATAGGGAAGCTCTATTAAGTGGCCAGCTAACAGTCCGTATTTGAATCCTATGGATTCATTTTTTTGAGGACTTCTAAAACACATTGTCAATAATAATAATAATAATAATAATAATAATAATAGTATTCAAGTCATTAAAGACAGGATTCAACTTGAAATAAACAATCTGAATGTAAATAATGAAGCCATTTTTGGTGCAATTATAAATATAAGAAGACGTTATCAATTATGCATTGACAGTAATGGTGGACACATCGAACATCTTTTATGAGATCATTTATTTATATTTAAATTTCCAAAATAAATCTTTGTTATCTATTTTGTATAAATATTTGGTTTTCTTCTTCCTTACTGTAATCTATTTTGATTATTTCATTAAAGAAATGTCACTTATCAAACATAATAGTTATCATTTTCATAGCTCACTTTAATAATGTTAACTTTTCCATATTTACAGTAACTAGTTTTAAATAAGATATTCGACGTTTAATAACTCAAAAACGGTATATGGTTGGGGTAACATATGGTATTTTTTTGAAATCAGGAACAAAGGAACATTCCAAAAATTTAATAATATATAGGGTATTCCATAAAAAAAAAATATTATATTTTTGTATCCTCTGAAATCTGCACGCTACTGTAATTTTGATAGCATTTTAACAGAATTCAATCATAACCACACTAATTTTATTTTAAACTTTTTTTTCTATAGGCAATAATAACGATGATAAGGGGTGGGTAATTTATAATGAATAACCCTGACATTCTTGAAATTATCTGTATGTATACACATGCATACATACACACCGTCTGATCGGTTATTTCTTAATCAAAAAACATAATAATAATAAAATTATGAACAAGTTATTACGTTTAATTGATAAAAGATAACAAATTACTAGCTTGATTGAATTCTGAAAGAAGTGCTGAAAAAGAATTATTGAAGCCATTCAAATTCATTGTAATAAAATTAATAGAAAATCTTATTAACTTGGATAGGGACTCGATTCTTGGAATTTAGAGTACGTGTCTATATAATATGTAAAAAGGTTTTCAGAATAAGTTACTTTATTTATTTTCATTTTACACTTCTTGTTTAGTGGCAATCATTAGGATTAAAATAGTGTAAAGCTTTTAATTTTGTAGATTTCTCATTACCTATCTTAAATCAATTCTTTGCTAATAATCCGTTTTAAATGAGTAACTTGAACTATTTTTAAAAAAGTATCATTTTAGAGTATTTGTACTTGCGTCGCTATGTTTTATTATATTTCCTTGTTTAAATCAGTTATTTTGTTGCTAAGTTTAATCAAATCAGCAGCAATCAAACAATAACCTGAAGGATTTTTCCGAGTTTCCACTGTGTCGTTGATTAAAGGAATTTTAGAGTGCATAACATCGCATACACACTCATGGAAATCCCAGGTTTATATCCATTCTGAGACACAAGTAGGTTTTCTAATTTTGTAAACTTACACGACTTAATTTGACTTATTTAAACACAATTCGCTTTGGAGGGGTGGAAGGATGTAAAACAGTTCGTCGCACTACTTGAGGTGATACAAGTAAAGTGTATATGCTATAAGTAAATGTTCACAGTTCACATTTTTTAACAGTTAACAAGTTGATGGCAGTGGCCAAGAAGTTCGATTAACTCATTTTTGCCATTTTGGACCTTAGTTCTTCTTTGATAAACAATGTTCCAATTGAAGGTGAGTCCACGTTGCTGAAGCTCTAATCAATTTTCGTGTATGTGATACCAATGCAATGTGAAGCATTGCATTCACGTGTACAATATCTTGTCACGGTTCACTGAAATTCCACCAAAGCGATAAGAACTGAGTCGGTATGCCTTTCGGCGAATTGTGACATTTTGGATTTTACTTTACAATGGTGAGTTTTAATTTCTTAGATTTAACATACCTAAATGTATAATATATCGAAAAATTTCACTCAAATTTAAAAACTTCACACAGTTGTAAAGAGAATTAAGATATATTTAGACAAGGTGTTTCTTGATCCTTACTTCTATTTAAATTTGTTAAAAGAGTTGTTTCCGGGGGATGAAGTCAGTTGGTTGAATTTATTATGGTTATACGTCACGCTTGAAAACAAAATTGGATTTGAGGTGATACAAGTAAAGTATAATTTAAAAAATTATAAACACTTTTTATTACTTGTCTAATTTTCACTTTATTTGTTATTTTACAACTAGTTTCATCCTAATCGGACATTTTCAAGTAAACTCGGTAAACACAGAGTTTACTTTCATTTATATATAAAATCTGTGTATAATTTAGTTTACTTGAAAATGTCCGAATAGGATGAAAATAGTTGTAAAATAACAAATAAAGTGAAAATTAGAGAAGTAATAAAAAGTGTTTATAATTTTTTAAATCAAAATGGATTTTCACAAAGTAACTTCATCTTCAATCAACTTTAAGTAAAGTATATATGCTATAAGTAAATGTTCACATTTTTACCTAGTTAACAAGTTGATGGTAGTGAGCAACAAAAATTAAGAGTTACTATAAATAGTTACCTATTAAACATGAAACATCCAAAACATATTTTATATCATTACTAACCATTAACAAAGATATTTTTTTTAAACATACTGCGTAAGTTATAAAATGTTTAATAAATGCATTCATTTTTAAATGTTCTTTATAACATCAATAATAATAAAAATAAGGTTTATTAAATCTAACAAACACTGCACATAAATCTAATTACAATATAGATAAAATACATCCATAGTTGTTTTCTAACTAACGCTTGTAGAACTATCCTTATTATTATTAAATATGATTTGGAGAAAACAACTACTCAGCGGGCAAATACCCCGACCTACATTGGATTACACCTTCATATCATGATAGATCGATAGCCAATAACATTTGTCAATTACTAACCAGACATAGACCGGTTTCGAACTTATTTGTTCTCCTCAGTATGCCATAGGTTATGAAACAGACAAATGATAGTGGCCAACCTGCTAGTCATATACTAACTAAGGTAAATTGGGTAGTGGTGAGAGGTATGAAACTTCTCGTATGGTCTAAATGCTACTATCCGACCGACATCATAGATGTCTCTGTGGCGGATAGCGACTCGCGAAGCAAGTACCGAGAGCGGCTACCTCTAGCCCAGGTGGACTAAACTACTGTTATTAAATATGATTTGAAGGAAACAACTACTCAGCGGGCAAATACCCCGACCTGCATTGGATTACACCTTCAAATCATGATAGATCGATAGCCAATATAATTTGTCAATTACTAACCAGACATAAACCGGTTTCGAACTTATTTGTTCTCCTTATATCCTTATTATGTTAAGATAAAATGTTACACTCGCATGAATCGTGTGATGATGGTTTAATGTTCCTCAAACTGTAAAAATAATTATTAATTATTTATTATATATTTTTTTATAAATAAACAAATTTTTAACGGCTTTAATAATGGGAATTTAATTTTCCAGTCTAACAGATTAAGAAAAGTGCTTTTATATTTACAGCTCTGCAGTATAATACAGTATTACCTATTACGAATGCGCGCTCCCGCTTTATCATGTTATAACTCGAAAACGGTTGGTCGTACGAAAAAAATGTATATGAACAATTTTGTAGAGAATACAATTTTACGTAAGTTTTGTTAGTTCTTACGACATCAGATGCACTGGAAGCGAGATTTTCGCGAAAAACCGATTTTCACGACCTTTGACCTTCAATATCTCAAGACGCACAAGGGTAGGCATATGAGATTTTTTTGTGCTTCATTAGAACATCAAGACGAAGGTCTCTGCAAAAATTCAGCTTGTTCAGCCTCATTCCGCAGAGGAAGTTTTATTTCTCTGGAGTATATAAGATATTACCTTTTGATATTATTTTATTATTAATAACGCTTTCATTTCATTAGTTGGTCAAGTCTGTATGGAATGACTTGACGCCATGGTTACAGTTATCTTTTGTCATATTATAAATAAATTTTTACATTTAATGTCATAACGGTTATACAGAAAATAGATCTTGGGGTTGCTGAATTGCCTGAAGAAGTTTTGAATGCAGCGAATGAAGCTCTGAAAAACTTAATTCCCGAAAAGTCAAAAGATGAAAAAGCGTATAATGCATTCAAGCAGTGGCAAGGTTGGAAACTTATTGAAATTTTTAATAAAAATGTTCTTCTGGCATACTTACTGCAACTGGTAAATTATTCCAAATGGTCGTTTATGTGGTTATTTAATTCTTTTTTTTGTGATCAAAGACGCACAGCCCTTCGACATTGTGGGTTTATTATTCGATACTATGAAGCACAATTGGCACCTTTGAAAATATAAATATAAAAGCATTTCAAAACCTGTATGCATTTGTAAAGACGCAGAACGTAGGTAACGAAGTGAAGAAAGCCAAAATTCTCTCTGATGATGAATTAAAAAGGTTTTTGTTAGAGGCAAGAGACAAGATATATTTATTGGCAAAGGTATGTTCAAACTATTGAAATTCGATTGAAAAAAAATTATTAATTCTACGTTATTTTTAGGTTGTTGCAGTTTTCGGATTATTTGGAGCATTAGGTGTGACAAAATATATAAGCTGACAATAAAGGATGCCAAAGAGGAAGGCTCCGCTTTGATCAAACTAAGAATTACAAACCACGATTTTTTACCATTTTCTCTAACGGTGTTATAAATTCTGTGCAAGTTGATAAAAAGTACATGAGTATGCAACGAAAACAAACGAGGCACGAATACTTCTTTGTTTTTTACAATTAAGAAAAATGTAGCGTGCAACGAGTAGGTGTCCACAAGATTTCTTCTGTTCCTAAAATGATTGGCCATTTTCCTGGATATACCACCCAACGTTGAGCAATAACGGGTCATTGCTTATGGCGAACTTCAGCCACAATCCTGGCCAACACAGGAGCAAATGCAATCAAGCTGAAGAGGTTAGGCGGTTGGAAGAGTTCGAGTATTGCTGATTCATACGTAGACGAATCAGTTGAGAACAAGATTAAGTTAGCAAAAAAAATGTTTGGCAATGGAGAATCTGGCACTTCCAATTCAACAGTTCAAGTTGGGATTATTTATGATAAAAATACAACAGAAGTAATGCACGAGATACTTCTACACATGTGGAGACTTCAGAGATATCTTTCCCAGGAATTACGTTCTCTAGTTTGAAAAACTGTAATGTTAATGTTTATTATAGCAAGCAGCAGCTGATATATTTCAGTATTTAATTATTATTGTTTGGAGTTCTGTCTATTTGTAAGAATAAATAACCCTATAGTTTCATTATTTATTATTTCATTATCTGTTGACTGTTGTTGACATAACAGTATGGTAATAATATTACCTTAGAAGCTATTGTTGACATAGCGGTATGGTAAAAATATTACCGAACAAAAACAGTTACGAATTACTTACCTGCCTACTTTTGTATATGTAAAATTAATTAAATTAATATTGCTAAATTCTAGTGAATAAAAATATGTATATACTGTTACAAGCAATCTAAAAATAAACGTTCTTTATGGTCTAATTATTACCTGACATAAGAGTTTCTATAAACAAGAATATACATACATAGTCTTCATTCTAAGATATTTCTTGAATATTCTTCGGATTCGGTGTCATTTTCTCCGAAAGAAATTACCGTACCTTCTAAGAAAATGTTAATTCACTTCATAATAATTTGACCCCTAGAAGTGTTGATGTTCTCTATACCAAAAGACGTTGAAGAGTTAATAGGGCGGGTAACATGCATTTAAAATTTGTTGTAGTAAATTAATTCAACGTTATTTAACCGAGAATATTAAATCAACTGGTGTAAAACTAGAACAAGAATAATGGTAAGAAAAAAATTATTTGCAAATAGTTTCAGCAATTTTATAAAAATTATTAGCAAGTAAACTCAAATTGATCAAATGACATTGTGTTAATAACTATAGCTCTAGATCTAACTCTAGCAGTATGTATGTAGAAAACATTATTCTGAGCACGAAAGTTTTTAGCATATAGCTCGAAAATGTTTCATCCGAATATACAGGGCGTTAATAAATATGTTGTAAAAATAACTCTTACGGCCATAAATTATGAACAGCTGAAGATACGGATTTTATAATAACTTAGTAAATGCCAATCCACTATAAAAATAATTTAGTTAAAATGTTTCATAGGCGTCTAAAAATGTATGCTGATTTTTTCTGGCTAGAAACATTGCATCACTGAATAAAATCCGAAATTGATTCTATTTTTTGAATAAATCTGTGTATTTTCAGAGCATAATTCCACTCAAGTTTTTTCATCAGACTGATATTACTCGAGTTGTTTTAATGCCTGTAACTGAAAGAAGAACATATTACAATATGAAACAAGTTCATCACGTTCTGTATTAAAAAAAATCCATAAGTGCAAAATTGAAAATAATAACATGGACAGTATTTTCTATTCAAAAAATAAATTTCTCTTCTCTTCTTTTTTATTTATTTAGTGATTAAAATTCAAATTCTTTATTTAACTTTTTGGCTATATAGAAAAGACATGGATGAGTCTCGTCAAAAATATAGCTTACACTGATACGAAAAATAACACGCAATACCCCATTTCATATCAAGTACAAACTTTGGTACCAGTCATTATAAATTTTGCGACTATCCATTTAGACCTAACCTACAACAAAATTGAAAATTCTGATTCTATAAATTACGATAATTAAGAATTTAACGGTGCTGATATAGCCATTTACCCATTGAATTTCTATAAGCGAGTTTCTTATATTTAGTTATTTTTCCGAACACCGGCAAAAAAAATTGTATGGATATTCCTAATTTCAAGTCTAAATAAACCAGCTATACCTGTGAGGTGTTAGTACATATTTTTTAACTTTTCAAATCTTACCGTCACCCGACAATTGCCACGTCGCGCCCATGCGTGGATGTTGGGTTGGCTCAATATACAGGTATCCAGTGAGGATAATTTCTGTAAATTCAGCTTAAGAAATAAGTGGTTTTCCATTTTGATTTTTGATTTATCTCTGACTCCAGAGTCTCGTGGTCGATACCCAGTCAAGGAGATGGGATTTTTTCTAAAGCAGAAATTAATCCCAAGCATCCTCGGATATTGGACGTATGTCTCTTGTTGTATAGCCCTCTTCCACATAATATATCTTTAGAGATTCAGAGTATTATATTTTCTGTTGTGCTCATTTAAATAAAAACTAAAAAAAGTGGAAAACCACCGATAAGAATAACTACACTTACATGTTTATAGTACATAAAAACACATAAAAAATTAATTTAAAATCGTATTTATAATGATAATCATCATTACCACGGTTTACATGTTGTTTGTAATAAAAATAATAATTGGAATTTCACGAAGTGGTGGTATATTTTTAGTTTATTATAAATATTTAAAAACTATCCATGGTGCGGCATTTAAAATGATTTTAGGACTTTGCTAAAAATATGAAATTCTAGTTGTTAATTTAACCTTGATTGTATTAACACTGACGTAATTTTCCACGAAACACCGAAACACTGCGCTCGACGCACATTTCGCCAACCAAGTTGGCATCATCTGAAGATGATTAAAACTAAATTTATGCTAACAATCTACCCTATTTATACCGAAACTATTTTCATGGTTCGGTGTACCGTGAATCCACTAACCAATAAAACGGTCTATTTGAGATACGCGCTAAGGACCCTCACCATTGTGGTCTACACAAAATGGCGAGTTTTAATTTTCTAGTTCATCCTCCATTAAGTTTCCCCTTCAATAAGGAGAGATTTGAAAAAGAAAAGGCATTGATTAAGGATATAGGTGCGAGTAATGGATATTCTGTAAGTTTAATTAATAAAATAATTAGGAAACGAAAATTTAAAGTCTCTTCGAAATTCCTCGACCTTTCAAAATTTAAGACAAAATCCGACATTAGTATCGATCCATTCACCCGTGATATTGGTAAGATTTTTAAAGATGTAGGTATGACAGTGGTTCATTCATCGGGAAACAACCTAATAAGTTTTTCAATAGGGGTAATATGATTTCAATTTGACAATGTGGCCATATTTGAAATGTCAAAATCATCTATCACTGTAAGTTTTATTCAGTAAGGTTTACAATTTAATCATGGAAAGATACACACCTCAACAACGTTTGGAAATTATCCTTTTTTTTTTGTCAAAATAATCGTTCTTTTATTGCAACATATCGTGCATTTTTATCAATTTTTGGTTGTCATAGTCGGCTGTGTGCTCACAATTCGTCGAACTGTTGAGAATATTGAGGGTACTTTTTCTTTATGCAATGATCGCGTGCCAGTAAGACAAAGAGCTGTTGGAAGTAATGAAAATATTGCTGCCGTTCAGGCAAGTGTTGGTGAAGACCCAAATTTATCGATTCCAAGGCGTTCTCAAGAGTTGGGACTGTCTGCAACATCCATTTGGTTTACTCAATGGACGGATTTGGGTTTATATCCTTACAAAATTGTTTTCACACAAGAATTGCAGCCTTTGGATCATCGCAAACGTCGTGATTTCGCTGATTTTGCCTTAAAACAACTTAAAAATGATGCTAATTTATTTAAGAAAATCATTTTCTCAGATGAAACTTATTTTTATCTCTATGGATCGGTAAATAAACAAAATTGTAGTTACTGGTGTGAAGCAAATCCAGAAATTATACACGAGAGACCTTTACATTCCGTAAAAGTAACCGTTTGATGTGGTTTTTGGCATGATGGTATCATCGGTCCTTATTTCTTTGAAAATGAGAACGGAGATGCCACCCAAAATTGAATACTGAACGCTGTATTCGTGACATAAGGCCTGATTTATTGAATAAAGTGCTTGAAAATTGAATTCATTGGGTTCGATCCTGTAAGAGGGGCAGAGGCAGCCATTTGAATGATGTTATTTTCAGATCATAATTGCATCTATTGTACTAAAAATAAAATAAATATTTTTGCTCTGCCTCAATTCCTTGTTGTTTCATTAAAAAAAAAACATATCACTCTTATTGAAAAACCTAATACAATAACTTTTTGGGAAACCCAAAAGACAAAATTGAAATAAACGAAAAGTTGGGGATTTACGAAATTAGCTGAAAGGACTGTAATCAAAAATATGGTGGAGAGACTAGACGATTAATTCAAACTGATTCAAAGAGCATATGGCCCATCTCAAATATGGTAGAACAAATAAGTCTAGTGTTGCCCAACGTGCAATAACCATAAAATAGATATTAGACAACAACCATAAAATTGATATAGCAATTTAAGATTAATTAGGAATGTAACAAATACTAGACAGCTGGATGCATATGAAATCTTGGAAACCATAAAGTGTAAAATTAGTATGAATAGTGACAGAGGGCCTATCCCAAATAGCCCGCTTTATTGGTTAGTGGGTCACGGTTCCCTGAACAGTGACAATAGTTTAGGTATAAATAGGGCAGATTGTTTGTATAAATTTAGTTTTAATCATCTTCAGATGACGCCAACTTGGTTGGCGAAACGCGCGTCGAGTGCAGTATATAGTATTTTGGTGTTTCGTAGAAAACTACATCACTGTTATCTTTACGTCAAAGGTTCCAACCCACTCCAGAACTCAATTGTACTGACAAGGATTGTGGAACGAATTGTATTGTTCCTTTTACCCAACATTTTGTTTCACATTGATATTTACTGAAATGAAATTATCTAAGACTTCAATTACTTAAAAAAATATCTTAATTGATTGACTGACCTGAGACAACTATTTATATCTGTGATATGATATATCTACAAATACCGCATTCATCTGGTGTCAGTAAAAAAATTAAGAGAAACCAGCCTCACAACAGCTACATTCTCACAATTGATTACCTAACCAATGAAACGATCCGCAGAAATTTCACATTTTCTCCTTCCAAGCACAAGAGAATTGAGGTGAGATCCTGAGATACTGAATTTGATAGTGCCATATTGGTAAGAGGGGTCGGGTAGTGATAATTTCAGCAAATCTCAAATTGAGATAATCAACGAAAATAGCTATTTTTCTGAAATTTACTGAGATCTCCTGAGATTTCTTAAATCTGATAAACAAATTTAGTAATCATGTCAATTATGTTTGGCAAAAGATATGTATTTTAAAAGAGTTTAGGGAAAGATTAAAGCAATAGGTTATCATATCAGCTTCAAACTTCCTGTTTGCACAAATTAATTATATTTAACACGAGTATCGGACGGAACGGTTTATGCATTACTTCCCGAAACACCTAGTGAGATTATTTCCACAGATCGAGGATTAAAAACCTCACTTGTACCACTTCGCCTGCACCTAATGAAATCCTTTCCATAGATTGAGAATTAAGGATTTCACCGGTACTTTATTGCAACTACGACTGAGATGGGACTTTTTCCACAGATCGAGGATTAAAAGTCCCATCTTTATGTCAATACCAAATAAAATGACCGAATAATTCCAATAAATGGATCACCCAACTTTATTAATGAATCGCAAAATTTCCCGAATACCTCTGACTTATTCAGAAAACAGGCACTTCGGACAAAATGATGCAACGGTAAATTCAGGCACAAACGGTAAAACAACGAAAATACAAATAAAAACAGTAAAACGGTCAAAATTATTCTTACCCCTACCTGATTGCGTAGTGCACTAGAAGTCGGGAACTGAGTGCTTCTTGCTTGAGCACTCACTGGAAAACAAGTGATTCTATCAAGCCATGTGAATCAATTTATACACAAACGCCTGCCACATAATGGCGAAGATCTGTGCAACGTGCAAGCGGGTCGACTACTGTTCCTGGCAAAAGTTATTTCAGCTTATCTCGGTGTATCATATTTAAATAAATTCCCTGCGTTAATTCATATAAACAAATGTTTATAAAATATTCCAAGACTGGAAATCGCTTTCTCATAATTTCGAAACTATGTTTCCGAAAAGAAATATTTTAAAATGGCCAAGTACTAATATCTAAAGATAAATCAGTTAATAACTTATTCGGTAAATTATTAAACAAATAGAAACATACCTCCTTACTATGAATAAATGATTCCAACTTGTTTTGAAATCAAACTAAATTAAATTAAACTACTTCCCTCTTGCTTAATTGAGTACAAACACAGTAAACGATTTATCATTAGAATAATAAACAAACTATGATTACCATAAAAAGAGACCGGTTTGAAACAATTATATTAGACAAATAATTGTTATTTCAAATGCTGAACCTGCAAAATTAATTTAACTTTGGTTCAAAGCGGTTAAAAAAATATATAAACACAAGTTATCATATACAAACGGAAAAATCACTTTGTTACATACTTCAATTAAAATGAAAGAATTAAGACTCATGGAGGTATTAATAATGTATCTTCACATGTTCTCTCATTCTGTAGTGCCCCCTGACGGAATTCTTGTTATTCAAAAAAAGAATCATAAAAATGATCTTTAATGAATGTAAGGAATACTTGTAAACCAGAGTTTGCTGAAAATAAAAATACTTTCCCTTCCTTGCATATTAATTTACAAGAACCTAATATATGATAAGTAGGGCCAATAGAATGTGTGAATTCATAGTACGTAATACGAAGATGTTTAACAATACAGGAGCTATTAGGCAATTATATGTTTCGTATGTAAGATCTCAGTTGGAATATTGTTCTATTGTCTGGAATCCATTTTATCAAATACATATATGTAGCATAGAAACAATACAATATAAAGTGTTAAGGTTTATAAATTATAAAGAGACTGGTTTATATGATTTCGATATAGAAAAAGATATATTAAGGGAAAAATATCATCACAAAACACTAGAGAGTTGACGAAAATACGGGCACATTGTATACATACGTAAATTGTTACATGGCAGTGTCGATGATAGTAGTTTTCTGTCCATGATAAGTTTAAATGTCCCCTACTATCCTACTAGAACTTTTAGAACTTTCTACTTAGAACTGGCGGGTACAAACTATGAAATTAATTCCCCTCTCCACAGATTATGTAGTATTTATTTATAATTCGATCCAAAACAACTGTGCAATATTTGACATTAGCATAAGAAAATTAAAAACTATGTTCAATTCATTGTATTGAACTATTGCTTTTTAATGTTGTTAGTACTAAGTTAGTTTTAAGTTAATTTTAGGTTAATATTAAATATCAAATGTATTATATCACTCTGTAATAGGGCTTTGCCTGTTGAGTGCATTACCAAATAAATAAATAAAATAAATATGCCAAAAATAATATTAAGAACTTTCCTGTAATGGTGAACCGTCATTCACACGAAACCAGGCATAGAAATTATTAGTGCTGGCAACATATTAGTTTTCTGGATAATCGGTTAATCGGTTTTAGATTATTCGCGGTTTTGTACAAAATCGAAAACCGGTTACTCGGTTAACCGCTTATTCGAATAATCAGTCAATCAGGTAACCGGTTATCTGGATAACCGAATATTCGAATAACCGGTTTTTCGAATAACCAGTTTTTCGATTAACCGATTATTAGAATAACTGATTATTCGAACAACCGACTATTCGTATAATTAATTAATATGCATTTCTGTTCTTTCAAATGTTGTTGAAATCTGAAACTACACGCGAGTAGGTGGACACCGACAACGCCTGTTTAGCTTGGAATTTACATAAAACCTGATTTATTTCGTATTTTGTTATTTTTGTCGTAGTTTGCGAATACTAAGTAAACACAATAATAATCGGTTTTCGGATAACCGAATAACCAATTTGTTGGATATCCGAATAGTCGGTTATTCGGATAACCGATATCCAAGCAAACAATTATTTGAATAATCGGTTACCCAAATAACCAATTTTGATCTATACTTGGATACCCGGTTTTATCCGAAACCGGTTTTTAAGGAAACCGATTAACCGGTTAAACTTTTTCCGATTTTTGCCAGCACTAATAAAAATATTTTAATTATACCAGCACACAATACTACCGCTTTGAAAAGCTCTCCTTACTACAACTGTATTACTTTGTACAATAGCTTACCCACAAATATTAGGAATCTTCCATTAATAAAATTCAAATCTGAAATAAATAAATATGAAAATAACTGTTATTGTAGCATAAATGAGTTTCAATTAGTTCATGCATTCTAAAACGGTTGTAATGATTCTTGTTATTTTGTTGTTATTATTGCTTGCGTTATTTGACATAAACAAATGTTTAGAAAATATTCTGAGACTGGGAAACGTTTTCTCATAATTTTAAAACTATATTTCCAAAAAGAAAATAACTAAAACGGCGATGGATTAATATTTGAAATAAATTACTTAATCTTTCATATTGTAAATTATTTATAAATAATACATTTGATATTGTGGGAGAGGTACTCAATGTAAACAAAATAATAAGTATTACAACCTTTAAGTCTAACCTCCGTATCCACCTCTGATATGTGCATAAGTTAAGCGTACGCTACGCGCACACTCGGCGCGTTGCAAGGCATCTTCCTCTGTTGAGGAAAAAATTTGTATATAATATTGGCCGTCACGCCGTTACGTTACGTCGGATCGAATTCGGCCATAAGACTCTTTTGCGTCTTTCGCGACGTATAACGACGCGCCCTCCGCGATTTTGCCGAAGAGGCGCGTTCCGAAATTAGCCCCCCTTCTCCGACCCCCCCCACAAATTTTTTACCTAAACGTCTCAAATAATATCCGCCCACGGAAGCGCGGTCCTTAATCTACCGACGAAGTATTTTTTTTCGGTCTATCGAAAATTTTTGGCGCGCCGACGGCCGCCACGCCGTTACGATGCGTCAGATCGAATTCGGTCATAAGACTTTTTTGCGTCGTTCGCGACGCAAAACGACACGCACCCCGCGATTTTGCCGAAAAGACGCGTTCCGAAATTGGCTCCCCCCTCCCCCGACCCCTCCACTCCCGTCCAATTTTGTCACGTAAACCTCTCCTCCAATACTACCTACCCACGGGAGCGTGGTCCTTAATCTGCCGACGAAGTATTTTTTCGGACGATCGAAAGTGTTCGGCGCGTCGAATGCCGCCACGCCGTTACGATGCGACGGATCGAATTCGGTCATTAGAGTTTTCTGCGCCGTTCGCAACGTAGAACAACACGCTGTACGCGAATTTGCCGAAGGGGCGCCTTCGGAAATTTTTTCACGAAAACTCCCCATCGAGTAATGCCCGCCCACGGAAGCGCGTTCCTTAATCTGCATATTTATATTTTTTTTCGGACGTACGAAAATTTTCGGCGCGCCGACGCAAGATACCCCGCAGGCTGGCAAAAAATGAAAACATAAAATGTCGCATCGAACAAAGTATTGTTGCTATTTATTATCAGCATGAATAGGGGCATGTTTTCCCCCACCACTTAATCTTGATGCATGCTTTTGTTTCTACCAAACCCGCAGGCATAAGGCCTATGTAACTGCGGTTGACGCGTGTATATTATCCTATCAAATTAGTTTGTGTTTTTTCAAATTTGCTATTATTACTTTGTTTGAAAATGGACCCATCAACACCCTCAGGTATGTATTATGTAAATTTAATGGATTTATTTTTAATTTATGAATGAAATAATTTTAATAATATTTTGAAAATGCCTTTCTGAAGTGCCAAATATTTACGTATTGTTCTAAAATCCTTAATGTAATAGTTAACTTCCTCACGCTTCCCCACGTAAAATTTTATATATTAATATGGTAATACTAGAATAGATTCATAGTAAAGCTAAATCAAATACTCGTGTCTACCCCTTTTATTTTATTTGCCTCTTTCAACAACCCTACAGTATATTATTATACTCTTCGCAACTAAAACGAAGAGTATATTGCATTTAATCGGCACATTTTTAAAATAGTAAATATCGCTCAGAGCAAAAAAAATTTCATATCATTGTGTTAGTCGTTGAATTCTGAATGACTTTCAAAATGTTCGTCTGTCTGTCCGTCCGTCTGTCTGTCTGTCCGTCCGTCCGTCACGTTTTTTTGTAAGCACGATAACTTAAGAGTGGAAAGTCTGATCGTATTGGAATTTGGACTGTAAGTGACTGTTAGTTGGAGGAAGAACCCTATTATTTTTAAAAACAATTGTTCGATAAATGTAAAAGTTATTGAACATTTTAATTAAAAAATGGTAACCTGAACAGGGTTATAACCCCTGATCAGATGCTACAAAAACATAAGTACTGCATAGTATACTACAAGCGTTTCGCTAGCCAAGCTGGAATCATCGGGGGACGACTAATATTAAAATTTATTATACCTAAAAAAATAAGTTATTTTTAAAGAACAGCGAAGAGGATGTGTTTCATTTAATGCTGATTACATCGGATCCAGTAATAACCAGTTATAGACAACTTCCTAAAAAAAAAAAATTAAACATTGTCCTAGGGAAGTATTCGACTTATTAATTGCCCCCCAATATTTCTGCAGATAATTCGGAGAATGAGAATGACTGTTCCTTATCTGCATCAGACGCAGACGATTAATCACTACGGATAGGACATACTCAATTCTATTCACAAATATTAATAAAACTTTAAGTTGTAAATTCTTAATTTAATAAAGGAAATATATTACTAGGTTCTTTAAGTATTTTGCATACTCCTGGACAAATAATGTATTAAAAAATTAAGTACTATAAATTTTATTTTTATTTTAGATTTTTATTTTTTTAATTACACCCTGTATATCGCAATATACGAGCAAACATCATAAATTTGATTTATTTATACATTAACAACCATCGTCGGCTATTCTTAATAACAAAAATTTTACCAAACTCGTTATATGAATTAATGCCAGCTTTTGGGGTATCTTGCCACACTGTGCGACGGCCGCCGCACCGTTACGACGCGTCGGATCGAATTCGGTCATAAGACTTTCTTGCGTCGTTCGCGACGTAGAACGACACGCCGCGCGCGAATGTGCAGAAAAGGCGTTTTCCAAAATTAGTCGTCCCATGCGTGCATCGGGGCGACCACTTTTTCGAAAAAACGATTATTTCAAAATTCACCCCCCACCCCCGCGAAAACGGGCGGACAAACCATCTATGTTTATAAGGGCAAAATGTGCGCAAAAGCACCTCTTTTACGTAAAAAATTCGTCGCGCCCCCAGAGCACTTTGAACCCAACTCGTGTTCCCCATTAGCGGTATATAAAATAAAATAACTTAAGATTACCCTGAAACAGAAACTGATTTAAAACAATAGAGAAACAATTGTTTAAAAATAAACATTAAATACAAATCGTTGTATACAGGGTGTATCAAAGTGAAAAACTTATTACGTATTAAATAACGGAAAATTAACAGGAGAAAAATCACTTCGTTACATTTTACCTTATGTATACATATATGGTTAAATATAGTATTATTAAAGCACATTAACATGGCCGAAACATGAATAAACCTTGATATCTCGAAAATGCCATTATCTAAGATATTTCGTTGGGAATTTTATGCTATTTAATCTTGTACTAAGTATTTTTTGTCAGATTGAAGATAACCGAATTATATTTAAGAATCTGATTATTTGCTGCCATATTGCAAGAAGGCGATCGTTTAAGTTTAGGCTTTTATATCTAATATTACATACTAAAAAGTATCAATATCACAGATTTTACATTTTTGTATTACACAATGTGTCTGGTTTTTACTCGTTCTACTATTACTCACTATGTTATTGCAATACATTAGATCACATTGTATAGCGATAATTTTTACCTACCCATTAAATTAAAATACTTGGTACTTATTTTTATTAAAAATTAGTTATAAATGATAAAATGCGTGTTTTATAAATTTTCTTGTTTCTTCATCTTTCACTACTCAAACTGTAATAATTAACATACATGATTATACATTAATTTGTAGTAAAGTAAATGATTAAAATAATTATGATAAAAATGCTTTTATCATAACATTTAAATAGTTTGTAAAATTTCAATTTCTCAATTTTCTTTTGTATACACTAACTAATTTAAATATTCTGAAGCATATTTTCCGTCTTCTATTAATTATCTTCAAGCATATCAATCACTAGCAGAGATTCCGATTCTAAGAAATTCGTCTGAAAATGTTTTATACTCATTAGACTTAATAAGATCTGTTGATACGGATGAAAGTTCATCGGTAGGAAAAACAGGTATGATATTACATTACAGAGTTTTGTTAAATTAACCAGAACAGATCGAAAATTTTTGGTTGTTTATGTATATATCACGGAAAATATTTAATATTAACTAAATTCCAACTGTATTGTCAAAAATTTACAAGAAATATTAAGTCAAGTTTTATTAGGTAAATAAATTAAGTGGACTGACAATACATTTAACCATTTACTCGTACAATTTCTCGGAATGTTGTAGCTATTTGTATAACAAGGGAGGAAAGTGTAAGATTTCATCCCGCGGATGAAATGTCACTTTCCTCCCATGTTATATACGATTTTTTCTACGACCTATAATATAAATAAATATAGTTTAAAAAAAACTAAAAAACACGCTTTTAAAGCACATCAAACTAAAAAAGTGAAAAATAATTATTAATATAAACTGAAAACAATAATGAACGAAAAATACTAGTATTATTGTGAAAAAATCGTGGGGCGCTTTGTGCCATATTTTTCGTATATCGAGCAACCCACGCTTTTTTCACAATAATACTAGTATTTTTCGTTCATTATTGTTTTTAGTTTATATTAATAATTATTTTTCACTTTTTAGTTTGATGTGCTTTAAAAGCGTGTTTTTTAGTTTTTTTAAACTATATTTATTTTTCACTTTTTAGTTTGATGTGCTATGAAAGCGTGTTTTGCAGTTTTTTTGAAACTATATTTATATTGCTTATTGATGCTGATATTATAACATATTACGATCCAACAGATATTTCTGAAAAAAAAAAATTTTATTTCAGCCATGGGATTTGAACTCACGCACGAGGAGTTTGTCGTTTCGCGTCGACTGCCTTAGCCCGCTCGACCACCGACCTAACTGACAATTACGGAATGTACTTACATATTAAGCCTTTGTTCTCACGCAGAGGATACGTGAGGAAAGGACTGGCGATCCTGATCAGGATAATGATATAAACTTATCAAATTATTATATTGTTACCGGTTCTTCGTAAGTGTACAAAGTTTCAATTAAATCTGTCCGTTTAAAGTGGGTCAAAATCGAGTCCAAAGAGTCGGTTACAAACAAACAAACAAACATACAGGTGAAGCTAATAAAAGCGTGGTAAAAACGGATGAAAGGGTTATAACTTTTCTTTAATGTACTCGAATATTGGCATTATGACAGTTTTAATAGTAATTTGAATCGTAAGTAAACTATGGAATATTAAAATACGAGTTTCAAAGATGGTTGTCATGGTGACAAAATATTGTGGAATATTAAAATACCAGTTTCAAAGCTAGTTGTCATGGTAACAAAACATTGTAAATCGTAACAAAAATTTAAATATAAATTATAATTATATTTTGTAACGAAATTGCAAGCTATTTCATTCCAGGTTGTTGTGTTCCACGGTGAATTAAGTTTCTGCTAGTCTAGTCCAGATGGCGCCACTGATTTCTGCTGGAACAGTTGGTTTTACAGATTTTTGGCACTAAATATCTATCCATCTTTATTGCTCATACTCTACTCACAAATGTCTGTCTCTTTCCAAACTATAACCGAATTTAGGTGGGAGAACAGAACGAAGCTTCCTTCTTCTTACTAGTGCAGCGTTCAGATGGAAATCATCTATAATTCTGCGGTCTGGTAAAATTTATGTTTTTTGGTATTATCTTGTGATTTTATGCTAATCATTATTTAAAAAGTTGCTATATTGATTTAAAGTACCGTGGAGGTAATTTTCATAATAATATTGTACCGTAATTATATTAATTTACGCCTTGGGCGAATTTGCTTTTCGGTGAACAGTTCACCCTGGTTGTTCTTTGGAACAGCCATCATTAATATTGATTAGTATCAATTTATCGTGCCTTGCTGGCAATTTATCTAATATCACTTTGATATTGTAATAATTTCGTGTGTTAATTTAAACTAACTTTCGGTTATTGTAAATTTTAGATTTACTCGGCAACGGATGTCGCCATTTTGTATCGTAGTTAGTTATTTTCTGTCTTTGGTTGTTGATGTTTTAGGTCACTTAGCTACGTTGGTAGCACTCTGAAAGTGGTGACTGGTGACATTTGGAGATTGGTACACCTGGTTGGCCCAAACCTATTTGTTTATAACCTGTGAAAATTGTGAAAATTATCTAATTTGGTGCATTTGTTTTGTGGTGGATTATTTTATACCAGTGCATATATTTATCAACCAGATCTCAGAAACGTAAGGTTTTTTCTAAATTTAAAATATCGACTGCTTCCTTGAACGTTTACTTAGTATTTAATCATGAACGCTGCTCTAGTAGAGCTTTGCCTAGTTCTCTGGCAAATATACCTGCCTAGTTATCTGGCACTTGATTAACTTTTAATTATCTAAAGTAAACATATAGTCAAGTATATATATCTTTATTTAACTTTATCTGCAATTCATTAGAACCTTTCTCCGAGGAACTAATAAATGATTTAGTTTACCGTTACCTTTAAGTTGAAAACTATCTTTGTTTTATATTTAGCAAATATTTATTTACGTTATCTTTCTAGTTGTCTGTCTGTATACAGACATTCTAAATTCTATTTTCTTGAAGATTAACTTCTTTTAGTAAAAAAAATATCTTAACATATAGGGAATACCTATTTCACTTGTTTATTATCGTAGCTACACCTAGTCTATTTGTTGGACTAGTATTTTTTCTATTTAACGTAACTTTTATTGATACTTAAGTTGGTTGACGTCTTCAACTTCCTAAAATATTGTAGGATACCGATCCTAGTTTGTTTAGTTTGCAATTTACTCTGTAAATTTGTGTTAACTCATATTTTGTCTACATAGCTGGACAATTCAAACGTCACAGCTTTTAATTTTGTTTTGCCTATAATACTGATCTCATAAAACTCTCCCCTTTTTATGTAAATACCTGGACCAAGAGAAGAGGATAACTGGTGGATCGAACTGATCATTATATACAGGGTGAAGCAGAAAAACTATATTTTACACAACTGGCATTTTTTTCTCAAGGGTAACTGCAGTACTGACAGTGGTGAGTCAAATTGACACCGAACCCATTAAAAGCTAAGCCGTTGGTGGATTCTTCGCTGGACTAACCCATTGGAAATACGTAAGATCTTCGTCCCCAGTGAAAGTTTTATTTGGTCAGAAGAAATTTGTGAGAGATCAGTAACTCTAATTTTTTTTGTATTCTCTCAATAAGATCATTTCATATCTTTTTTTTGTGGTCTATTGGTCTTCAACCACGTAGATTTTTTCTTTAATTTGTAAATATTGTACATCACATATACTAGTCTTGATTATACTTTTTATAAAATAATATCTTTTTATTCCACTTCCTTACCAACCGAATTCAAGTTTTAACGCTATCTTTACCTTTTAAAGTAAAATTTTAATTATTTGGTACTTGCAAAAGTCCTGGCGCCCAGCCTAGATTTTGGTGATAACTCAAATCAATCTAAGCCCTTATTCACGACCTGCTCACTGAGCTACCGGTCAATAAGTACAACCCTCAGCTTATTGTGGTATGCCAACAATTGGACGGGGGTGGGGGGTGTTGTAAATTTTACAACATTTTTTGACATTATTGGTAAAAATGGGTACTGTTTCATTTGGCACGAGGGTATAGCCGAAAGAGGATCAAACGATATAAGCAGCTGTGTGTTCAATTTTCTAAAAAAATCATTGCTCAGAAAAATCTGTGATCTGTCTATACAGATAATTGCTGCGGCCAAAATAAAAACCGATATCTAGCTACAATTTACCTATTTTGCGTTCAAAATTATGACATACCCTTTATTACCCATGAATACCTTACCACTGGACATATACAAAACGTAGGTGATCACATGCACTCGGTTATAGAGTGTGCAAAGAATAGATTGCTCAAATCAGGATCATTATTCGTACCCTCCCAACTTGTTATTATAATACGAATGGCAAAAAACAGGTAATCTATATCAGGTTACCGAGATGAATATCGATGAAATCTATATACAACTTTAAGAAAATTTGCAACCAACTAGGAACAAACTACATGAAAATCATTTTAGATGAAAAAATTTTGTGGACAAAAATATTAATGCTGAAAGTTGACAAACAAAAGCCCCATTCAATATTTTACAAAACAAGTTACAAAGAAGAAATTTGGCAAGAAATCATTATAAATTTGGGTTCAGAAGTACAACACGTTGAATTACGACACGCCTACAATGTTGAAGTAGGTATACCTGCAGATAAAAAAAGTTTCTACTAAGCCTTTTTTGAAGATAAACTGATACCAAAGAATTAATCGAAATTTTACGAGAGCCTAAATGTTAGAATTGATCCTATTCCTAAAATAAATCAAAAAGATGCAGAAGTGGAAGAAAATCATACAGAAACAAATAGAATACAGACGACAATAAATATGTTCCAGAAAAAGAGCACCATCAAAGACCGGAAAAGTAAAAAAAAGAAAATATGGTGTAAACCTTTGAGAAAACAAAAGCAATAAGCAGAAAGAAAAAGAGAAGGAAGATCTAAAACTATCTAGAAAATGTAAAGGAAGAAATGAAAAAGGAAGAACAAATTAGTTTAGTGTTAGCAATTATTTTTTTCTTGTATTTGTACTCTACCTATCTTTTTTTAATTTGAAATAAATAAATATAACAGAAATGTTTTATCTTTTTCTTTATTTGACTACTTTATACTATTTAAATGTAAAACTGATAAACACACACCAGCTTAACTTCATATATAAACTAGTATACGTGTTTTGCCTTATGCAAAATTTCAAATTACTACTAGCTCATGTTAAATAAATTAGAAACATATAATGAAAATGCAGTTAAGTTATAGATATACTATTAAGAATCCAGAAACTTTGCCTAGAACTACCTTCTATAGAATCTGCCAAAACAAAGAGGTAAATTGTAAATGTTATTCATGAAACAAACCTTTACTTGCTGTTTTCTCCAAACAAGGTTTTGGCAGTTAATCTAGTACGATTCTGGGACGACGACATGTAGTATGAACTAAGAATAGTATAATATTTGCTTACCCAGCTTGGTTTCATAGGTAAATAAAAATTAGTAAACGGACCCTTATAAATCCTTAAATTTCCAGAAAATGTTAAATAACTTGGCAACGTTGCATGCAAATCTAAAAAACAAAATATCACTGTATAATACTCCTTTCATTTAATAAAACGGTTACAAAATGTACAAGGTGTTCTGTCAAAAGAAAGTATATTTTGGGTGTAATAGAAAATTTAAGCACCTTCTAGATATCACAATAATTTTATATGATAGATCTTATCGACTCAAAAAACTTTTGTATTTACTAAATTGGTGTATCATTAACGGTTCAAAGGTTATCGAAGGAGAACACACTATTGACTCACCCTGTATACTGCACTCGACGCGCGTTCCGCCAATTAAGTTGACATCATCTGGAGATAATTAAAACGCGCGTCAAGTGCAGTATATAATGTTATGGTTTTTCGTGGAAAACTACGTCAGTGTTATCTTCACATCAAAGTTTCCAACCTACTACAGGATAACAGACGTACTGGAACCCATTACATTGGCTTACCTACAAGGGCTGAATAATCCAGTTTTTCAGCATAATGTTCGTCCTCATATGTCATCTACATTTTTTCATAAATTATAAGAGTGCAAGATGTACAAGAAAACCTGTTGGCAAGAATACGTCTAGTAAATTATCATTCAAAATAGCTTGTTTTCTGAAATTTTAAAATCCAGAGTTAACTACTCAATACAACTACTCCACCGGCTCGGTGGAGTAGTTGACTAGAGTGTGCGATGGCAAGTGTGACTAGATAATATCTCTATCGTAGCTGCAGGTTTGATTCCCGCCCCAGCATTGACAATGTCGCTGGGAATGGTTATGTATTCGCGTTTTTCATCAGTGTAAGCCCGCCCATGTAGCTTCGGCTTTGGATTCGGGGGTTGTTTAATTTCTGTGGTGTTTATATCTTAATTTATTTATACATCGGTTATAAGTTTCGATGTTCTTCCGCCAACTTATATACAAATGCAGAGGCCGAGATTTTAAGCATAAAACCTCATGGGGGTTAGATATCAACTTTGTAACAAAAAGAGAATAAAATTAAAATTGCTGATCAAGTTCTTTATGGTAAAAATGAAAATGTAACTCAATTTCTTTTACATGCAACAACCTGGATAAAAAATGAATACATATCGGTAAAAAATAGGGAAACAGAATGTGAGAGAAAAAATTAAAAACGAAAAACTGAAAATATCAATAGAAATTGCAATAATTATATTGTTAAAGTTAAAATGTAAAGTTAAAAATTAGATTTCCGTTATAATATTTTTTTTTACATTTCATTTCATTGATTTTGTAAAGAAGAAGCTTTAGACAATAAAGTTTTTTTGCGCTCTAGGGCGGTAAAATACTAGTTTACGCTCGTTAGTCAAGAAGCTAAACCATGGTTTATAGATCAATTGTGCATAAAGTTATTTTTTACAAATATGCTCTCCTAACTGTATTTCTGCATTATAACCGGGTGTAACAGGATCATGGTACACCCCCTTTTCTCCTTTAGTTTTGAATATAATTGATTGAAATTTGGGATATCCTATATACATAATAAGCGGCACTTTTTGACATACAAATGATTTTTTTCACTTCCGGTTTCGCCGGAAGTGACACAACTTTCGATTTTTAAATGGAACACCCTGTATATTATTGCATTTTTTGAATTCTGCATAATTTCCTGAATCTAACGTTACCAAATAAGTGACATTTCAAACGTCAATATTTTTTATAATATAATTTTTTACTTTTCAATTTAAGTGTGTCATGACGGTTCCGATTTATTATAAATGACCTGTGTAACGCTAGAAAAATTGAAATCCCGTCAAAAATTACAGCTAAAATAAAATAAGAAAACACAATTTTGTTCTAATTACCTTGTTATACCTATGGTGGCTTTGGAATACAAAAAACATTATAACAGTTGTTCAAAATGCTGTCCTTTGACGTCAATGCACTTCTGAACTCGCACAGCTTTTCTTGAAGAACGTTCACCAATTGCTGGGCAGTTATGCTATTAATTGCGCGTCTTACTCGTAGCTCCAGATCTTCACGAGTTGTAACGTTTCTAAATGACCCTAAACAAAGAAATCAAGGGGTGTTAAATCAGGTGACCTTGGAGGCCACCTCACAGGACCATTCGTCGAAATTACGTTTTCTCTGAATCTCCGTTGAAGGTAATCAAGTACTGTCCTTAAATTATGAACAGGAGAGCCATCTTGTTCGAAATACATTCCCTGTCGTAAATAGAAAGGTAACTCAACTAATCTGAAGGTTACTACTTGAAAGTTACCCTCCCGTAATAAATTTTGATTTTCTTGTGACCAATATCTTGTATTTTGTCGGTTAAATAATCCCAAATTTGTAAACTTAGACTCGTCCGAAAATAAAATCATTCCCAAAAAATCATTGTTTTTCTGCACGTTATTCTGCAAAATTCAATTGCAATATTCCATCCTACGTTCGTAATCATTTTCGTATAAGTGCTGGTGCAATTGGTATTTAAGAGACTTATAGTGGTATTTTTGCAAAATTTGGTTTACTGTTTGGTGACTGATTTCCAATTCAAACCCAATTTGCCTTAAAGAGTCAGTCTTATCAACTTCTACTCGAGTCAAAACATTAATTTCCGTTCCTTCGTCAAGATGAAATTTTCTTCGGGATCATTGTTGGGCTCACTTCGGAATTGATTTTCAATAATTTCTTGCTGGACATTGTCTATCAGGATATCGTTCGGCATAAAGGTGTCTAACCGCAACGGCATTTTTTCTACATTCCATATAAATAATTAACATGTCCACTTTTTCATCTTTTGTGTAAATTTGCGGCATTTCGAACACAATTAACAAGACTATTAAACAATTTTTAAAGACACAATAAAAACACCGGTAAACCAACAAATGTTTGACAAGCTAAATATTTCATTGTTTTCAAAGCCACCTTAGTTAATTATTTTTTAGCTGTAATTTTGTTTGTATTTATCGCATGTTTTCATACGACATATGAATATTTTCCTTATTAATAGTACTAGCATTACACGAGTCAATTAGCATTACACGAGTCAATTAGAATAAATCGAAACCGTCATGGCACACTTAAATGGAAAACTAAAAATTATATTATAAAAAATATTGACCTTTGAAATGTCACTTATTTGATATCGTTGGATTCAGAAAATTATGCAGAATTCAAAAATGCTTTAAGATACACGGTGTTTCATTTAAAAATTGAAAGCTAGTGTCACTTCAGGCGAAACCGGAAGGGAGAAAAATCACTTTTATGTCAAAAAGTGCCGCTTATTATGTATATAGGGTGTCCGAAATTTCAATCAATTATCTTCAAAACTAAAAGAGAAAAGGTGGTGTACCATGATCCTGTTACACCCGGTATTTGTATACAATATCATATTATATTACAAGTTCAATACTGCATACTACAGCCCAAATGGAAATAGTGGGTATTACTATTACACTCCTCATTATAAAAATAATATCTTATCATAATTCGCAATTTACTAATAAATTGTATCTGCAGCTAAATACTTCAATATAACTACTGGTATAAGAAAGTAAGAAATGTAAGTGAACTGCACTTTTTAATGTAGAATTAATGAAACTTGCAATGATGTGTTAACGAGACAAATTATCAATTTAAACTTTTTTTAAAATTCATTCAATTGCAACCGTCACAAAAACGACAATATTAACTGAACAAAAGCCGTAAAATTGCACACGCTGAACGAGTAATGGGCATGTGAGTCGGTATTGGTTGATATCCATCAATGATGGATGTATAATAATCCAATAATGTAGATCTAATTGTACTTGATGCGCTGTAGTGCCGTATCATCTTAAAAGAGATGAAGTAGGCATGAAAATAATTCAATAAGGCCGCCAGATGAAATACGTAGCGCCCGAGAATTCTAGGAAAAGTGACCAGCATATCATACTACATGATAACTATTATGCTACCGATATTACTAACATTACAGACAACAATAATCGAATTAATTTTTCTTCTCTCTGTTCCATATTTTTTCTTAGAAATTGGGCCTGGAGAAGGTTTCGTGGCTATTTCAAGACTATTACAGATTCCGTCGACTAAAATTAATCAGTCGTGTAACAGAAACAAACGAAGAAGAATGTTGTGGGTATGTTTCAAAAATGTATTTTATTAGATTTAGAATATCAAATTTATTTTAAATGCCACATTTATGTTAAAAGATAAATTTATATTTAGCTAAATATATTTAATTAAAAAATAGCTTACTTTTTCTAGCTTAATAATTTTGTTACAAAAGACTAAAAACAATATGATTTTATCTGAGAAAATATTAACGTTGTGTAAAATATAAAGGTGTATTCAAATTAAAATATTCGTAATAGTCCATTTACCATCTGGTTTTTCCTTGGAAAGAATAACAGGGAGCTGAAATTTTATGTATGCATTGTTTCAGTAGCTTTAAAGAAAATGTAAAAGTTCATATCGTCCCATGAAGTTAAGTGTTCTAAGAACATTATACTATTTTTACAAGAGAACGAAGAATATAATCTCTAGAAAAGTCACCTTGATTTCATTTTTATATGTGGAACATAGAAAACTAAGTAATCTAATATTTGCCTGATATAATATATGCAGCATGGTTTAAATTTACCCAAAACTGTGTGAATTATAAGAAAACTAATAATAATACTAATAATAATAATAATAACAAGGCTACTCGATCAAAATAGTCGTCCTAATAATCGGTGTACTCGGGGGGAGCCTACGCTGTTCTCGGAATTGAAGATAATACCGGCTTGCCAAAAATCAGCCGAGTGGCTGACAGGCCAAATGCAGAAGGCGGTCATTCTTGGTTCTCTCCGTCTACTTAGGGCACATGATTCTGGTATCTACAGTCACTAACACTGCGGGATGTGGGGAGTGGCTGTAGTTGATGCGCCAGCGAGACTCCCGTGAGGCGTCGGAGGCCACGGGAGGACTGACCGGCATGGGATATTCCGAAAAAAATAATAATAATAATAATAATAATAATGTGTGGCGTGTAGAGTTTCCTGATATCAATTGCAGGGACCTGCCATCAGGCGCCGAAGTCGCTCATGCACTTACTTTCTGCATGCCCCATATATGCGCTTTCGGCTTACGTTCACCGACATAACGCGGCTTTATGAGTGCTATACTACCATCTAAGGCACTCGTACGGGGTAGACCAGACACCAGTGCTGCCTTACGTCCTCGGAGATATTGAGTCCGTTGTCGAGAACGAGAAATGTCGGATTTACTGGAACTACTCGTTCCCGATTGTCAGGCTAATCCAAGCCAACAAGCCTGACATAGTCCTCCTCGACCATCAACTCAAGGTGATGTATGTCATCGAGTTCTCGGCACCTGCGGAGAAAAACATCACCTTGAAGGAAGAGGAGAAACGGATCAAATATCGCGATCTCCGGTAAGAGCTCCAAGTACTGTACCCAGGCTACTCGGTAAAAATGGTCGTCCCTATAATCGGTGTACTCGGAGGGATAAAGCCTACGCTGCTCTCGGAACTGAAGACCATACCGGCCTGCCAAAAATTAGCCGAGTGGCTGGCAGGCCAAATGCAGAAAGCGACCAATGACCGCTTTCTGCATTTGGGTTCCTCTCCGTCTGCTTAGGGCACACGATTCTGGTATCTGCAGTCACAAACCCTGCGGGATGTGGAGAGTGGCTGTAGTTGATGCGCCGGCGCGACTCCTGTGAGGCATCGGAGGCCACGGCATCGGATATTCCGAAAAATAATAATAATAACAGAGTTGCGCATCTCGCAGATGGAAGCATCCTAAAACATGTGGATGCCGGAGAGACCTATACATATCTGAGGCACATCCAATGTAATACAAATAAAGGAGGTTCAGTGAATATTTCACAATTAATTTTAGATGAAGTATTGTACCAAATAAATAAATATCTTACAAAATACTCGAGTTATATAAAAAATTATTTTTAAACTTCAAACTTTGACAACCTGCATATAGAACATGGGGTTTTAAAATAAAAAATGGCATTGTGAATGTCGAATTATTTTTGCTCAAGGAATCTATGGTTACCGAATTGGCCTCCTACTTCCGGACTCCCTATATACATCTCGAATTTGAATGCAATCATTTAGGTCGTTTATATACAGACACCCATCTAATTTTCCATGTAAAGGAAATCCATGAATACAATTCGAATAATTGCCTGTAGTTGTTGAGTCTCTTAATACGGATGTATAGGTTCTGATAATTGAATACCTCGAAGACTCCGCATCAAAAGCTGAGATATGATTCTTTACTGACAGAACAACATCTCTCAATAACCATCGCCGTTATCTGTCAATAAATGCCTTCATAAATAAATTAGTATTGAACAAATGCTATTTACTGTTCTTCCAGCTATAGATGCTCTTATTATGGTTTTATTTCTGCTTGGCCTTGGCAGAAATCTGCATTTAAAGCATTGAAGATGATGTTGAAGCCAGGTCGTCAGACCTTCCTGGCTGCTTTATACGATCCTAAGGAAAATTCTAAAGTAGATCATACTTCGATAAATTCACTGTGGTATCATTTAGCAATCGATGAAAGTCCGTCCATTGAGAAATTGCCTCCATAGTTGCCATTATTTCAACACGTGCTCTAAACCTGCTGGTAGTCAAATGAGTGGCTCAAACCATTAATGGATCAATAGAATCATGGAAGCCAACAGAAAGTGGGTTGGTCGAGAATAATAAAATATTATAATCGAATTATTTCGAAAGTAATACGGTATTTGATTTGTTTGGCAACTTGTGGTGGGAAATCAGCATGTTGGCTTGAAATTTGCTCATGCCTCTCAATAAACCTATATTGCTGCGATTTTTGTCGTAGTTCTGGTAGTTGTATAAATATAGCTTCAAAAAACTTGCACGTAATATAAATGAAAATCAGGATGATAAATAATTTAGTATGATTTGCCTAATTAATGTATCAACAATACATTTTTCGTTCTCCTTTCGTTCCCTTTTTATTTTCTCAATTTCCCCGTACTCATAAAATATTTACCCAAAATAAAATTAATTAAAAAAATCTACTAATTTTAACTTCAACCTTTAATTTGTTAATGATTCAGGCTGTGGCGAGTAAGCTACGACGCTCGGGATATTTGCTCCATTTAGAAATTTTCAACAAAAAATAGTTGGTGTGGCATCGATTTTAAAGAGAAAACTTTATTTAAAATTTTTTTACCATGATGCATTGTTTTTACATATCAAAATAATTATCGGAAGTGATGCGTCTTTCGAAATGGAAAGATGGTATTTTGAGGTAGTTTTCTGTTTCAAGAAATCGAACATGGTGATAGATAATACACTGATTAATTTTACACCTGATAACATTTCAAACATGTCTCCCAAAAAATCTGGATGAATTTGAAATTCATGTCATTTATACTCAGCTATTAATTTCTTTCTCATTATCATATTATTTTTTTAGTAATTAATAATATTAACAAGGAACTGAAAATTATCTCAGCTGTAGCTAATGCACATAATCTTGTATTAAATGAATCAAAAACGGAGCTCTTGGTGCTTGGAGAGCAACCATTATAGATGATTCTAATTTTAGAATTACGCTAAATAACAACATTATGACACCAGTCGATTATTGCAAAAATCTAGGCCTTTTCCTAGATGTAAATTTTAAATTTAGTAAATATGTTGAGCATTTAATTCAGATGTTTGAATTAAATGCTCAACATATTTACTAAATTTAATTTATGGTAAACTAAAATTGCTGCATTTACACAAGAATGAGCTTAATAGTGGCGTCAACATTTTATTATGCGACTCGATGATACTTTCACAACTGGCGTATTGTGACATTGTTTATTGGCCAGCTTTGCTATGTGCATAGATAAGACATCTCTACAAAAAAAATCAAAATACCTGTATTAGGTATTTTGAGTAGTTGTTTTAATAGTTTCTGCGATAACAATGTATATGAAGTGTTGTTTAATTTGGTCGACCAAAAACTTTTAAATTAGCACATTTGGATTACAATTAGAGTGTAAAAAACCGCTGCCAATTACTTGGGGATCAGAACTTCCTCACGGTAGTAAAACTCGACGTGTGGTGGAGTTTATAATAAAAGTAATTTTTGACGTTTCAAAATTGTCACATTTTTTATCGTTTCAAAAAAGTCACATTTTGACGTTTCAAAAAAAGTCACTTTGACGTTGCAAAGAAGTCACATTTTTTGACGTTTCAAAAAAAGTCACATTTTGACATTTGAAAAAAATCACATCTTTTGAAGTTTAAAAAATTGGGATCGATTTTGCTCATCAACGAAATCAATCTCTTCCTTGACCTTTAGAATGTGTGTACCAAATTTAAAAGCTTTATCTCAAAAACTGTAGCTGCTATCGCGAACCAGACAGACAAACACACAGACAGAAAATTGTTTCTGTCTTGAAATTTTGTGTATCGTCATAATTCGTCGAGATTCGTCCAGAAATGCAATACAAATTTTCAAATTTTTTTCACGAATACATAACTTCCTCACTGAGGGGTGAGGAAGTAATATAGGAAACTACCGGTAGTTTATCATTATCATATTAGATGTGAAAGGATGCTTACGTCATACCAAAATAATTCGTTTATTTTTTATAGAAATAAATATCACGAAGCAAATAATATATCAGATTTTATAAACTATTTTGCACAGCAAAACTATTGGATTTAAAACAATTATTTTTAACAATATATAATGTATTTTACTTTATATTCTATGGATCAGTTTCATATTATATAAATTATATCTACATAATAATCGAACCTCTTTGATTTTGTGAAAGCAACGTATGAATATATGTTTGATTGAGCCTTGCTTTCCAAGCAAAGAAAAAAATTGTAATAGATCTTGGAAGTTATTGATTGCTGTGAAATCTGTATACAGAGGTAAATGAAATTTTTTAACTACATATTTACATTTTTTTTGTAGGTTTTGATAGAAATTAAGCAATATTTTTATATTTAACAAGATTTGGAAACATCGCGTACATTTGAAATTACTGTTGACTAACTTTTTTCAGGGGGGCTCTACAGTATAACTCTGCTCTTCCGTATGAGATTATTTTGCCGTCGCTGTAGTGAAACCTGAAACGTCGGTAATAATTTTTACATTTGGAAAAGCGGTTAATGTTGCTGAAGAGTAAAAACTGAATTCATTAGGGGAATCTTTCAAACTTCTGTAATTATCAATTAACATTAAATTATTTTATTCTTCCTAGATTCTACATTTTATTACAATTTTTAACATACTCTCCATTTGATTTTGATTATTTATTTGTATTAAATCTAATAATAGGTAATAGACGGAGCCTTCAAAACAGTTTAAATGAGCTGAAGAGAGAAACATAAGTAAAGTGAAAGACATACATAAGAAAGAAAAGGAAACGAAAGGGTTAAAGTCATATGATTTCAGCCTCTACAAATAGGAAAATACTTGGAAATTATTTTATCTCCCTCTATATTTTGACATGCACTTTCTCTCTCTAGGCTCTGTCAATATTAGGTCAATGTTTATGTTTTTAACATAACCTAGTTAACAGGGGCGTGCGGTGAGTTTTGATACAGGGGGAAGCAGTTTGTGATATAGGGTGATGGGTAGTGCGAAGCGAGGCAAAATTTTTGTTAAAAAATGGAGCCGGGCTTCCGTATACTCACTTTAAAGCAAATGTCGAAAGCCGCAAAGTTATGATATCTAGAAAAAAGTACACTTGTAGGACCGCCACTCCTAAATAAACATAAAACAAAAATTAGACAACCCCCGATTCCAAAGCCGAAACTGCACGGGCGAGGGTTACACTTATGAAAAAAACGCAGACACACAATTATATCCACCGACATTGCCAGTGCCGGTGGTGGGGATCGAACCCACAGAGAAATAGAGAGTTTGTACAGTCACACTTGCCATCGTGCACTCTCTAGCCAACTATAAATCTAGCCGGCTAGTAAAGCAGTTAACATGCACATACCTACCTATTTATAATGTAGTTTAATCCCCCTCTCCTTTTTTGCGAAGTTAGAAATAACTTCGTCGTAAAAGTTTGAATTTTGAGACATCTCCTTCACAAAGTCACTTTCTATTGTCAACAGGGACAATTTTGAAAGCCGCTCTTCACTGGTAGAATTTCTTGAAAAAATTTTATTCTTTTTAAGGTCGAAAAACTGCGTTCAACCGAAGCACTAGTTGCAGGTATCGTCAACACTAACTCACACAATTTCAATACTTCAGAGTAGGTCTGATCCAAACTATATTCTTTTATAAAGATGATCAGTTCGTTGGCGTTATGTTTCTGACTAATATCTTCTTAGCATAAATAACTGAAAGTTCCGATCGCAAACCAACTATATCAAAAAAAATTTCCGTAGTTATCACTCAATGACTGAAGTGCGTTTTGTGAAAACTGTTTATTTTTAAATTCATTAAAATTACACAATTCTAAAAATTGTATATCACTAACATTTTTAAATCTATTATTTAGTTGCCCAGTCATATTGTCCAAAATTTCGATAAAAAGTCTTCGATATGAAGTTCTACGATCCACTATAAATTCAGTTCGTATTCTTTTTTCTTTGCGGCTCTAAATGTTCATTACTAGTTTTCTCACAGAACTTTTCAAATTCATTTCTTTTGTTACAAATCAAATTTTTGAATTCTTCAATTTTCTTTACACAAAATCCAACGTCATTTGATTTAGTTTGCAAAATATTGAATAAATTGGCAGTAAATGGGAATATTTCGGAGAAAATATTTAACAAAAAATTAAAATCAAAGTCTCTTTTCAATGAATCTAAGTAACCTCTGAATCCATTCAAACTCTCAGTGTCCCAATCATCTTTGCTTTGTAAAATATTTTCAAATAATTCAATTAGAGGCTGTCGATATTCAGATACAGTTTGTACTAGCCAGCCATTGTAATTCCATAGTGTTGGAGCAACTCTGGGTAGTCTCTTTTGTACTTCCAAATCTAAAGCTCGTGTCCGTTTTGATGATTTTGAAAAAAGGGCAGCCATTCCACTAATACTTGAAAAAAATACTTTGCACTTAAAGACACGCTGCAGATTGAGCAAGAACTAAATTTAATCGATGTGCAAAACAATGTACAAATATTGCATTCTGAAAAGTCTCTTTTATTTTGGCCTGCAGGCCCCCCAATTCACCAGCCATTACAGCGGCCCCATCATAACTTTGGGCGATAAGTTTAGCACCACACTGTAGATCATCGACTATCTGACAAACTTAAGCATATAAAACTGCGGCCGTTCTTTGCGTTGTTACGTCTAAAAATCCTAAAAAGCGCTCTTGGTCTTTCCCATTTGGATTTATGTATCGTACTACGATTGCCAACTGACTAATATTCGTAATATCGGTTGTTTCATCTAACATAATTGCAACAAATGGAACTTTTTTTATTTCTTCCTTGTTCTTTTCTAAAACAATATTGCTTATCGACTAAATCAAATCATTTTGAATATGATTTGATGTACCGCGAAAATACCGTAGAGTGTTCCAGACGGTTACTTAAAATTGTGTCGTATTTTGCTAATAAATCAACTAAGCTGATGAAATTACCCCTATTAGCAACCCTCTGAGATTCAGTGTGACCTCTAAAACTAAGTTGATTTTCGCCGAGAAAACAAACAATATCAATAACTCTTTTTAACACCTCGATTTTTTTTACAAGTTCATTATGCTTACGCTCACTTTCTTTGAACTGTTGATCTAATGAATGCTCAATTCGTGATTTTCCAAATGTTTTTTCTTTTAGCACCGCTCGCAAATGAGTTTCACACTTACCATGCCTCTTTGTCACTTTGTGAATGTTGTTTAAATCTGGAAAGCCATTTTTATTCCAAACACCTTTTTCATTTGTGAAAAGTACACATGGCCAACAAAACAATTTACACAAATTTTGACAACCGGTTAACCACTGATTAGTACTGTACATTTCAATATTAAAGTACCTATAGCATGATTTAACTTTCGTTTTTAAAAGTTTTAAATCAGGTGTTGGTCTCCCGTTTCTAATAATATCCAGTATATCTTGAAACGAATAATATGTTGAAAATCCCTTTTTCAACAAATTGCACACCACACAAACGCAAATAATATTTTCCACAGTGCTAGGACCAGCTTCCATATTGAATAAGCAATTCTAAAACTGCTTATACCCGCACTAATGTTCAACGTTTTAAAAATCACTTGTCGCCGCACCACAGGTTTAGAAACACCAAAAAAGTTTTTACAAATATAGCATAAAAGCTGAGAGTAATACTAGGAAGATTAATATTAAGTATAATATTAAAATCGATATTAAAATCGAGATTAAAATGTATAAAACAAGACGCATTACTATGCTATACAGCTCAGATATGTAGCAAGATTATGAAGTGCGGATGGGACGCATTTCAAGAAGTTGCTTATATCGAAGTCACGCGAGATTGTGTTGGCTCGATTAATCGAGTGCGTCATCGTTACGGTTTTAACGTGCAACATTATCTCAGCTGATTAATATATGTGATAAATAATAATTAGGTTCTAATTATGTGTTTTTTTTAATAACCTCAAGGGAAGCACTGCTTCCCTTGCTTCCATGGACCGACCCGCCCCTGCTAGTTAACAACTTTTCCTTAATATGAAATTAAATATAATTTATTACTCATTTTAAAATTTTGACAGGGTTTAAAAAATTTGTTATAAAGGAAAGCATAAAAAGCACCTTATAGATTCAAATGCTTATTTTTAACCCTAGATTACATAGTCGGGCCTCCAAAGCCAAGCATGATATATATTGTTTCGTCATTTACACAAAATTTTTTATAAATGCTCTGCTTGTAGGAATGCCTCAAACTAAAGAATGAGTTTGTCAAAACTAGAATATCTAAAAACGCCTTACGAATAAGGTACCCCAAATTTACATAACCCGGGTCTCTGAAATTTTTTACAAAAAATCCTTTAAAAGGTTGCAAGCGCTGATTCAAAAATGTTCTTTGGTGACCACAATCATATACATATTTTATATATGTTCCAAATTCAAACTTCGTGTTTGAAGTTTGAATACTCAAGTATGCAAGTTTCCGTTTGTTATGACTTGCATTATTCGTATCCATATATAAGGTAAATAGCGAAGTAAACTTATTCACTTGAAACAAATCCTTTTGTTAGTGATCTAATTAGTTTCGGTTTTTTGTAAAATGTCACCAAAAAAGCAAAATGTAAAATAGATCTGCAAACCCAGCACTAGAACGTAGCATTTTGAAAAGTATGTCCAAATTTATATCTCTCCCTTCGGCAGCAACAGAGCAAACCGAAACACCTGAAAGAAAAAGGTGTTCACTGTATCCTTCAAATAAATACCATAAAAGTAAAATGATCTGCAAGAATTACAAAAATAACATTTGTCGCAGGCGTAATATTACTACATGTTAAATTAAACAATAGTAAGTAATATTATGAGTATTATTTTGTATTTTGTATTGTGATTTATTTGATATATAGGTTATTTTGAAAAGAAATTTAATAGTTCGGGCCCTCTAAGCCCCGACTATATATATAAATGTGTGTATCTCACACGTTATGCATCTTAGGGTTAAAGATTAAGTAAATTACGTATAATACTAAATCAATTATTTATTTATTTAAATATTGTTTATACGCCATTTTAAACTTGAAAAGAAATTAGCTATGCCATTTTAGTATTCAGGTAATACTAAACTTTTAAAAAATATTCAAATTAAAAAGCTGTACTTACTTTTCCTCAGAAAGTGTTGGAAAGTAAACGTAATCAATTATTCTTGATGATGGTTGATAATGAATATAATAATTTTTAATAGTGTTCGATGAGTTTTCAAAACTAAAAATTAACTATTGATACACAACTATTCATATTAAATAAACATATCTTAATAAATGCCTCATAGATTTTGAAGTACTGAGTACTGAAGGTACGGTATGACTTTTGAAATACTATACACCACTAGTTTAATGAAATACTCGTAACTAGACGTAAAATGGTCTGAACATCACTGCATACTTCGGAACGTCTCTCTCACTTATTAATAGGCTTAAAATTTTCAACCTTTTCGTCAATATCATTCGAAAATCCACAAACATGTACAATGTCCTTTTATGCTTTTTTTAAGAAAATCAATAAAAACAGTAAGAGTAACCGGAATATTGAGAAATACATAATTCCGATTGAAGTAATAACTTAATATAGTTATGGTTGACGAATGTCAACAAGGATATTAAAAGAAAAATTACAAGTTTGGCCTATATTGGACCAAAAAGGTTGAAGATTGTTCATTATGAAACTAATCAACGGAGAATGTACGTTTTGAAAGTTAATGTCACCAAGAAAAGACAGAATAATAGAGTAAGACATTTAACATTTTATTTAAATCTATACACTATTATAATAAAATCTTAATAAGTACTTTATGATTACATCCTAATGCTGGGTCCTTCGTCAAAATATTCACAAAGATTTTCTTCTGCATTTTCTGTGTCTTGTTTTTCTCCTTCGTCCAAAACAAATTTATAAAATTGCAATTCTTCTTTGTTTCTCCACTCTTCACCATAATGAGCTTTGAGCAAGGCCGTAAGATTGCTAATTTTTTTTCTTTAATTATATTTTGTTTTGCAATAATGTTAGGTGCAATATCTTGTATTTTTTGCCCCATTTTCAAATTGATTGTTCCTAAATCACTTTTATACCTAACTTCACCACGCACCTGTATTCGTTGGCCAGTCTTTTTGGTGATGATTATTTTTTTGGACTGTGCGAAAGGGAAGTGCCAACCACTGGTCGGTTTAATAACGGTTACTACAGCTTGTTTCCAATCAAACACCTGAACATCTTCTCCCAGCTTCAAAACTGTGGCATATTTTGAAAATATTTCAAGATATTCACTAGGTTTCTTTATTATCTCCAACTTTCTAATCTCTTTCTCCATATTTCCAAACACACGATCGGGAGGTATGAATGAGTGTCCCCGAACAGGAAAAATAATTTCTAATCAGGCAACTTCAGAGGCGCTTCGATTTTTATGTATTAACAGCCAATGGCAGCACATTCCCACTAAGGTGATATTTTTATTTTGGCCTCCACAGCCATCAGACATTAATATTATTATCTGCATGATTGAAAAGTTCGTTGTTTCGAGCATATGACGAATGCAGGAAGAAATTTCATTTGACCCCTTGGAATATTCATTTTCTGTCCAGCAAAACCTTTTTACTGTTGTAGAGTTTACTTTCTCATGCGAATGCTCTTGCACTACTGTAAAGTTATATAAATAAATTTTATGGGAGTAATATGCCTCCTGGTCAGGTAGTTTGGGTAACAGTTGGTTTTTCTCACAATCAAATGAGAAAGTAATTATCCCTTCAGATTTTTCACGGAACAACTCAAAATATGCCTTCGCTCGTAATTTGTGCAGTCGCTTCTCTATAATAAAATTATTCTTAGTTTCTGCAATTGTGCTGGATTTTATCTTTTCTGAATGTTGCAGACAAGTCGAACATACATCTGTGCGGGGCGTGCCAAAATCTAGATTGTAGCGGGTGTTAAAAATGTGCCTAAAATAGCTATGTTTAACAGGTAGCACTTCAGAGGCATTAGAATAGATTTTCCATAATTTTTTAATATTCAAACTCGACGGTAAATAGAGACGTTCACTATTATGTTGCGCTCTAAAATAATGTGAATCAGTAGCCTGCAATTTGTTGATGAATGCTATCACATACTGCTTTTTACTTTAGTATTTTACGGTTTTTCTATCACCCCCCTATTTTCTGTGGGTGGTAAAGAAGTAGAAAAAAAATTTTTGGCAACTGTATCCATTCGTCTTCGTGTGATTTCCAAAATTCCCATAAATGCTTGTTTACAAACAGGGATAATTTTTTTATCAGAACCCATTATAAAGCATTTTAAAGTATGTTTCTTTGCCATGTGTGTACTCTTTTTGGGTCTTTTTCATTTAACCGGATTTGTAGAGCAGAATTTTAAAATAAAATGATCTTGAAACAGTTTTTCTTTTTCTTTCATAAAATTTTGCATGAAAATCTTTAATGTCTTTCATTCTTAATGATGTACATTGAAACGCATTGCTATTATGTTTGCATGTGGGGTAGCTGGGAAGATTTTTTGAACTGGATCTAAAAACAACAATAAAATTCTCAACATGATTCCTAAATTTAATGAAAACAGAGCTCACCTCAGCAATTTTTCATTCATTCATTTCCATTCGCTTAGATTAGATTGCTTCTTTCGTGCCTTTTGTTTCTCGCTCACTGGTGTCACGTTATTAATATTCATTTTATCTTGTTACTTAATTACCACTATTACCTATTACTTTCTCCAAAAAGCAATCCTACACAATTTACTTAACACTTTCAAACTGCCAATATTTAGGAAATTAGGTTATAAAGCATGTGATCAAATTGTCTTCTCCTATTGGTTGTTTGGAGATTGTACATTTTGAAACTCACTTGTCCTCGGAGATTGTACACTTTGAAACTATACCTAATATTTCAATGCAAAATACAATAGGATATTGGATGTTTTGAAACTGTATGAAATCATGATTGTATTCAGCTTAAAATTCTTCACAGGAAGCATGTTTCACCCTAATAGTCATAAAAAGTGGAGATTGTACGTTTTGATATTAGACCCCTTCATATGAACAAGATAACAAACGGCTAATCATATCATTCAGTGAATGGAGTCTGTCCTGTTAAAAGTAAATGATCAACCATAGCTCTGTTCTCTTCATTTTTATTTATTATTATTTAAATTTACATAATCGAAAGCACTACAATATATCTTCATAGAGGAATATTTCAAAGTTCCCCAGCCTAGATATAAATAAAAAGCACATAGCCGTCTTCTATTTGATATATACTATCAATTAAAAAATAAGCTAGGCTGCCGAACGCCCTTAGTTCGTTATTCATTTTCTGAACGATTTTTAGAGGGTAATTTGCACGACTACCAACGCTAGAGGAAAAGCTCATCACTGCTTGTTTAAACATTTTATATGTAACTATCCCTAACTATGAACTCTATACAATATTTTAAATTTTATTAACTATAAGATACTTTTGTGCTCTGACCTGCTACAAATAATAATAATAATATAATAATAAAATATCTTTATTTAGCTTAAGCTATTTATATACAATTGATACATAACTTAACGTAATTAATTATTTTAAACAAAAACAACTTTTTAGATGTGTTGGTATATCACTAAATATTTTAAACTTTTAAACAAAAGAGAGTTATTTGTTTTGATCCTATTAAATGTTTCAGTGAAAAAATTTGTAGCATTCTTAGTTGGATAATTGTGAATATCATGATTATACTTTAATCTATCATATAGATAGGCTGGTATTATAGTATATTACATCCTAATATAATTCTCATTGCTCGGTTTTGTATTTTTTGTATTTGTTGTATTTGACTTTGACCTATATTGAATTTTATTCAATATAGTTGAAAGAAATTCTAAATGAGACGCAATCAATGCTTTCTATAAAATTAATTTTCTATATCTACTAAGAGATGATCCTATTCCATACAAAAAGTGACATTTCTTTGACATTTCTTTCATAATGAAATTTGCATGATTTTTAAAGTTTAAATTTTGATCTATTATGACCCCTAAATAACTCCTAATCATAGTGTCATCAACAAACATACTTATACTACACTTTTTTACATATTTTACAGTATTATTTACATATAATAGAAACAAAATAGGTCCTAAGACCGTACCCTGTGGTACACCATTTAAATTTCCTAGTTGTTTCCTAGTTGATCGGATACAAAATTTGTGTATTTCACTTTTTTATAACGATTAGATAAAGAAAATTTAAACCACTCTGGTGCTGTATTACGAATACCGATTTTCTCAAGCTTTCTTACTAGTAATTCTCTATTAACAGTTTCAAAAGATCGAAAATTCAAGAAAACTGCCAATATAATATTATTGTCATCAATTGCCGTAACCCATTTATCACTTATACTTAGTATTACCGATTCCCAAGATAGACTTGGTGGATTCATTCAGGTTGATGATTTACATTCAGAAAGATGTAAAGGATGAAATTCTAAAGGTTGCCAAAGAAAATTTTCGGATGTTTTCTTTTTCACAAAAAACAATAAAGTTATTACGGAAACGCACAACTCCAGCGTTTTAAAACCATTATAAAATATTTAGTAATAAAAAAAAATGATTTTTTGCTTGCTTGTAAATGTAAAAAAATAACTTAGTAAATGCATTCATAATAATTACCAAAATGTATCTTTAGAAATATAAGATTTTGTTAACTTCTATCAATTATTATTAACCTTATTATATATTATATAATTAATCCATTTGTTGTACAAATGTATAAATCTGTATACAATGTGGTTAAATAAGCGATATCTACCGATCTGTGTATTTATCTATCTATTTATTTAACATATTTATCGTAACATTATTTAAATGGTGTTTCATTTACTGCTATAATTAGTGAAATGATGTTTGTATCATGATAACTGCACAGAAAAAGATTATATTAAATCACAACAAAACTGCTGTAGCAATGGCCGTACTTTGAGAACCAATAACAACTTTCGATTAAACTGAATCCATTCTGAATATCGAAATCCAATAAATGTTGGTGACCCTCCCACAGTCTCTTAAACTTGTTGCACATGTAAAGCTAAAGAAACCTATAACTACCATCATTGGGTGAACGTTACAAAAACGACCAAAACCAAGTTACGCCATGCCATTATAAAATCATTTTTGATCAGTTTCAATACATTTGCAAGTCACTTACGTGAATATTAATTTAATTAATTACGATATTTTGATTCGAAATGATTTATACGGCAAAATAAAAGGAAAAAGAATATACTTTTCGGGATAAGAGTATGTCAATATTTGGCTTAAAACTAACATTAATTGTCTGTGAGGAATTATTTCTTCTAAAATTTTACAAAAAAATACAGCTAAAAGAAAATAAGAAAATACCATTTTGTTCTAATTAAACGTTAAGAAATAACTAACTAAGGTGGCTTTGAAAACAATGAAATATTTAGCTTGTCAAGCATTTGTTGGTTACCGGTGTTTTTATTATGTCTTTAAAAATTAAATCATTTTTGATCAGTTTCAATACATTTGCAAGTCATTTACGTGAATATTAATTTAATTAATTACGATATTTTCATTCGAAATGATTTATACGGCAAAATAAAAGGAAAAACAATATACTTTTCGGGATAAGAGTATGTCAATATTTGGCTTAAAGCTAACATTAATTGTCTGTGAGGAATTATTTCTTCCAAAGTTTTACAAAAAAATATTCTTAAATATACACTTGTTGTCTATAGTTTTTTATTTGTGGCATCTAATAACATTTACTCACTAAATAAATTTTCACGCCTAAAAAATTAGACAGAGCTTGTTTTTTTGAAAAAATTTGTTATCTATACAAGAAACGTTTCACGCCTAAATAAATATTAATGTAAACTTATTAAATATAAAACTTTTTTTTTGAATAGGTGACATTTCGGAATATAGTCTGATTCTAAAAATAAAATTGCTTTTATATATTTAGTTTTTTAATTAATGTCAAACACAGCTATTCTATTCTAGTCTTATATTTCCATAAACACAGGAGACATTACAAAAATAATATGTTGTTTCTACTTCTTTACCTCTTCTTGAAGAACTGTTAAGCTCTTACACAAAAACCTACCAGAATAATAAATGGATATACATTTATAATAATAAATTTATTGACCATTTTTGGATACATAATAATATATACATATGGTGTCATGTAAAAGTTTTTAATATATAAAATATGTACACTCAAATATATCACACAAAAGAAAACCATAATAATACAATCTAAGTACAAAATTAAACTAGGCATTGTATAATCAGAGACTTCATAAAATATAACAGACATACATAAGGAAAATAACATAAAAAATTACCAACGTGCGAAAAAATTAACGATAAAAACGGTATATTTTTAAAATTTAATTATGTGCTTTATTGATGTTTCAGCCACATTAAACAATAATCAGTAGCTAATCTCTCCTTGCTACCAGGCCTCGCCACCGGGGACCTTCAAGAGCCTGAAACTCTACTCTGAAAAACGTCGATGTAGTTGTGGCCGTTGGAGCGAAGAATCGAAATAAAAAATAATACGTAGTGTAAGTGTTTTACATGTAATTGGTGACAATTGTATGCATTTTATTTAATTCTAAAATGGGGAACAATAAGAAAAAAGGGAGAATGGTTTGCTCATGTAAAGGACGTACAAATAAGTTATTGTAGTAGTGAAAAGTTGTATTCATTTCTTCGTGATGCTGAAAGATAAGCGAAAAAACTATTATATTTTGCAAGCATAAAACATTGCTTTTAGTATGGAAGTTAGATATTGTTTTTCAAAAACAAGAACCATTAATAAAGTAATTTTAAGATTATGAATTGAAAGTGTAAATAAAATAGGAAATAGGGTAAAAAAAAATCTTCAGTTTTCTATTTACAATTAGACGAAAGCTCTGCATCAATTTTGAATATGTTTTAAAGATATTACAGAATAAATTTTAAAATGAAGAAAAATCGAAATCCCGTCAAATAAAGTTCATCAAAATGGTTTTTGGGGCCAACCTCATTTTTTTCAAAAGGAACCATATCGGTACCGTGGTACCATTTATTAGTACTATTAATAAGGAATTTATTCATATGTCGTATTAAAATGTGCAATATATACAATAAAAAATACAGCTAAAAGAAAATAATAAAATACAATTTTGTTCTAATTAAATATTAAGAAGTAACTAAGGTAGTTTTGAAAACAATGAAATATTTAGCTTGTTAAACATTTGTTGGCTTACCGGTGTTTTTATTGTGTCTTTAAAAATTGATTGAAATTCTTGTTATTTATGTTCAAATTTATATAAGAGATGAAAAAGTGGATATATTAATTATTTACGGGGAATGTAGAAAAAATGCCGTTGCTACTAGACAACTTTATGCTGAACGATATTCAGATAAACAATGTCCAGCGAGAAATTATTTTAGTCGTCTTGAAAATCAATTCCGAAGAGAGCCCAACAATGATCCCGAAGAAAATTTCATTCTTGACGAAGTAACGGAAATTAATGTTTTGGCTCGAGTAGAAGTTGAAAAAACTGTTTCTTTAATGAAAATTGGGTTTGAATTGGAAATCAGTCACCAAACAGTAAATCGAATTTTCCACAAATACCACTATAAATCTTTTAAATACCAATTGCACCAGCACTTGTACGAAAATGATTACGAGCGTAGAATGGAATATTGCAATTGGATTTAGCAGAATAACGTACAGCCAAACAATGATTTTTGGGAAAGATTTTATTTTCGGACGAGCCTAGGTTTAGAAATTTGGGATTATTTAGCTGACAAAATACAAAATATTGGTCACAAGAAAATCAAAATTTATTACGGGAGGGTAACTTTCAAGTGCGATTCGTTTTTAATGTTTGGCTTGGAATAATCGGTAGTAGAATCATTGGTCCAATAATATTTGAAGAACTCCTGACTGGTGCCAGATACTTGGGATTTCTGCAAAAATGAAATTGAGGACAGTTTAGCTGAATTACCTTTCCAGTTAGGATAGGGAATGTATTTCCAACAAGATGGCGCTCCTCCCCATAATTCAAGGATAGTAATTGATTACCTTCAACGAAGATTCGGAGAAAACGTAATTTCGACGAATGGTCCTGTGAGATGCCCTCCTAGGTCACCTGATTTATCACCCTTTCTTTGAATGGGTCATTTAAAAACGTTACAACTTATAAAGACCTGAAGCTACGAGTAAGACGCGCAATTAATAACGGCCCATCAATTGGCGAACGTTCTTCGAGAAACAGCTATGCGAGTTCAGAAGTGCATTGACGTTAATGGACAGACGGCTGTAATATCTTGTTATTTGGCAAGTGTAAAGTTTTTTATGGTTATTCATGCTCTCTTTTTCGGTCTCAGTGAGTGCTATCTTCTACTGCAAACTGACAAGGATGGCCGACTGTGAATTCAGATTCTGGTACGGATGGTATGAAATGACCCAAACGAAAACTACAAACAATTTTTGTAAGGTCGTATTCATAAAGTTACCTATTTAAGAACATAAGTTTAAATAAAACATGCATTATGTCATCAATTTATGTAAATCCGGATATATGAAAATATTCTATAGGGCTTCTGTAAAATAATGAATAAATTCGATAAAATCTTTACCAAGGCGTATAAAAATCTCAGTCAGGCCCATTTTTAAATATATTTTTGTATAGTGCTGTTGATTTCAGTACATATTATTTTTGTTCCTTGTAAAATAGGTACGAATATTAGCATGTGCTTGGACATTTATTTTGATTTTATGACTATGTATTAAAATTTTTAATATGAGTGCCCTTGATGTAATCTCTTATTGCATAAACGGTAATTTGTAAAAATTTCAAAAAACATATTGGGTCTGTAATTTTTAAACTATCATTTGGATATTTTTATTAATAAGTTCATATTTATATGTTCCCAAAACAGTTTTAAAATATTAGTTAGGAATTTTGTGCAGTTAAAAAAAATAATGCATCTTGTGAGTTTTGCACCAAACGTTTTTAAAATGAGAGTTTTGTATAATTTTTTCATGAAAAACTTATATTTGATGCATGGTTAAAGTGGAACAGTGTTGCTGGCTGGACTTTATGCACATTTAACGGTCCATTTTCGGAAATAAATAATTTGGATCACTTTCGTTGTAAACAAAATAAAATGGTTCGGGTTATACCTTAAATTCCAGATTTGATTAGAATAATTTTGTTAAACATTGTTGTATTACCCCTATAGCATTACGCCACTGGACCATTGTATTGTTTCCGACGTTTTGTAACTAGCGGCGGCCGTTAATATTTCAGCGGCTCTTTCCATTTTAGTTTACTGTTAATAACTTTAATTTTAACAAATAATAAAAAAAAATAAAACATTTATAAAACCGTTTTGTTTGGAACGGCACACTACAAACAACTAACACACAATAAAAAACCGCTGCCAATTACTTGGGGATCAGAACTTCCTCACCGTAGTAAAACTCGACGCGTGGTGAAGTTTATAATAAAAGTAATTTTAGACGTTTCAAAAGAGTCACATTTTGACGTTTCAAAAAAGTCACTTTGACGTTTCAAAAGTCACATTTTTGTCGTATCAAAGAAGTCACAATTTGACGTTTCAATAAAGTCACATTGGTGGAATGTCACTAATATTTTTTTAGACATTGTGACCGATTTTGCTTATCAACGAACTCAATCTCTTCCTTGACCTCTAGAATGTGTGTATCAAATTTGAAAGCTTTATCTCAAAAACTGTAGCTGCTATCGCGAACCAGAAAGACACATAGACACACAGACAGAATTTTTTTCTGTCTGAAATTTTGTGTATCGTCATAATTCGTCGAGATTCGTCCAGGAATGTAATAAAAATTTTCAAAATTTTTTTCACGAATACATAACTTTCCCACTGAGGAGTCAGGAAGTAATTAGGGCGAGAAAACATACCATTAATATTTACGCCGCTTGCTACTGGATCGCCGTAAATGATATCAAGCTTCAATATAACCTTGAAAAGAGCACCACCATGGTGCTTTTAAATATTGAGAAAGCTTTTGATACCGTCTGGATCTCATATACATACTCCACACTTTCAACTTTCCACTACGCTTAATAATAAAACTAACACATTTCTATTTTAACAAAAGAACACTGCAGGTTAAAACCAACAACGCACTGTCAACACCAAAGAGTGTCAACGCAGGCGTTCCGCAGGAGTCGCTTCTTGCTCCAAAATTATTTAATTTATACGTCCCTGACTTTCCTCAGTTTCTCAACACCAAATTGGCCATGTACGCCGACGATACGGCCATATACAGTCATTCGCGCACTGCGCAATCAGCAAATGTGCTACTGAAAGCGCATATGACTAAGGCCACAGTGTACTATGACAAGTGGAAGATAAAACTAAATGAGGATAAGTCAAACGTGATAGTATTCATTAAAAAATTTAAAAATAACAACATTTTAATACCAATTTCATTCAAGGGACACCAAATTGAAACAAAATCATTTGTAAAATATACGAGGATTCATTTAGATAAGGAGTTAACTTTTTGGCCGACATATTAACATGATTATACGGAATATCTATTCTTTGACTAAGAGCTTATACCCACTCTTAGCAAGGAATAGCAGTCTGAGCAAGACAAATAAGAAAATAATATACATTACGATAGTAAGACCGGCTCCCGCGTGGTGCTGAGCAATCCGCGACAACATTAAAAAACTTCAAATTCATCAAAACAAAAGCTTAGATTAAAGTAACTTCCCTCGAGAGATGTACATTCATTTGCCACCTACACGATGTCACCGAAATGCCACTACTAACCCAATATATCGTCGATATATTCCAAAAAATTTTATCCTAATTAACTCTCAAACAATCCACTTATACGCAATATAACACAAGTTAGAGAACATAATGCCCAATTCAGGTTTAAGCATGAGTTGCCATACCAGACGTTACCAATTTTTCGGCAACCTATATAGTCCAACCTACAAAATGCATAATTAACCCACTTTTTCTTCATTCTTGTACGTTTTTATTTCCTCTTCAAAATCATTCCCAATTATGTAATTTTACTAAAAATTGCATTACACTTTTTCTAAAAATTGGCCGTGTTTCAGATCAAAATTGCCTTAAGCGGGTTTTTTGCGTTGATATATTATCCCATCCACCCAGCAAACAATGTCTTTGGCATATTGTATATACTCTATTTATAAGTTGTAAATATTATCAAAATTGACAATCGGATCCTCTCCACAGCAGGACAGGTTATGCACCTGTCCTGCTGTGGTCTGACGTGGTCTGTCCTCTCATCATCCTCCAAGCATAGACGGCACTCGATGTTTTCCGCTAGACCGAGTTTATGCAGATGATAGTTTTAATCGGCAGTGCCCGGTATATAGGCCTGTTAGAGTTTTCAGGTGTACCCTGTTTAACTCTAAAAGCTTTTTAGTTCTTGATTTCAAAGAGTATTTTATAAACGCCTTCGAATGAATTAATCCTAGTAACTTATGCCAATACTGGAGAGTTTTTCTTTCAGCCCAGGTTGAGATAGCCATCTTAGCAGTACTTGAAGATATGCCAAGTATCGGTTCTCGTCCGATGATTCATGATCCTGCTCCTTCTCTGGCCAAGGAGTCGGCTATTTCGTTACCTTCCATACCAGAGTGACCGGGTATCCAGACCAGAGTCACTTTGTTGTTATTGCTCAGATGATTTAGAGCCTTCTGACAGTTCCATATCGTTTTGGAGTTACAGCGGTAGAAGCCAGTATAGCTTCTTGGCTATCTGAAAAAATTTTAATTGATCTGCGTGTAAGATGTGTATATTCCAGTCTTCGCATACACAGTTCAATGGCATGAACCTCGGCTTGAAAAATAGTTGCATTAGTACCTATGTACTTCTGCACCTGTTCCCTCAGAAGTTTTGGAGCCGTCTGTAAACCAGGAATTCTCTGCCCTCAGTAGGTCGGTTTTATTCCGATCCCACTCATCTCTTCCCGGAAAAAGGATGTTAAAGGTCAGTTCGTAGTTGGTCATGGTAGGCATAGATACGAGGGCATTGCCAGGATGCTGTGACTCTCTATCTCATCCAGCAATCTGTTCCGCTCCATGATACTAATCTGCGGCATATTAATGGCCGCTTGTTTCAGTCTATATATTGCCCACCTAGCCCCTCTCGCTCCATATATTAAGAAGGCTAAGTCCAGGAGGATATCCATTGCAGCTGATGGTGTGGTGCTAAATGCCCCCATTACGGTCAAGCATGCTAATCACTGTAATCCAGAGAGTTTGGCTTTGGCCGTCCGCTGTGATCCTTTCGGCTACCAAACGATGGATCCGTAGGTTATCATTGGTCTGATGACCGTGACATAGATCCAGTAAATTTGTTGGGGACCATGCCCCAGGATTTACCACAAATACGACGACATGTCCATAAGGACAGTTTTGATTTGTGGATTACCTTTTCCAGATGGGAGTTCCAATTAAGTGATTTATCTAGAGTGATTTCTAGATATTTCACCTCCTCCGCAAATGGAATAGTTTCACCCATTAAGGAGGGCGGTTATCCAGCTTCCCTTTCCGGGTAAATGGTACTATGACTGTTTCTGGAGGGTTCATAGACATCTGCTCCCTGTCACACCAGTTACCCACTGCATCCAGTGTCTCTTGAAGGGATATTACTCCTTCAGGGTTTCCTCTGACTAGATCATCTGCATATGCTAGAACCTCAACCTCCCACAGTGTGAGAATAGCCAGTAAGTCGTCCACAAGAAGTGACCACAAAAGGGGGAAAGAACCCCACCCTGCAGGCATCGTCTTGTGGGTCTAAAGCTGACTGTTTCTTCCTATAGAGACGTTGTTATGCTTCTGTTTGATAGCATAGCATGAATCCAGTCTCCTATAGTCGGCTCAATTCCTCTGGCGGTTACTGCTGCATATAAGGAGTCGGGCAGTGCATTATTAAATGCTGGGGCCAACCCCAAAAAATCTATAGACCTCCCTGATGTCCAGCTGCTAGTAGAGAAAAATACATTTACAGTTTTGTTGCCCATAGGCCAAGAAAGTTTTTTTGCTGACTCTGTAGCTGTGGAAAGGGAGGATTCAACTTGTTTTATTTGATTTCCAGGCCTAACCTGACCTTACTATGAAAAAAATCGCAAAGGAGCACAACCTTACTATGAAAAAATCGGAAATCGGCATCGGCAGGTACACTACGGAAGCTGCAGGTCGTCCAGGGCGGCTGTTTATGGTTTATGACATATCTAACAATTGGAACAATTGGAGCATGGGACCCATGCCATATTTTAGGATACAACTACCAAGGCCAAATACTTGTGGTACACCCAGCAGCCTAAGGTTAAATTTGAGCCCGCCACTGGATCTACCTCATATTGCAGCATTATAACATAACGTACAGCTGAATAAAATAAGGCGTAATATGCTGATAATGCTATGTATCCAATTATTTAATTATATAGTTAAAACTTTATTCAGGTTTTTGATAGAAATGTATTATGTACTACCCATATCTACTGACTGTCAACAAATATTCCAAGAAATTTCGTATGTTCAGGTATGTGTGTATATGTGGATGTATAGGAATACACATGTTACGTGCATGCAGTTTTGTATTATGTTAATCTTTATTGTTACTCCCACATAATAAGTTTTATGTAGAGGATTCTCCCATTGGATTAGCAGGTTCTTAAATGGACCCATATGGGTTTACTTCATAGAAACTATTTCTCTGAAACCTTGTTTATTTGTACGCAAACATATTTATCTTTTATTTGTTATTTTTAGTGTGCTTATCTGATGTTAATTTTTATTCAAAAATTTTGTCTCTATAGTACATTATTGTGATATTTCTATATTTTGTATTCTGAAATTTGACTGAGTAAATAATTATTGTTATTAATATTATTATTAATTATTTTTACTGTAAAGAGAGAAGTTACACTTATAGGATTTGTTGAAAATATATTGAAATCGAAAAATATTATTTTCTATCAGCATTTAATATTAGAAGATTTTTATTACACCAATCACAGAACTGAGACAAAGTAGTACTAACTTTTTGTTTTCTACAACTTCAGAAGCGGGATGTAAAATTATGACTGATGTGTTATCTGCATACATAGGCACTTTACCCTCGTTGATATACTAGGGAAGATCATTAACATATGGGAATGGTAGCCGAGTAGGTAAAGCGCTTATAGCTATTTACTTGGTACCGAATATCGATGGTTCGAATCCATCCCGAAGCAACAAATTTTATTTGTAATTTGCTTCAGATTAAGATGGGAGTGAACTGTCGATGCCCTAGTTGTGGTTCGAACTCCACAATTAACTGTAGGACCTCGTCTCGCTTTACTCAACACATATTCTTAGGAGTTTTTGGTAGTTACTTCGGTGACCTGAGAGACGGTTAAGAAAACATTTCATGAAGAAGGAAAATTTGTGGACCAAGGACACTGCCTTGTGGACCAAGGACACTGCCTTGTAGACCAAGGACCCTACCTTGTGGACTGCCAATATCCATGTTAAAGTATTTTGATTTAACATCACCTTGTTTAACATAGAATTTCTGGCATGATAGGTATAAAAACATTTATTTATGTTTCCACAAATTCCTAGGTTATTAAGACTATCAGATATAAAATCCACATGAAGGGTATCGAAAGCCCTTGATAAATCGGAAAATATTCCTGTAAATTCAATCCATTCTTTCATAAATATGTTGAATAAAGTCACTTATTGATTGAGTTATTGTAATTTATTGCCAGTCTCTTCATTTATTTCATTATTCTTCATTTTCATATTTTCCATTATCTATTCCCATTTATTTGATTCTTAGAGTTCATTTCACACTGATATGGCTTTCGGGAACCAACAACAACAAAATCGCTTTCTACCACGAATCTACCAGTGCTATTTTCCTTCATATCTTATAAATCAATAGGATTAAATAATATCAATATTTGCTAATTATGTGAAAGACTATTAATAGTAGAAACGAGAATAAATTTTATTGTAAAATAATCGAGTCAAACTAATGTCGTCTGCTACTCACAATAATTAGTACTCAAAATAAAAAATTCGTCATGTGTTTTTATTGTACTTTTTTATTAGATATATCGTGTTATAATCTGATGTAAATCAGTAGTGAAAAATAATGTGCTTTGGCATTTATTTTCAATTTATCGTAAAATTACTCTTTGAACTGCTTTATTTTTGAACAAATTCAGTTTCATAAAATTTATGAGATTAAGATTCTACGGAAATGTCAAAATATTGCCAGCAGTCATGATACATATATTATTAAGTAAAGAATTATTTTTTAAATAGATAATCTTGTTACCGCGTGCTTTTTTATTCTTCACGGATGTCAACATTCTTTGAATAAATGGAAACAGACTCTTGAGTATAACCCCTTTATGCAGTTTCTAATGTCTTAGGCTTGCACTGTAGGAATCGGTGACTTGTATCATTTGGCTGATCGCAGACTGAAGTGCCAATATTTGGAGAAGTGGTCTTCACTTTCAATTCACATTAATTTTATAAATACGTTTCAATTGAAAATAATTACAGTTGACTTACCAGATTGTCCTTGCCCCCTCACTTCTTGTGCTGAGTTCCCCATAATAGACTACTCACTTTAATAAATGAAGAAAATCGAAGCGAAATTGCTTAATGTTTCATATTTTGGACATAACCAGTGGGCTTTATGATTCATGTTATACTGCATTTTATGAGTCTATGTTGGGCCAGCTTAAATCAGTATTTTGGGTAACACCATATTTTCTGAAAAAAATGTTGTTAATTGTCTTAAAATATTAAAAACGTTGAGCGAATTCGTTATATTGTTTCAATTTCGTTTAATGTTATGGAAGATTTAGTCCAATAACCCGCATTTTTCGTGAAATTAGGAACAAATTCAGTAGCGGAAGTTAAACGTGCATTTGGGTATCAGGAACGAAAATCATAAAACTGTTATGGAGTGAGTTTATCACTGGTGTGAAAATGGTTCTGTACATAAATTGATCCGTCGAGGAACGGTTTGTATCAATGAAATTATTGAACGAGTGAGAATTGCTTTCATCTCTGCTTATAGTAGTCACCTGCTCTGAAAATATCGAAAGGAAGCCTTCAAATAATTCTTCACAAGAATCTAAATCTCAATCCTCACATATCAAATGGGATAGCAGCTTAGTGATCAAGGTAAAGAGGCAAGATTAACATTCTGCCTGGAATTTCTGAATATTGAATAGTATATTCGTGTAGCAATACACAGTCTGTTGATGACAGATGAACGCAATTTCATTTAGCTGGTGTTGTTACCACGCAGAATTTTATATATTGCTCAGATAGAAATTCTCGCAAAATTCTAACGAAAAATTTTTATATATCAAAGACTTCTTTACTTTCTAACAAATTGTCGGCAACAGGATGATAAGTCAAATCAAAATATTACTTTGCCTACGTTTCTTTTATTGTGCATAAACTTCCTTACATCCCGACTGAGATTTAAATCCATTGTATTCTATAAACTGCGAACGATTACCCAAATATGATTGGAAGAATGCTATCAAACTCGGAGCAAGACCAAACTTCTGTAACTATACCAATAGTTCATGATGATCCAACTTATCGAAGGCCTTTGAGAAATCTGCATATCCTACATCAACTTAGCTAGATTTGTCCAAAGCATTCACTATATAGTTGGAGAAGTGACACAAATTAGTTACTGTGGACTTTTTAGTTAGAAAAGCATATTGAGAATCATTAATAACATGTTCAGATTTTGAATATATGCTACGAAGAAATATCTCAAAAACTTTCGAAATGCCAGATAACAAAGCAATTGATCTATAGTTGGCTACCTCATTCAAACTACCTTTCTTATGTACTTGGCAAATTCTGCCAATCTTCCAACAGCTAGGATATGTAGCAGTTTGCAAAGACAAGTTAAACAGTATTTTTAAAAATTTACAAAAAACTGCTGCACAATCCTTAATTAAGACAATACAAATATTTTCAAACGTCACATTAATTGATTAGTTTCAAAATGAACCTATTAAATAAACATATTGCTTATATAGATGTTTTTCATGTCCACTAAAAAAGAAAGTAATTTACACATCTCTAAATACACTGGCCGGCATAGTTTTTGTAACATAGTTCATACTACTGTTTTTATATTGTTAATATATCCATATTAACTTAAACAATATCTACAAGTAGACCATGCAGGCAGACGCTAAAAGACGTAACTAAACCTAAATTTGAAAAGTGGAAACTAATGCGGAGGAAAACTATAGGGATACACAGGGACACACATTTCTCGTCCAGGGGTCGATCAGAACATTGTTATAATTTTGACAATATAGGAGAGACGTTGGTTGACAGAAAGAACTAATATAAGGGAAGATACAGAGCTTACAAAAAATTTAACCTACAGTTTAATTTGCGTTTCTTTTAAAAAATTTACAATACAATCATATATCTTCTTTGATCCAACTGACAACAGATGTAATAAATTGAAGGGAGCATAAACATTACAACTTAGAATATTTTTAATAAGCTTAGTTGAGGCATCTTTGTATTTGGTGCAGCCAAAGAATACGTAATCAAGGTCTCCGAAGACGTTACAGTGTTGACAATTATCTGAGGTAAAAACTTCAATTTTAAATAAGTGGGCAGTGTAGCAGGCATGACCAAATTTTAAACGTACCAATGTTGTAATATATTTTCTTGGGTAAGGGGAATCATTATGCCAAGAGTTGTTTGGGATATCAGGATGAATTTAGGTGTACCTGGTGAAACAGAACTGTTTCCATAAATAGGACCATTTACTTCACAAATTAGATTTCAGCTTTATCTGTCTGTCAACAAGTCCTAATACGTACCATTTCTGTGTGAACACAATAGAATTACATTGCCAGGTAATAAATTTTATAATGGGTCTGCATTTTGGAAGTGCAGGTTAAAGCAAAGTCGGACATTTTCAGTATCAGTCTTATTTTGACCTTCCAAGTGCCCAGTTGTGTCTGTTAGAAAGTGTTTTCGTTTGGCTATATAACTTTGTTATGACAAAAATGTAGAGTCAAACGCGCCGAAGTTGCAAAACTTCACCCGACAGGTTTTGTTATATTTGTAGAGAATTCCTTGTGAAATCACAAGCGAGGCCATTGTCTGAAAATATGAAAAAGGCGTATTTTCTATATTTTGGAGTTTTAGTCTGAGATCAAGACAAACAATGGGATCCTTACGTTTGTTGTGTAAGTTATAGCGTGACACTAGTGCAGTGGATTAAAGGGAAAAGAAAAAGCATGCCTTTTGCAGTTCCAATGTTATAGAGAGGACCCACCAATCATTTCGATGATTTCTATTTTTGTGTAACAAAAACTGAGAGATGTTTCAAAAAAGAAAACAAAAAAATCAAATATCCGAATTTGCCATCAGCCCTAAGATTTGTTCCTCACAATGCATCAGACTTACCAGTGCCAACTGCGCCTTAAGATTGGTAATATATTGATTACGGAGGTAATAAAAATCGTAACGACTCCTCAGACAGTCCAGATCAGTGTGTCGACCCTTTGTATATTCCAAAAAGTTTTAGTGATTCTCACTTAATTGTTCAAAATGATTGAATGATTTGGTGCGTGACTTGGGGCTGTCAAAACAACAAGCAGAACTTCATGGTTCCCGACTTAAAGAGTGGATTTTACTGGCTAAAGGAACAAAGATTACGACTTTTAGAAAAAAAATGAAACATTTTCCGCCTTTCATAATATGGAAAATTCACGATGCGCGTGATGGTTTAATTCAGGAACTAAATATCGAGCATTTTAAAGGAACACTCAACAGACAGGAATTCTAAGTTTGAAATTCATTTGTAAGCATAGTCAGAGGATTTTTAGGGAACAAAAAGGATGAGAATTATAAGCAATTAATAAGCGAACTTTTAGATTCGTACCAAACGCTTGGTTGCTGTATGTCTTTAAAAATTCACTTTCTACATTCTCATTTAATTTTTTTTTTTCTGAAAATTTGGGTGCTATAAATAACGAGCAAGGAGAAAGATTTCATCAAGATATCACGACAATGGAAATTTGTTATCAAGAACGATGGGATCCAGCTATGATGAGTGATTACTGTTGGTTCTTAAAGCGAGACGATTTGATCTCTCATAAAAGAGAAAAAAATGGACTGAGCATATTTTTTTCAAAAATTATTCTCTATCTTTGTAGATATATCTATTTAAGCATAATGTATGTCATATACATCATTGTTATATAGCAATAATTTAGTTTAGTGAAATTAACAATAATGTTATTCCTGTCCATAAAGTTTTATTAATGTAACAAGAAAACGGTACAAGTTATGACTTTTTGCTTGTCATTTTTGTAATCAGAAGGCTTTATTCCAGTGGAATATGCTATTCAGGTACATTGTTATATAAAAAAATTTTTTTTATCCGCCAGTGCTGTTAACGCCAAATGTGATGTCGCGTTGTCAAAATTGACACTACTGCTGTTCCGTTCAAAAACGTCACTGTCCGGAATACAAGGATAAATAAACTATAACCTCCAAATATCTATCTGGTTCCCAATTGTTTATAATAGAGTATTTTTAGTAGGTGAAGAATTTCTGTTTAACCTTTGGTCGATCTCATATTTATTAAGGAATTATTATGTTTACCATCTAAGTTAATATTATCTTGTACATATTTACGTTATCCAATATTGTTTATTATTTAAGTACTTTTGTTGTAATAACAGTCCCCAAAGTTAACGCTTTCAAACTGAAAGAAAATATTATTAGAAATATGTGTCACATAAAATATGCAATCATTTATTACTTTATTAGATAAATATTCAATATTTACGTCGATATTAATTAAAAGTGAGAACAGATGTTTATAGTTTTCCTTTCAGAAGGGTTGCGACTGCCTTTGGTTGGTTTGACCTTCAGCTACTATTGTTAAAGTTTTCTGTCTCATAAACTTCCCAGTTGTCTACCATTAGGGAGACAACTTATACCGCTCATAGATGGCGTTACAAATCTACTTTTGGGGAATAATTAATTTAAATCTCATTGTGTAAAACATGTGTTATGTAGTACCATTAGACTATTCTTATAGTGGATTTTAATCATTAAATATTATTTGTGATATATTATGAATTTATTTTAGTTACTTTCATATCTTATTTTATAAAGTTTGATTTTTTATATCAAACTAGTTTACCTCCTTGATAGAGACAGGAAGATAAGATTTTTAATAATCAACTTTGCACCGGCAACACCTCTTGGCAGACAATCGATAACACCAATCAACTTTTGAAATGTTATCTTAATTTACTAGTGTTGTGAACAACCATCAGTCTGAAGCCGGCTTATCTAATATTATCCATCCTTATATAATATTATCCATCGTTAGCTAAAATTTATTAGGCTAAAATTTACTAATTTAAAATTCAATATAATATTAATCTGTTAAAGCTAATATCTCATCGCTAAAATTTTGAATAAAATTCCTAAATTATTCATCGTTAATAAAATTCATCTGGAATTTCTTTTGTGAATTTATATTTCACACTCTTCCAATTTCATTTGGATATTTATATTTGCACATTAGCAAATTAAAAAGTCACGATTCTTGGATCCAGAGGATTAGTTCCGTGGATGTTTTATTTGGATGACCAGAATTCATCTGTAACTTGTAACGTGATATGCGCTCCACAATTTTGAGTAACGTTTCATTTCATCGGTAGACTATGTATTAGGAAACTAGGTGTCCATACCAGACGAGAAAACGTTAACTTCAAGACTTACACCACCTTTCCATCACAGGTCAGCCTTCGCTGGAGTGTGGCAAGTTATTTTATTTTCGATTGTGTTCGGTGAGCGAGTTTCACCCACTCTTAATAAATTTTTGTATATATTATATTTGTCGGTAATTCTCAATTACCATTATGTGTTGCTGTTGATTTAATAAATACTTAATTTTATTAATTAATTTTTTATTCTGTCTCTACCTTAGACAGAAATTCTGTAGATTCTGAGTTGGGGGGATGAAAAAGTAATCACTAGTAAAACTGCAGATGGCGCCCTTAATATAAACATATATTTTTTTTATATTACTTATTCATCCTCGCCTACTACTCGTTGATAGAATTATTTGAAGTGAATAATAGTGAACCAAGGTCTCAAGGAAACAAGAAACGCACGGCCCTTGCCTCCCAACAAAATCAGCTAGCCGCAGGCACAGGAAATTTCTTCGCTTTCCTTGTCAATAAGAATAGTTCTTATTGACAGGTAAAGTGAAGGCTTTTCCATAAATACCTGATTTGGTTTCCTCTTGTATTAAGAGTCATCCTAATACAGGGCGAAACTAAAATCACGGTACCACGGGGGTTCCCCGGTTATATTTGACGACGTGGTAACCAGGTGTAACATTTGGCTACCGGGTGGTTAGATGAAACACTGCATTCTCGAAAAATTGATGACAATGTAATATTTATCAAGGACTTGTTATATTGCCCTCAACTATTTTTCATAATAGAACAAATTTTATATCACCAACTCATGTCTGATATTTTCATAGCAGGGCCTATGGCCACGCACGTGTGAATGTTTAGTTTTCTGCCCCATTTAGAAATAGCATTTTTGCACAAATTTAAAAAAAGATTAAGTAAACCAGACAGGAAAATTTAAAAAATCATTTACTTATATCTTTAACTAATTCTTTGTTTGTTTATAATGTAGGTAACAGCATACATTCATGTAAGATAAAAACATCATGCAACACAAAAACCTTATTTTTAATTTTTTGTTCTAACTCTTTGGCTCGTTTTCTTCAAAGTCATAGAAATATGTGCTTCATATAACAAGAAAAACTACATATCTAGTAAAAAAAACAAATATTGTTTCTGGGAAATAGTTGGTTTTAAATAATATTTTATTAATTTTAATTTTGCAAAACTTCGTTCGCCTGATGTTACACTGATTGGAATTGTAAAAAATATTCTAAAGACACCGAAAAAGTTAAGAAAGCAAGGTATTATATCTTGATTTAATAAATGGTTTAACATTTCTATTGGTTTTAATTGGGAATAGGTAGGGAAAATATCTCGAAAAGATAGTAATTCATTGAATAGTTCTCTTTCATTTAAATCTATTTTAATGATATTATCTTCAGTTACTTGAAGTTTGTTATCTAAATCCACGCATTTTTTTTTATTCTGGATCTGTGGAAGAGAAAGTTACCAAAAAACTAAACAGTGAATAGCTTTCTTCTAATAATTGAAAGCCGTCGTCTATTGAATAATTAATTATAATAAAAATTGCAACATTTATTTTCAAATTTGCTTTAGTTCCACATTTTCGTAGTGTTACTCGTACTCAAAACATCTCAATTTTTTCCTTACGCAAAGTTCAGAGAATTGAGTCTTAACTATAACTATCTGTGGTAAATGAAACGATTCAGTAAGAAAGGTGTCAAAACCATCATCCCTTCTTTTAGAAACTAAATAATTTTTTAAATTTTATGAAGTCGATGAATCAGACTTCGATTATTGAAGTATTTCTTTTTCGAATTTTTTTTGTTATTTTTGACTAAAGACGTTTGTATTAAGACTTTTAGTTGCGCTTTCTGCAGAAGTAACATCCTTTGGAGTGCGACAAAACCTTTCTAGGCAAATTAGGAAAAAACAAATCTTAAAATATTATAAGCACGATGAAAATATTTGCAGTGTTTGCAGTCAAAAATGAGATCCAATTATGCTGTCTATGATGACTATTATCCACATAAAACAATTTTAGCCTTTAAATTCTTGCTATCATCTACCTGATCGAGATAATGGTATTCATATTATTATCGCCTCAGACCGAGAGATGACACCTAAAATTTGTCGCACAATTTTACAAGTGAAAACAAATAAATTACGTCAGTTTCCTATATTGCCGTAATATAATATTTGCTTACACGCAAATTGAGAGCTACAGAGCTGTCACTGTTACGGAAATGTTGGTAGATCTAGTGATTTCTGACTGCATTAACCTCTCTCGTGGCTTTTTTATAAACAATTTTAGTTAGTGGCAATTTTTGGACCATTTGGCCGCCCCCTTAAACGACCATGTACTATCTTGTCACTTGCTAGGATCGACCCTGCCCCATAGAATCCCAAGTTAGATTTATATCCGAAAATAATGATAACATTGTGAAAATTGTGTCCTTGAAACTCAGTTTACTTCTAACAAATTGTCGTCAATAGGAGGATAAGTCAAATCAAAATGCTACTTTGCCTACATTTCGTTTATTTTCATCTAGCATGGGATTCCATGAGGACATCAGACATGAATTTGTGGTAGTATTAAATTTATTCTATTATGAAATAGTCATATTTATATCAACATGGCTATTGAGCACTGAGGAATTTTATTCACAATAAACTTAACAGTAACGTCCGAGCACTGCATTATAATATTGGAGAAGTATCTCGTTTTAGAATTAAAAGTAAAGTCGTTAGAATAAAAAAAAACAAAGTTACCTACAAAAGATTATGGAGAGATGAAACTTGGCAGGAATGTCTACCCATATGCTATAAATATGGCCATTAATTTGCGACCTTGAGAACCCGACGCTTGCGCCAGCATCTTGGAAAAATTGCACCCAAAAGCAGTTTTTGGTATTCATGTTAGTCCTAGAGAAAAAATGATAAATTAAAGAGGATAAAATTTGCTACAAAGTAACTGCTATAATATTTTTTGTCCGACCAATAATTTCCGAGGTAGAAGACTGAGAAATGGGGAGAAAATTTAGAATTCGTAAAAAAACAGATTTTTTTCAAATTATCAACAGAATAATTTTACAGTAAAGCAGGAGGATGGGAATTCGCTCATCGTTCAAACAGCGTTCGATATGTCCTCTTCATTGCCGTTAGTTTTTGTTGTAGAGAAAGCCAGATTTGTTGGTTCTGGTAACCGCAAGGGCGCGAGATCATGCCAATATTTTTTTGCGAAAACCATCCATGGAAAATTTGCGGAAGAGATATTTTCTGGGGGAAGCCTCAACTACAAGGAAGCTGTAGCGAAACTTATTCTGTTTTTCCATGTATTCAGTGGTTGCGACACCACTTGTGCTTTGTTCAACCACGAGAAAATCAAATATCTCAAGCTCCTAGAAAAGAGCGACAAGTTGGCTGATACTATTCAAATCTTCCAACATCCTGAAGCAGACATTAATGATCTTGCTAACTGGGGAATCGTTTTTATTGGCATTGTACGGTGCATCGCATGGAAACGTCACATTGGATTCCCTCCTATACGAATGCATCGTGAAGGCCGCTTCAAAAAACTAATTTAACTTTCCCCTCTGCTTCTTATAGCAGATTAGGCACGTCAACATTGCCTACAGATATATCATAAAGGTCAGATGTGGCAGAAAACGAGGACAGGGCTTGTGCTGTTCGCGCAACGCAACAACCAACCCTCCACATATTTCTTCAGTCAATTTTTTGTACGTGTGTGCGGCTGTGAGGTGGTACGTAGGTGACACAAGATAGGATTGAAATTTCCTTCTCTGTCTTCTCTGCAATGGCATAGCACGAGAAACCATTCCCGACATTTTGGAAGATTCTGACACAGAGGACGACGACTAGACTGCGGCTATTCTCGACTCTTTACAACAATAAGAGGAGAATGGAGAAGAAGAGACAGATGACTCGGAAAAACTATTTGCGCAACGTGCAAAGCGCCAGAAGGTGCTAAAGTAATGTATTTGACTTTGGATTAGGCTTCCTGGACATATCACATAAACAAATCCGCAACTGAACGTTACCTCATGGGTGACGTTGAAATGAGTTCTTTTTTTTGCAATATGTATCGGACAGGCACGTGAATTCGGAGATAATAGCAAAAAATCGGGTGAAAATACAGTTATTTCCAAATTGTAAATTTTCGTCTTCTTTGACAGGCCTCTAATTCGGAAACTATTGGTCTGTCAAAAAAATAGTATAAGAGTTACTATGTAACAAATTTGATCCTCTTTAATATATTTTTCTCTAGACTAACAGGAACGGAGTTATACGTCAATAACTGTCTTTGGGCGCCATTATTCCAGGATAGCGGCGCGAGCGGCGGCTTCTCAAAGGCGAAAATTAAGGGTTGTAATTAAGGATTATAGGTCGACATTCCTGCTACGTTTCATCTCTATAACCTTTTGTCATCTGAAATATTCTAATGACTGTACTATAAATACAAAACTATTAAATGATAACATATTGGTCAAACAATATGGGGCTAACTTATCCAGAAACATCATAACAGTTTTGAGGGAATATTTTATCGAGCATCATTTCCTGATATGGCCTGGTGTCGTAGCCCGCAAGGTCGTCAACTTAAGAACACAAGATTTTCTATTATAGGAGTGTTTGAAAGAAAAGGTTTACGCAAGTAGTTCCTCAACAATTGAGGGCTAAAAAACTGAATTCACGAAGGAATTGCATGAATAGTCATGGATTTACTTCTCTCTGTGATATACAACACACTTGAACTAAAACTGCATTAAAGTCATTGGAGCCATTTTGAAGTTAGGTTCATGTTGTGTAAACTTTTATGCATATATATTTTTTTTAATGTTTTATTTATATTAACATCCTCGCGGAGTTTAACACAATGCTATTCCATCACTCAACCAGATCTGACACATACAACAACCATTCCCTCGAATATTTGTCAGATGCCTCAGCTGAGACTCGAACTCAGGGGGAGATAGACAGTGACTAGCCGTGTTCTGCCACAAAACAACGCTCTAGCCAACTGTGCTACCATCTCTGTATTTTTAAAAACATCACCATACATCCATGCCCTAGATAGGATTTGAACCTGGGACCCCCTTGATCTCAAGCCAAACCTGTAAGCATTGAGCCATTGAGCTAAAAAGCGAGCTAAAGCTAAAGGTCGGTACAATTAAAACCAAAATACCGAAGTATTCCAACAGTGAGAAAAAATTAATTACAAGTAATAATAAATACTAAAAATAATACCTAAGTAAGGTATAGAGTCGTAATCCTGTCACTTTATTTAATTAAAGATCAAATGAAGTTGCCACATACACTTCTTGATGATTTATAAATATGTATCAAAAAAGTGATAAGCTTTTATTTCGATTGCCCACTAATAAATTTTTAAAATTTTTAATAAATAAATAAAAATCCTTCTTGAGGTCACAGGGTAAGCCATTCGTAGACCAGTTTCTGGTTTTTACCTTATTTAGGTATTATTTTAGTATTTACTACTATTTGTAAATTTTATATTCATAATAAATCTCAAGAATTTTCTATAATTTAGCCTAATTTTATTTGCTTACTTAAGTTATGAAGGCTGTTGAAATAACAACGTGGGTAGTCTATTATTGGGAACACTGTACATGGTGTAACGAAGTGATTTTATTTTATTAAGTTAAGTTAGGTGGCTAGGTTTTGAAAAATATTTTACCCATTATGGTGCTACGCTTTTAATTAATAACAGTTAAATTGTTAATTATAGATAGGTAGTATTGATATGTTTTTATGAACATTCCACGTAGGCCAAGTGGCCGGCAGTAAGCGAAACGCGACGCACGCATTATGTCCCCGGCACCCTTATGCCCGCGCTAACATGAGGGAGGCCGAGACTGAAAATAATTAAATTAGTTTCCGTCCAGCTCCCAAACGAGGAACCACGCCGGCCAGCACAGTAAGTAAACTCGTGAGTATAAAGAAATAGTGACGTAGCTGTAATAAACCGCGCATGACCACCGTATCTCATCCTACTTCTGCTTTTCGGCAGTGTTTAGTAGCATGAGGATTTTACAATTAAATTAGTTCCCGTCTGAGCTCCAACCGAAGCACCACGCCGACTTGGATAGTAAGTAAACTTGTGAGTATAGAGGTACATAGGTATCCAAAGGTAATTGCGAATTTTTCTAAGTCGATAAACGGTGACGTAGTTGCAATATTTCGCGCATGACTACCGCGCTCCTCCTACTTCTGCTTTTTGGGCAGAGTTTAGTAGCTTGAGGATTTTGCAGAGTATCCGAGAACAGTCCGTTGCTGCCGCCCGTACCGTCCAGACGTGCCGACCCCGACCGCTCCAGAGAGGAAGCCAGCACAGGATCCGGAAGTAGGTAGCAAGGTTTGATAAAGGTTTGGTAAATAATCGGTATTACTTGGCTGGTGAGTACTTTCCGGGCTTTATTTTTCAACCGCGTGCCCTCCAGGCCGCCTGAGTCCGTTTTCTTTGGCAGGGCGCCTTGGCGGTACTAGCTTTGGCATATCATAAGACCGGAACCATCCATCAGCCAAGCGATAATAAGTATCGCACCGCTTGACCGCCCGCTTACTGCCCCGCTTGTCCGTAGTGTAGTTAAGACCGTAGTAGTATAAGACCGCTTGTAGAATAAGACCGCTTGTAGAATAAGACCGCTTGTAGTTAAGACCGTAGTAGTATAAGACCGCTTGTAGAATAAGACCGCTTGTAGTTAAGACCGTTGTAGTATAAGTTGTAGTGACTAAGGTGTGTATAAAGTGTAAATAATAATTAGTGTGTAGAATAAATGTACATATATTGAATGAGAGTGTGTTCCTTAACTGTAGTATGTAAGTTCCCTTTTTCCCGACCCCTGGCTTAGCCGTATCTTCACTGCAGTTGCCCGGCCTCTATCGTCCCGCCGATAGAGTAAAGTGGTGTTTCTGCACTCTAAACAGAAACTGGCGCCCGAGATCTCCGTACCGTGAACACAGCCGTAGTGTTGGGCGTCAAAGTGACACTTCCGCTCTTGAGTAGAGCACCGGAAGTACGTCACAATGGATGCGATCGAAACTCTGGTCTATCGATTTTCGCCGATTTGGGCGATTTTGAGACCATTCTGCGTATAATTTTTTAGATTGATAGATAATTTACGTAGGAGACATTCTAACATCAGCAGAACGTTAAATCTGTTTTAGATAAGGACAAACTTTACTTCAGAAATAATCAAAATACCAGCAAACTCTTTTATCGTTTTTAGTCATTCAGGAAATAGAAATTAGCACAGTATTCTTTCCCAGGGGACATGCGACAATTTATTTCTAAATTATACCAGAAAATATTATGTATGGTCTTCTGAAGAATGCAAAACAACATTTGTCTTCGACTTATTCAAAAGTTGTACTAATCAAGTGGTTATTATTATAGAAATTAGTTAACCCTTCTCAAAACTCTTATAAATAATTTATAGTAGTCAAGTTTAATGACATCAAGTGCTTGCCAATTATACGTTTCACTTGACTCACCAAATTATTCTGTGTGGTACTCACTATCTGCTGGAAGTATCATGTTAATAAATATAAAATAGATTAACCAATTAAAGTGGTCATATAATACATACGAAGTAAAACTGAGAACTGACGGTCAGTAAAATACCTAGACATATTATGTATCTAGTGTTAATTTACGTTAGAAAATATTACTAACAGCAACAACTTTTCTTTAAAGAGCCTGCCAGCAAATTTCAAGTTGTAAATGCACTGCTCTAGTTCATTCGAAAATACTGTATTCGTTTGTCCATGCTTAACACTAACATAGTTTTCCACGAAACACCAAAACACTATACACTGCACTTGATGCGCGTTTCGCCATCCAAGTTGGCATCATCTGGAGATGAGTAAAACTAAAAGTTTTAGTTAACTAAAAGTTTTAGTTTTAATCATCTCCAGATGATGCCAACTTGGTTGGCGAAACGCCAGTCGAGTGCAGCATATAGTGTTTTGGTGTTTCGTGGAAAACTACGTCAGTGTTATCTTCACATTAAAGGTTCCAACCCACACCAGGAGAGTTGTCAATGCTTTCATTGTCTTATCTCCTTATATCTATCCACAGTAGATATCCTTCCGTAGGTAGTAACAAGAGGTAATAACTAATCCTGGCCAAGGTAATTAATCCTACAGAGATCTACTGGGTATGCATCATATCATAATACTAGAATAAGTACAATAATAAAAATAAAAATATTTTATATATTGTGATGCATGTTTTTGTACTATTTCGTTCGCTTTAAATTCTTTTTTATGTATTTCCTTATATTTTGTAAGCTTAGTGCTGCACATTATTATTAAACTGTTAAATGACGTTCACACATGTATATTGTATATCTAAGTGATAACTAATAATAAATAAATAAATAAATAAAATAAATGGAAATAAATTTTATTAATACTGGTACACTTTATAAAAATATGTACAAAACTCACCTTCTTAAGCAGATTTATGAAGTAGCTTGGTTGTCGTTATCACAAACTGGAGTACTCCTATAACAACTGTGTAGCATCAGATATGTTTCTACAGTTGTCTCAATAGGCGATGTTCGCTGTGTTGAAAAAATATGTTTGTATTTTGAAAAAGACCGTTCGACATCTACGGAAGTAATACAGGCATAAGTAAAACACTTTGTGAACTCACTTAACGCAGTTATAGATACAACATCACAAATTTGTCTTAATTTGGTAAAATCAGGATTTTTCCGTAATACACTCTCGAATTTTTCAATAACGGGCTTATTTTTTGCGTCATTTATAGTCTGTAGCTGTGTATTTACGTCGTTCACAATTTGCAGCGATTCCACTAACGACAACGAAATATTTTGCAATTTTCCTATTGCGTCGTGTAGTCCTCTATAATTGTTATAAATTGTTTTTAAACCTGTTTCAAGAGAAACATCTTGAAAGCTTGTCTGGCTTTCCTTAATAGATGCAGCCTCGTTAGGGTTGAACTGTAGTATCACAGCTTTTATTTGTTGAAAATATTCAGCATAATAAAAAGCTGCCTTCAACCACATTCCCCCACGTGTAACAAACGGCTCTGGTGGTTCCGGAATACCAGGACACAGTGTGTGAAATGCTCGAAGCCGTTTAGGAGATTTGAGAAATACTTTTTTTGTATTTGTTATTAATGCATCTACCTCTGAAAAACATTTTCGAATCGTTTCTGCTACAAGATGGAATGGATGCACTTTACACGTAACATTTAAAAACCTACAATCGTCTCTTTGAAGAAAACGGCCCACCAAAAGCACCGTCGGTCACAAACATCAACACTTGACTTGTTGACAGGTCAAATTTTTCGAAAGTCTCCAACACCACCCGCGTGATTGTTTCGCCAGTACACGCAGTTAGTCTTTTGCTAGCTAGTAAAAGTGGAAATGTTGGTTTAACAGGGTCGAGTACACGTACTATAACATTTAAAATTGAAATATTTTTACAATCTGTCGTCTCGTCAACACATAACTACAGCCGTGTATTTCTTAATGAACATTTAATACTATTTACAATATCTTCACGAACACTTGGTACATATCTACGTAACGATGAACGACTTGGTAAATTCACCAGGGGATTGTATTTATTCCAGAACTCCCGAAATGCTGGTTTATCCAATATGCGCAGGGGAACATCATAGGCAATCAGCATTAACAGTAAATCAAACATAAACTGAAGTTCTAAAGACACGCCATTTTTTAAATTTTTATGCCGGTTACTATTGACATGAACTTTGCAGCCGTATTTATTCCAGCACATTAAGTGTTGATCACAAACTTTACAAATTATTTTACATCCATCATAGAATAAATCCGGAAATTCACCGATAAATTTATTCACTTTATCAGCGTACGGCCGTTTTCTTCTCTTTACGCTCAACATTAATATTATTTATTAGTACTCTATGCATCGACCGATAGATAACAACTGAAGTGTGTCGTGTCATCGTCATCGTAAACAAGCGCGCGATGGCATTGGTATTGCGCCCGACCCTGAATCCACCATCGCTTTACCAGGCTTAGTAATAACTAATAAGTATATAAGCAATACATTTTGAGTGACTACTTGTTTTTGGTAGTTTGTTTCAAAATCTGACGATCTGAAATAGCGAATAATAGAAATTTTCAATTTTGTATGCTTATGCATGGTTTTTAAACGTCCAGGATAAAAAAGTGATGCCTCTTTTTAATTGTATTCTTGTTTTTTCTTTCTAATTTTCAAATAAATAGAATTATTAATTCTCATTCGGTAGTTAATTGCGTACACGTATGTTTGAAACGTATTCTGTGGATTTCTTGAACAAATGTGGAAACCAAACGTCATTTATAACAACCTGATGACAATAGGGCCACCGGTATGCTCCAAATTGGCTTATGTCAAGTCGACGTTGCTACAGAGTTAGCAAAAAGCCAAAGCGTCGTTAGCAGGTTTTGGAATCGGTATTTAAAAACTAATTCTGCACAAGAACTATCCAGAAGTGTTCGACCCCGATCTACAACACCGCAACAATATCGGTATCTTCGACTTGCAAAAAGAATGAATCCTACACTTTGTGCTTTTCAAGTAAGAAGCATCTCACGTATAACACATGGCGTTATGGTAAGGGTTCGATTAGTTCGTAATAGATTCAGAAAGTTTGGTCTGTGAAGTAGTTCTTGATATCGAGTTCAGCTGACCATGCAGCATGTTTAAGATGGGCAATGGATCATTAAAACTGGGACATCGAATGGGGTTCAGAATTATTCAGCGGCTGGTCGCGTTTCAGCTTGGACAGCTATTGCAGACATCTACGAGTTTGGAGGATATCAGAGGAGAGATATATAGACAAAAATTTATCCAACCACAGTAGCTTCTAGAGGAGGAGAGAAATATGTGTTAGAGGACGAACCGATCTGTACATCTGCACGAGGACCATGACTGGATAATCTAATGTCGTTGATATTATCAGCAATATTGTGAAGCTATTGGCGAAAACTTTATTTCTATTGATGATAATTCTCGCCCCCATCGTAATCAGCAAGCATTCAATGTCCTTGCAACTGTCAGAATTTATCACGATCTTCTTTTACCGTGTCCTCCTGACTTAACTCCCATTGAACATATGTGGGATTTATTGGGTAGGATATTTTGAAACCATCAACCAGCTCCAGAGAACATTAGACAACCGTCAGAGAATCTTCCCATTTTATGAGCACAAATCCCACAAGATGTGATTGACCATATCATCAGAAGATGCCCAGATGTATACTTAAAGTAATTAGAAGGGCCAAAATACGAAATATTGATGATAGGTTTAGGAGCGTTGGTTCCCCAGTACTAAACACTTAAACTAAAATTGTTTCTTTTCATTTTTTCATAACCAAATTAGAAAAAAAAGGTTAATAAAGTAGTTGTCAATCTCTTGTAGTTTGTCCAATTCTTTCATGAAAATATTAAATATTCTTAATTTTCTGTGCACTGTGTAGTTTACTAAGTCTCATTTTAGCAGAAATTGTATCGCTTCAGATAACAGGAATCCCAGTGAAAATTGTCGAATTCAAGCATTCAGTTAATGTGACTGTTGAACACTATGAAAGTTTCTTAAACATTATTTTAAATTAAAAACTTTTTTTATCTGGTTATACTTAGAAATACATTTTAATTCTAACTTTTAACACATTTTTGGTCAGTCACAAACAGATCTTACCACACTTGTTCATTTCATGCCTTGGATGAATGATTCTATGGTTAATTTCTATTACCTACCGTATGCGGTACAGAAACAACTAAGTAAAACATTATCGAAATAAGAAATTTGAGCCGAATGTATAGACGGCCAACTTAAATCTATAAATAGCTTTTAAATATTTTGTATTCATGAAAACTTAAAAATAATACTCTAGAAAAACCATTATGCTGCATTCCCATTAAAGCTTACTAAAATAGGCCAAATATAACACCACCACACAAAAAAAAAGTTGTCTGAAATGTACATGCGATATATGGTTTCCGAAGTATTTTTTCCCGCTGAACACGAATCCGATGTCAAAATTGCTCCATCACCCTTTAATCTTCAGAAAAATTAAGACTTTTTGCTTACGAGGCGTGCTTTACGTGTGATACATGGTTTCCGAAGTATTTTTTCCCGTTGAACACGAATCCGGTATCAGAATTGCTCCATCACCCTTCAATCATCAGCAAAATGCTGAAGAAGCTTCAGAAAAATGAAGACTTTGTGCTTATGAGCCGTGCTTTACGTGTGATATATGGTTTCCGAAGTATTTTTTTCTCGCTGAGCACGAATCCGGTGTCAGAATTGCTCCATCACTCTTTGGTCTTCGGTATAATAATAATAATAATAATAAATTCATTTATTTATCTAAAGAAGATAGTAAATACAATTAATACACATAGTGACATAGTAGACGTATGGTTTCAACAAGACAGAATAATATAATAATACAAAAAAAAGATACAATAGTAAATAAAAACATCATTAAAAATAACTTAACTAAACAATAATTGCATTGAGAACAACTTAACTACTCGTAGGTTACTAAGAAGTATTTTTCTTTAAATATAAAAGTTGAGATTTAAATTGTTGAACAGTTTTACTGGCCTTAATTTCATGAGGAAGAAGATTGAACTGTACAATTCCCTTATGGAACAAACTTTTCATAGTACTACCCTTAGTTGTTCTTTTTACATAAAAATTATTTGTAATTGCCGTACGAGTATTACGTAGGTGTACCTCAGTAACAGGCAATAACTGTCGTACTAGATAGTCCGGTAAAATATTATTAATCATCTTAAAAATAAAAGTCATAGTTTGGAAGTAAAGAAATTGTTCAATGTTAAGCCAGTTCAATGTATCTAGCATCCTTTGACTACTTGAGAACCTGTTGCATCTTAATATTACTCGCATTGCCTTATTTTGAAGAACCTGCAACCTACTAAAATTTGTACAACTTACATATAACACTGAACTGCAATAGAGAAAGTGAGGCAATATTAGTGTATTATAAATTGTTAACTTTGTGGACATTGATATAAAAGGAGCAACTCTACTGAAGAATCCTATCTTTTTGCCAATTTTTTTTGACATGTATTCAATGTGCTTATTAAATTTCAATTCCCGATCAATTACTAGACCTAAGTATTTTATTTCCTGAACAAGCTCAACTTTTTCATTATTTATTAGAATATCAAGATTTAAACTGATAAATTTGTTGTACAAATAATTATTACCCACAAACATACATTTAGATTTCAATTCATTTACCTTAAGTTTATTGATTTTAAATTTTTCTGTCAAAACCTTTAATTCTAAGTTTACAGTAGCTACCATCTCTTCAAAATTAGTATTTTCATAATAGATAAGGGTGTCGTCAGCAAATAGATGGATTTTACATTTCCTCAACACATTTCCAAGGTCATTTATATAGAGAATAAATAATAAGGGACCAAGAACACTGCCTTGAGGGACTCCAAAGTTATTTAGTATTTGCTTAGATAAATTCCCATTCACTTTTGTTATTTGGTACCTATTAGTTATATAACTTTCAATCCAACTTAAGACGGTGTGATCAAATCCGTATCTTTTTTAGCTTTAAGAGTAGTATTTTACGGTCGATTGTTTCAAAAGCTCGCTTAAGATCTACGAAAACAGCGCATATTCCGACCCCTGCTTTATCCAATGACTCCTTCCACTCAGAAATCACCAATTGTAATGCCGTTTCACACGAATGTTTTCCACGAAAACCCGATTGGTATGTACATAGGATGTTATTTGAATTTATGTAACTAATTACTTGATTGTAAACTACTAATTCCAAAATTTTTTCGCAAAATGGCAACATATTTACTGGTCTCAACTGCTCAGCTAAATTTGTATTAGGTAATTTTGGTATTGGTACCACTACAGATTTTTTATAACATTCAGGCATAACACCCTTTTCTAAACTTAAATTAATCAGATTTAGAAAAGGATAGCCTAGTATATGGAACAGATTTTTCATAACATCAAGACCGATTTCATCAGTGCTATATTTTTTTCTTTGATTGTTAATTACTTTTCTCAGATCTTGTAATGTTATTACACAAAACGATGTCATGGTACAGTTTACAACCGGTATAGTGTCAGTGATTCTATCAATATCTACATGAAGTGTTCCTATGCTAATAACAATACTTTCAATACTACCTACGTAATACTGATTCAATACGTCCGCTATATTGGCATTATGTATTACTCCATCGCAATTCAAACTTTGAAAGATATGTTCACCTTTCTTATTTCCAACTATGTCTTTTAAGTTTTTCCACATTAACTTCGGATTTGCTTTATTTTCGTCAATATTTCTTTCATAAAATACTGTTTTTGCTTCCTTTATAACTTTTATAGTATTATTTCTAGCGTGCTTATAGTTATTCCAATCTTCATTCTCATCTGTAAATACAAATCTTTGATATGCCCTATTTTTGTTGTCAATTGCTTCCCTACAGTTTCTATTGAACCATCTGTTTTCAGCTGATTTTAATTTTACAATTTTTTTAGGCGCTACAACATCTAATGAATCTAATATATTAGTTACAAAAGTCTGACCTACTACGTTTACATTTGTACATGAATATGCCCACTCTTTTTCAATTAACAAATTCGTCATTTCGTTAAAATTAATTCGGGCTCTAATTTCCTTTGTTTGAAACTTTATTGATTCCCTGGCCTTTCCAATTTTTACTTGAATTATTGAATGGTCTGTTATTATATAATTTTGTTCAACATATGCATTTATGGTGCAGTCATTGCTAATAATAAGATCAATTATGGTGCGAGAATTATTTCGCACTCTAGTAAAGTTTTGTATAAACTGTTTCATGCCATGATTCTCAATGCCCTCTTTAAGTCGCTTTTTTACATAGTCATTTTTGGAAAAATCTATATTGAAATCACCTGTCAAAATTATACTGTTTCTGTTATTTTTTTCAACATAATTCTCTAACCATTCTAAAAACCTATCAGTGAAACGTGACACGTTGCCATTTGGGGATCTATAGACAGCAGCCACACTATAGGAGGTATTTTTCAATTTTATATTAACAGATAAAAGCCAGAAATTTACATCTAAAACCAACACTTTTACATTATCAAATTTTATGCTTTTTTTTATGAATATTAACACTTCCCCTGTGTGACGGCTGTTTGAGTCGCAGCGAACAGTATTATATCCCTCTATTTCTAATTCACTTTCAGAAAAAATTTCAGGTAAGATGCTGATGAATCTTCAGAAAAATGAAACGTTTGCACTGATGATTTAAGTGCTATATATAGTATTTCAAGCAATTTTTCATCATGATCAAAATACTCTAGCATTGTTTAATCTTTGGAAAAATGATAATGAACATTAAGAAGGTGAAAGATTTCAGTTATCAATTTCACGTATAAGACTATAAATGTAACCTAATTGCCTTTATTTAAAACCGTGGTCCCGGTAATTGCCCATTCAATGCGGCAGAGTCTGGAAAATTCTGAAAGGTGAAAATAATTTTTTTTGTAATAAAGGTAAGGGCCAAATATACCACATTACAATATATATGAAGTTTTAGATGAGACATAAGATCATAATTAAGATATATACGACTTCATATGAGACGTACGATAGTATTTTATTTAACGTTATACATCTTATATCTAGTCTTTTATTTTATTTACTACACACATATCTAGTCTCATACTTCTACATCTAGTCTTACACCTCCTATCTAGTCTTACATCTAATCTCATGCATCCTATATCTAGGCATTTTTTCATTTTACCTTATACATATTACATACAGATTTATACGTATTATATCAAGCCTTATATCAAACAAAAGTATACTTTCACAATAATTATTGTTATACAAATAACTATTGCATCTCAGATTTCCAAATAACTATGCTTTTTATTAATATTGCATTTGAAAGTGTTGTAAAACCTAATGTTCAGCAATGTTCTGGGAACTTTAACATGTTTAAAGGTAATTCAGGTTTCCATATTTGACATTTTTGAGACAATATTGGTCATCGGACTACATTGTGCGCCCTCTTAATGTCTTACATACAAATAACACTTTTTATTGGCCAAATAATTGTTATGGTGTAAATAATACAAGTTAAGAGAATACGATATTAGAAATATCGTATTCTCTATACGTGAATTTTAATTAAAGTGATTGATAGATAACTAAATGTTTCTAGGTCATTAAAAAACAGTAGAATGTATGTTTTCAGATACGAGAAACTCAATATAGATGATTTAGTGCTTACGCAGTGTAAACAAATTGAACCTTCAACAAAAATAAACGCACTTATTATTTATTTACCAAGCCTTTAACAAGGTCACACACCACGCCGTCGCCGACGCTGTAACTCCTCAGAATTACATAATCCTCTCTCAGTATTCGACCGAATATATCGAAACCGCACACGAAAACGTCACCTCGGATCGTTGTCCTCATTCTCAATACGTCACAGTTGATAAGTTGTGTCTTAAACAGCTGATTTCGTTGCACTTCCTTGTTTTCATTTAAACACACTTAAAAGTGAACTCAAAAGTTTAAAAATAATTGTTAATCCGGTGCCGGAATATTTTCGTGAGAATATTTATAGTAGCAGTTCGTGTTTTGTATAGTTCGATCGCCACGTAGTGATTGTTTTATTAACCACTTTTGATGTATTTCGCGTGTTTCTTATCTAGTGATCTAGGCTCTAAAATAGCTTTTAGTTAAAGCACGATACAGTTTCAGTATATCCAGTTCATAGGTTCATGGGTGAGTGAGGTGAATCTTCATGTTTCTGCAGCCATAATATAGTGTTAAGGTAAGAAAAATTTTATAATAGTAGAAATATAATGAAGTCACATTTTAAACACAAAACATTTACAGCGAACATAAGTACTAATAATTGCTATAATAAATAACTTCTAGCGCGTGATGAAGTCAAATACTGAATATAATTAAAACTACTATTAGAATAAAGCGGAAAATATAATTAAACATTAATTAAGGAAGAAGACATTATTTAACGTCTAGGAAATAGTTTCTTGGATTAAAGCCAAGATCTTGACAAGATTTGATGTATAGAGCAATACATGCGTTTCTGTTTAAAGTAAAAAATGTTGTGACTTTTTAAATTGTTTCTTAATCGCGTTCCAAATCACTGACGTAGGTAATCTCTGAAATACAAAATTTGTTGAAACCCTCAGTTGATTATGGTATGTTAGGCATATCTTAACAAAGATAAGACATACTGGGTCAGAAAAATTAATGAGGCAGTATTGGAAAATTGGCAAAGGTAAATAAAACACGATGATTTAGTTTTTCAGTTTAATCACGAACTGTTCTTTAAGCGGTCTTATAAACAACTCAGCCAGAATATTCATAAGAGGTTCTTTCATACATATGCTATACAATTCAGCAGTTTCAAATTACAAATAATAAACAACTGAGTAAGAGATTAACATGTTAGAAAACATAAATATTTAAATACACCGTTTTGTAATTTGTAGATATTTCCTACAGCAGTGGTGGTTTTTCCTGTTATCAAAAATATCTGCGCCCAGTTTTTTAGCTTTAAGTAAGTAAAACAATGATGTTAGATAGTTGAAAGTACAGATAATTTGGTGCTCTTTACAATTTGACGCGTTTGTTAGAAATGCCGTTTATCGTTCCGACTTGCATATGGCGACATGTGTCTTTTGTTGTATTGATTCACAGGCACACAAAAAAAAGGTCGTGTACTCGGGGATCGACCTATATACCGGTATGTATTTTCTCCCGGATCCGGAGTCAAAATTGGCTGGAAAAATCAAAAAATGGCCGGAAATTCGCCAAAATCTGGGGTCAAAAAACATTAAATGATATTGAAGTGACTTTACCCTTTTATCGGTGTGTATTTTTGGCCGCTGGATCTAAATTTGGGGTCAGAATTAGCCCAACCGATCAAAGCCAACAAATGGCTCAAAATTGCACAAAATTTGGGGCAAAGAACATTGGATGACGTTCAGGTGACTCGACTATTGTGTTAGTATGTATTTTTGTCCACTGAATCTGAATCCGTTGGTCAATAACGTCAAAAAATCGAACATGTGCAAGCGAATTTCCCGGCATTTTTTTTGGGTCGCCCCACTCAGCCTCCATTTTTTCCAAACCATATTTCCCCCGAAACAAGCAAGTCTCTGTTGAGCATCCACAAAAAATCTGCCTGAAGATTTTTCCTTTATTCATATTTGTTTGTGTATGTAGTGTGCATATGGCTGCATCCCACTTTTCATTAGAAATACTCACATTGGCCTTAATCTACAGGCAAACTGTAGAAAACTTTGTACGAAGTACAGCTCGTTAACTGGATCAGTCTGCATAAGCAGCATTTTCTTCTTATCTACTGGTCTCAGTGGACGTCTCAAAACTCATGCCGGTACATTTTTACCAAACGGTCACCCATGCAGTCACTACTCGCAGCGATTGCTTCTTAACTTGAGTGCTTGACCGTCCAGAGACCTACCGACCATGTCAAGGATGTCGGTTACATCGGTAAGATATTCATACTTTCGGAACCCAGAAATGTTTTGACAAGAACGCTCCTTGGTATTTTAAGTTTGGGAAAGGCAAGCATCCTCACGTGCATTGTAACGCATTTTACAGTCCAACCATGCAAAAATGAGAGTGACTGTGTATCTTTTCGTTGTTGTGGGATAACATTCACGAGGTTGCGACTATTACGCCAGTTGGATGTGACCTAGTTAACCTCTTGTCTTTGGCAGCCAATTTTTCCAGCCAATTTTGACCCCATTGGCCAATTCTGACCCCAGATTCGGTTTCAGCGGGCGAAAATACATACCGGTATATGGGTTCAGTCACGTCAATCCCTTCAATGCTTTTTACCTGAATTTTGGCGAATTTCCGGCCATTTTTTTGATTTTTCCGGCCAATTTTCACACGATGGGCCAATTTTCACCCCGGGTTCAGGTTCAGCGGGCGAAAATATATACCGGTATATAGGGCGGTCCCCGAGTACACGATGTGTGCCTGTGATAAACATATCCCAAAAAAAGAAAAAGTTCAATGGTGAACATTGAATTCATCATCAGTACTTACTTCGTTAATTAATTGCAGTAAGCTTGGATTTGGAAACCGTAAAAGAAAGCAGCTAAAAGTCTGCATATTATTTATTGAAATTTATCCCAACCGTGCTCCGATTATTCAGTCTTCTGTCTCCAGTGTAATAAAAAAATACAGAGATATGGGAAGCGTTAGGGACACACCAAAATCAGGTCGACCAAAAACTATTACTGATGACGATGTTACACAAATGTGTTATTGCGGTTGAGGAATATACTAGACTATCCAGCAGTGATCTGGAACGAGAACATGGCAATTCACAGAATTTTTAAAAAGAAAAGATTCCATCCATATAAGATGCATTTGCTGCAAGAAATTACCGAAGACCAAGAAGTTAAAATTTTGCAACATTATGAGGGGTACGTACCAACGAAACCTACTTTTGTAAACAAAATTTTGTTTCCATATTGCATGGAACTGTGAATAGCTATCTGCCATTATTGTGACTCAGCATAATTGCTACTGGATGATTGATGTTAGCACCCAACTACCTCATAAAGTGGATGTATGGGCAGTTGTTATCGATAATCACATAATTGGACCCTTTTTCTTGCAATAGAATTTAACAAGGGAGAGATATTTGGCTTTGTTCACACAAAAATATTGTTCCTGTAATAGGAGCTCCTAACTACAAAGATGATATTTGGTGTCAACAAAATGGGGTACCCCCTCACTTTGGAGTAGAGGTCAGAAGTTTTTTTACATTTGGCCGGTTTTTTCACTGGGTTAGTTACTGATAAGTAATAAGATGATTAGAAGTGGTTTTCCTTCAACATTTTATTTATAACTATGCTCAAATTTTGATCATCTTATAACTAAGTAGATCGAAATCCAGTAACTTACCCAGAGGTGAAAAAATCAACTCATATTGTTCTTATAAACAGGTGCATTGGTCATAGAGGTGAAGTAGAGTGGTCGACCCAGTCACCTGATTCGACTCATTATGACTTTATTGTATAAAGTCACATCAATAACAGCAGATATTTGTAGCAATTGATGTAATTGATGTGCCATATGTTTATAAATCTCATGTATTTATTGCTATTTTGGTTAAATCTTATTTTGAATTAATTATATTCATTGGTTTATCATATCATCGCAACTGTGATATAACTGATTTTACTCGAAGTTTTCATTATGCAATCCCACGAAAATTTTATGCAGTCGTATGCAGAAAAATGTGCTGATTCAAAACAGAAATCATAGAGTGCCATTTGAAAAAACAAAGTTAAATGTCACAGAAACGAGACTATAGCAGATAAAAATAATTGAAGGCCATCAGAGTATGTAAAAAAAATTAACAAAAAACTTTTTATTTCAAATATTTCTCCATTAAATGAATATTTAGAAAGATACAGTCATTATTCTATATATACAGTGTTCGAAAAATGTATCAGAAAACTTTTTTTGGCTTTGAGCAGTGCTCATTCAGCCACAGCGGAGTTAACAAAGATGGAGCTGAACAGAATTAAATTTTTTCTTCTTTCTTTTTGACATAATTCACTTAATTCTATACCAATCAAGTTAACATTAGGCACACACACATTAAGAGCAACGAGCTCTCATAATAAGATTAAATTAGTTCATTATCATACCATCAGAAAAATATTTTTACCAACCGTGCGATTCACCAGAGACACGGAGTTGTGTCGTTTCTTGGCTCCTTCATCCATTCTGTTAAGCATCTAGTCGTAGAAATGGAACGAAACTTTGGTTATAGGTTGTAACATCACAACATCTTTATCGATTAGGATACTCCAATTTTTGAAACAACATCAGTTAACACCTTTATTTTATTTAATTGCATTAAATAAACGAACTGCAATGTTTCCTGCCAGCGGATCAAGCTTATCAACAGTAAAAATATTTGGATTCGGTGAATAATTTTGAAACATACAGTTAATTAATTTAACCAAATTTTTTGGGTGTTCAATTACAATTTGTGTGAAGTGTAAAAGTGTTAATTATAACGATTTAAATTTATTAAATTATTTACATATCTATTTAATCTGTTATTTTTCAATTACCACGTACCGATAACATATTTATCGCGGGGACATTTTGACCTTTTTTTGATTAGAACACAGATTAACACTAACCGAAATAAAACTTTGTTCGTGTGATTTTCATAAATTTGTTTATTTGTGTATTACAAATTGAAGGTTATTAAAATAATAAATATAACGTTTTAAAAGAAAATGCATGCCTTTTGCGGTTCCAATAATATGACGAGAACCTGCCAATTATTTCTATGATTGCTATTTTTGTGTAACAAGGGATATTCCAAAAAAGAAAAACAAAAAAATCAAATATCTTAGCCCTAAGACCTGTTCCTCACAATGCATTAGACTTACCAGTTGGCCTTTAGATTGGCAAAATATTGTTTTGGGAGGTAGCGGAAATAGTAACAACTCTTCAAATAGCCCAGACTAGTGTGGCCGACCCATTGTATATTCCAGAAAGTTTTACTGACCTTCACTTAATTGCTCAAAATGAATTGAATGATTTGGTCCGTGACTTGGGGCTGTCAAAATAACAAGCAAAACTTCTTGGTTCCCCACTTAAAGAGTGGAACTTTCTGGCTAAAGAAACAAATATTACGACTTTTAGAAAAAGAAATGCAATATTTTCCGTATTTTATAATATGGAAAATTCACTATGCGCGTTTATTGATATTGATGGTCTAATGTAGGAACTTAATATTGAGCATTCCTCTTCTAAGTGGCGCTTATTCATAGATTTCCCCAAATGCAGTTTAAAAGCTGTGCTACTAATGGAAATTTAAAACCATCTATATCAATTGCCCATTCAGTAACAATTATAGAGGATTATGACAGTATAAGCACCATTATAAATATAATTAATTACAACAAATACAAAAGGCAAATATGTTTGGATTTAAAAGTAATAGCCATTTAGTGGGGCTTCAAGGAGGCTTTACAAAATATTGCTGTATCGTTGTTTATGGGACAGTCGTGTAGTAAAAAAACATTATGTGATAATAATTTGGCCGGAAAGAAAATAATTTAAACTAGGAACTTGTAATATTAAATGTGTTCCTTGTACACCATAAAAATATTTTTTTACCACCCCTTCATATTAAACTTGGGCTAATGAAAAATTTTGTAAAGGCTATGAAGGATGAAGGATTTAAATACTTAAGAGATTATTTTCCACAATTAAGTGACGCCAAATTTAAAGAAGGCATTTTTATTGGTCCTCAAATTAGAAAATTGTTTGACGATGCAGATTTTAAAGAAACACTTAACAGATAGGAACTCAGAACATGGAACTCATTTGTAAGCGCAGTCAGGGAGCTTATAAGGAACAAGAAGGATGAGAACTACAAGCAAGTAGCTAGTAAGCGAACTTTTAGATTTGTATCAAACTCTTGGTTGCCGCATGTTTTCAAAAAATTCACTTTCTGTTTTCTCATTTACATTTTTTACCTGAAAATTTAGGTATAGTAAGCGACGAGCAAGGAGAAAGATTTCATCAAGATATCAGAATAACGGAAATTCGTTATTAAGGATGATGGGATCCAGCCATGATGGATGATTACTGTTGGTTCTTAGAGCGAGACGATTTGATCCCCCCATAAAAGAAAAAAATGAACTGAGCATATGTTTTTCAAAAAATTATTCTCTATCTTTGTAAATATATTTATGTAAGCCTAATATATGTCCTACACATCATTGATATGTAGCAATAAGTAGATTAGTAAAATTAACAATAATGTTATTCCTGCCCATAATGTTTTAATAATGTAACAGGAAACGTTGTCGGTTTACGACTTTTTGGTTGTCATTTTTGTAATCAGGAAGCTCTATTCCAGTGAGTTATGCTATTCCGTTACATGTTACAAAAAACATTTTTTTTCCTCCAGAGTTATTAGTAACATACGCCAAATGGAGAGGGTACTCCATGACGGTAACCTAATCTGTAACTACGCTGTACCTGACCTGACACATATTTCCTAGAATTCGGGGGGGAACGGGCGGTAGCTGCCTACGGTCTGCTGGACTGTTGAGTCGGCTCATTGCTAGCTTCCAACCGGAGTGCCGTGGGACGGTTTCTTCGGCTGGACGAATTGACCCAAGGAGGGGTAACTCCTCCTTGGGAACGACCAACTAACCGTCTGAATCTGTATTTACGCTTTTCTTGAGCCGTACGTCACGCTTGTGTTGACATCACCGTGCTTCGATTCTCTTTGTGCACATCTAGTTATTCGCGGTACAATGTTTGCACAAAAATTTTTATTAGATTATCTCTAAAAATTGTACAGTCGGAAGCGCTATATCCAAAATATATAAGAACGTCTTTGGGGCAATTAAAAATGCACTGCGTTACAAATCATTCATAATTCACTCATAACTAAATGTTGGGAGCTTTCTGGAGCAAATTTTATTACCTCGGAGTAGACTTTACTATACCCAACAAACAGTTTACTGCAGTACTTTGCAATGCACTGCAATACCACACAGGACTATAAATTACTGAGCAGTACCATGCAGTACTTCACATGACTCTACAGTACCATGCAGTACCTTATAAAACACAACAGAACGCGGCATTCCTACATTTCTCGAACTACCTACATGTACAGATTTTGGACGAGTGCTGAATCTCTTGGCTTTCATTGCTTTAATTTCATAACAATTTGTAAAATTGTATCTACCTGTAATATAAACACCACAGCGTAAAGCTCCTGTATGAAGTCAGTGTGCTTAATTGAGGTTTTACTACCATATTTTGAGATCTACTTTTTCACATTATGGAGACACGACTATAAATATTTAGTTTTAACTGGTAAAAGTTTTTTATTTTGCATCTATCGATATTTTAATTTAAAGTAGTTACTTCTTTTTTAGTTTAAAATATACCTAGGTACTTTAGTTTGATTATTAATAAAATCATTGCTGTATATGATTACCAAGTTGATCGGGGATTGTAAGTAATCTTCAATCATAAATAGCCAACGTCCTTGATCTTATCCATTTGCTACAAAATTATTTTAATATACGTGCCAAAAATAAATGTATGTTGGTAATAGCGGTCCTCTAAGGAAATGTTATCAATCTAACCTTGATTCATTTCATTACAATATTTCGTGGCAGGTATTTGGTCTAAAAATATAGTCAAGTCCTTTATAAAATATCTTAGACATATTTTGTTTAACGGACATAATATGATTTCGTGTGCCTTTATGGTATTGTAATGAACATAATTTCTGCTTTACTTTAAATAGTTTTTAACTTTTATTTATAAATAAAACAATATTTCTAAAATCACAGGAAAACATTTCTAAGTAATTGAATAAATAATTTTGAAATACACTGAACAACAAATTTAAGAGAACACTTTTTTTAGCAGTGCAACATTTTTTTAAATATAAGACAGATGCAAGTCTCATCTTCGGTATATTTTCTTCCAATATTATTTAATAAAATAAAAACAACAAATATTCTCTACAATAACTGTTTTCCTAACCTACACCAAACATTTGAGAAGACAACCAAACTCAAAATGTGATCACCGAGCCGAGCTTTAGTAGGTAACGCGTTTGCCCTCCATTAGCATCATCGAGGGATATTATGAATAAGATGTCTTAACATGTCTTATGGGGAAATTTCTCCATTCTTCCAGAAGGACCTCAACCAACTCCAAAACAGTCTGAAATGCAACAAGATGCTTCCTAATACGACTGTCGAGTAAATTCCAAGCATGCTTAATGGGATTTAGGTCTGGATTCATGGCTGATCACTCCAATACTTGGATTTTCTGGTGTTGGAGAAAACGTTTTGTTAAATTTGAAATGTGATTCTTATAATTATCTTGTTGCAGGATGATTCCATAGCCAAAATTGTTCGCAAATGGTACAACATGCGCTCAACATAAATTTGTGAGTTAGACGATAGGGAACGACAACCAAGTCGGTGCGACCATCTATACAGATGCCGCTCCAAACCATGACCGATCCACCTTCAAATCTATCACTTCTTATCTAAACCTCCTCTTCAGGACGTCTGTTGTACACACGTACATGACCATCACAATGAGTTTGACGGATAAATTTCTGATCTCTGCTCGAGCGAGGAACTCGCACAGGCCTGCGAGAGGTCAGATTGAGTTTTTTTTGAGTATTTTTCTAACCGTCACACCGGTGACATTTCGGAGTCGATTTTGTAGAAGTTCGACAGTGTAGACAAGAACTGACGCCTAGATGGGATGATTTTCTTCAACGGCCGTCTCCATTTCTTCTGGAGTATCTCTTTCTAGATATCTATGCCATATTCTGCAGATAACAGCAGGACTCGTTTGGAGCCTGTTTGTCATATATCGTTTAGATCAACCAACTGCAAGAAAAGCAACAGCTCTCGCGACTTCAATATCACTTAAAGAACGCATTTTTTTTGACTCCCTCCCACCCACAAGTAGTAAAATTATCAAAGTTGATGTTTATTATGTCAAACAGCTACGTTTATTGGTAACAGATGTTTGTTTTGTGGTCAGAAACCACTTTGTTTTGAGACATTTTTTTCCATTAAAAGCAAAAGAGTGAAGGAATCACAAAATCAATTAACGCGAAATTTATTAAGAAAATGTCATCACAAAATAAAAAACTCAAAACATCAATCAGTAGTACGTCAAAAGAAAGCGTTCCTCAAAAAGTTCTCAGCAATGTAGAAAATTATTTCTCACAGTTGTTTGATAAAGAGGAAATTGATCTCCTTAACAAGGGATTAAATTGTGCTTTACCTGACTCTGACTCCTCTTAAGGATTTGTCAGAGAAACTTGCAGAAATTAAATGTCAACAAATATTGTCACTAAAGTAAATAAAAAGTCAAAGTCTACTTAAAGGCTGATAAGGGCCATAAGGTTGTTATTTTAGATAAAGAGATTATGAAAGGGTAGACAATCTGATTAGTAATTGTTCTTATAAAAAACTTTCTAGAAATCCATTACCAAAAATGATTACTGAAGTAAGAAATGTACTTAAATCCTGCAATAAACTTACTACTTCAGCTTTAAATAGGAGGTTACAAGTATCTAACCCAAGTGTACCTAGATTGTATTGCTTGCCTAAAATACATAAACCAGGAAAGTCGGTACGTCTTATTGTTTCAGCAATTAGATCGTTGACTTACCACCTATCGAAATGGTTAACAGAGGAGTACGAGGAGGAGTACCTATTGCACTCTGTGATTAATTCCAATGATTTTATTAATAAGGTGAAAAATATTCAATTGCAAGAAGGTGAAATTTTGGTCTCCTTCGACGATTATTCATTGTTTCCAAGTGCTCTAATATCACAGACCTTGGACTACCTCAAGGGTAGTAGTACTTGAATTAAACATGTAGTAAAAGAATATCTTCAACTTACTAAACTTTGCATGAAATAAAATTGCTCTCAATTCAATGATAATTTCTTCGAACTACATGGAAGAACAGCAATAGGTAACCCGTTATCACCATTCATTGCCAATCTCTTCAAAACAGATTCGAGACAGAAGCAAAAGATTAATTCGAGTATTTCCCCAGGGTTTGGCTTAGATATATGGATGATATTTTTGCACTATTTGATATAAAGCCGCTGATATTAACAACTTCGTCTCTAAATTAAACAGTCGTTTCGCGTCAGTTAAATTCACATATGAAATTGAAAGCTCTGGACAACTACCATTTTTAGATGTATTAATAATTAGAAATAGTGAAAATAAGTTAGAATTTGACATACAGAAAAGATAGCAGTAGTCTAAGGTGTATTTCTCTCACCATTGTGCTCACAAACACAAAATGATGAGTTATAATTTTCTAGTCCATCGTCTATTAAGCTATGGGGAGGTTTAAAAAGAAAAAGCATTGATTAAGGATATAGTTGCGAGTAATGGATTCCTTAAACTTTAATTGAAATAATTAGAAAACGAAAATTTAAAGTCACTTCGAAATTTCTCCACATTTCAAAATGAAAGAAAAAATTCAAAATTTGTATCGATTCCATTTGATCCACGATTCACCCGTGGTATTGGTAAGATTTTTAAAGATATAGGTATGACATGGTTCATGCATCGAGAAATAAACCTCAACAGCTTTTAGGCAATCCAAAAGACAAAATTGAAACAAACGAAAAGTCGGGGATATACGAAATTAGCTGTAAGGGTTGCAATCAAAAGTATGTTGAACAAACTAGACGATCAATTCAAACTAGATTTAAGGAGCATATGGCCAATCTCAAATATGGTAGAACAAATAAGTCTAGTGTTGCTCTGCATGCGTTTGAGAATAGCGATAAAATAGATATTAGCAATTTAAGATTAATTAGAAGTATGACAAATACTAGACAGCTGGATGATTTGAAAGTTTGGAAGTCATTGAGTGTAAAAATAGTGTGAATAGTGACAGAAGGCCTATTCCTAATAGCCCGCTTTATTAGTTAGTGGCTCATGGTTCACCGAACCGTGACAATAGTTTAGATATAAATACGGTACATTTTTATCGTAAGGTTAGTTATAATCACCTCCAGATGATGCCAACTTCGTTGGCGAAGCGCGCGTCGAGTGTAATATATAACGTTTTGGAGTTTCGTGGAAAACTATGTCACATCAAAGCAAAGGTTCCAACCCACTCCAGGACGAAGGAATCGCTGTAATTCTTTTTGAACTTTGTCAATAGCGATCTAAAAAATAATATGGCGAAAAAAATCTAATGACAATAAGTTTTTTAAAGAGCATCTAAAAAGTGTCCTAAATTTGTGGATCAGTGTACTATGTAGCATAGAAGTGAACTGTATGGAAAAAAATATGAATCATTTTTCATACTTAACTAAATCTTATTTGAAGAGAAAAGTTTTATAGAAGTCAAGTCATTGGCAAGTCATAACGTCAAACACAGGGTCAATGCAAGATTTGTCATTAATTTATATACCAATTAAAGCCAAATATTTTTTTAACTATTACCGCAAACCAATATCTTTCAGTGGCTTACCTTGTGGTGTAGATGTTCTAAAAATGACTAGTGAAGGTATTAAAGTGAAAGTATATTGGCACTAGCAGTTTACACTAAAGTTATTCCTCTGAACTGCACACTTACAGTTATTGCTGTGGTATAATTGTTTACAAATGAGGTATATTATTAAAAGTTACTCTATATGTTCTGCTGTTAAAATCCGCCGCCTGTCTGCAAAAATTCATTTATCTATTGAATGTGAACGTTCTATCTCGACAGATGATAATGACGCATATATAAAATAGAGGAATATTGATAAAGACGCCATATTTATTTAAGGCCCCAAACAATCTATTTCTTTGTCCTGTCTACTATTCGATGAACTGTGACAAAACTAGGATTGTTGTGTAAAACACTATCCAGTTTTTTGTTCATGAGTTCAGCGATGTCTCTAGATAATTGATACATATTGTGTCAAAACTCAAACACTAAATTCATCGCAGCGATTCTGGTAAAAAAATTGTATACATATGTATGCAGCGTAGCATCTACGGGGAAGTATTGCATAACATCCCGGATGCGAAAATAATGCAAATTTTTATATTATTAAACAAAATTTGATTTATAACCGAACTAATTATTTTGGATACATAGAAGTTCTTTTAAATTATATGGTTAATAGAAATGCATAGATGAATTAATTTTTATATGGTATAATCATATAAAAATTAATTGCATACACTGTAAACAAATTCTCATGATATAAATTTGCATTTTTTATCAAAGTTGCTGCAGACGACACTGGAATGACACTGATATCCAAACTATTTATATATAAGAATTTTTGTGAGAAGAAATGTTAACCTTTGTCAGTAGCATCATATTGACAAAGAAAACAGATAATTGCCCGAGGCTCCTTACATGCTACAGGTCAATTGTGCATTGAAGTCAACAGGCAATTTAAATTTATAGCTCGGTTTTTCTGTTCCTTGTATCTTATATATTTAAAAACTTGCAATATTAATTCAGATTCAGGGTGAAGATCCAAAAGAAATATGGCTAACTCGACCTCACTTAGTATTTAAATTTAGCCAATGTCTCAAAAACTGAAAGAAATGTATTATTGATATTAGTAAAAATGGATGATTAACCCATAAAAATTAATTTTAATTGACCAGATCTATTTTAAACTTAACTACGCCACAGTGGACGGAAACGCCAAAAAGCTGGCCAAAATTAAAAAAAATGAAGATTTTTTTTTTAAATGGAAACGTGTTAAATCGTTGTAGTGGTACCCCTAGCATTAGAAACGACCGTTAATACCGGTCCGGGTTCACTACCTGAGCGCGGAAATTATTTATTGTGCGACCGTGCAGCGCGTCACTTCAGCAGTTCGCAAAGCTTCAAAAATCGATAAATTTTGTCTGCAGCGTAAAAATTCTCAAAGTGCAGTTTTCTGTGTCATAAAAATGGATTCTGCATCAGAAAGTAAGTGCAATTAAAATATCTCAGTCTCAGATCAGTTTATTTATATGGTAATTAGTAAATAATTATCGAAGTGGAGTGCATTTTTGTACATGCAATGATTCATAAACTCCACAAAAGAAGCCATAAGTTACGCGGTTGGTGATGGTTGGTCTTGAAACTTATTGGAATGTGTTAAATGAACATTTTTTCGAAAGTGTATAAAAAATTAGCTGCATCTTTTTGCATCTTTGCGAGATATTGACCAAATTGTGCGCGAATGCACGGATGCATGCACATTCGTGTACCATAAAGTGGGCTCCTTTTGAATGCGTTCTCATGAAATAAGAACGTCATGCGTTCTCAACTCATTCGTTCAAAGTCATTACACATTTTTATTCCATTCCCCAGATCCTAATTTTCCCGAAACAAATGAAACACATGAATTCGCTTCAATTCAATAATAATTTTTGAACTATGTATATATTTTTGACCGTAATTTTTTTTGAAATTCTATATGGGATTCTTAATCAGCGACCCAAAAAAACTGTATACAAAGTTTTGTAAAAATGCAACGATAATTGGCGATTTATGGTATGTTTTGGGGGGGATTTCATGGCCGCCATTTTGTTTTTTCAAAATTAAACTTCGGATTCTTGATCAGCGACACAAAAAACCCCTGTATGCACAATTTCAGTAAAATAGCTCAATGCCTTTATATTTTGGCCAGCTTTTCGGCGTTTCCGTCCACTGTGCTACGGTTTAATTTATTTACTGATACATCGATTAGTCCCTATAATCATAATTTGTCGTTGAATTTCGTATACAACTTAGTGGGTACACTTCGGGTTCAAGCTTGCTAGACCAATAATCACTTATTTGTTAGTAACTAATAACTTTTTATTGTTATGTAAATTTAGGGTTCTACAAGGTAGGCAAGTTTCAATATTGCTATATTTACATAATACATGTATTCATGAAAATAAATTAATTGTCTCCAAGAACAAGAGGCAATTTTATTCAGCATTGGAAAAATTAGAGTGCCTGCTTTGTGTGTGTACATACAGGATAAGAATAGCAAAATCATGCATGGGACAGAAAGAGAATTATGCATCAATGTTGCCTCATTGTTGTGTCTGTGAAGTAAAGAGGGCACGCCCCATCATATCTCTACTTTCCACACACAGTTTATTGTACAGATATTAGGTGTTTAGGAAAATTCTAGCGATTTGCAAATATTCTCTTTATCTAAAACTATAAAAAAATCAAAGACAGAGGTAGTGAATTGGCCACTCGGAGTAAATGCTCCTAAACCCCTCAAAAACCACGAAGTTGCGAGCACGACCATTGGTGTGCGTAATTAGTAGCAGGGCAAATAGTAGCCAATAAATTATTCATCTTTCTGTCATGCTCTGCGATAGCCCGCCCTTTATCAGATCATAGCAGGTAGTCGATGATACTGTTGGTGGTGTTTTGGTTAGTACATATCAAAATGTTGTGGGGTATAGTTGTTATTTCTGTATATAACTACGTATCCTTGTATTTTTCGAGAATTTCTAGTTATTTGATGCATAGTTGTTTTTAAAATGCATCAGAAAAACTCAGTGGAATTTCTTTGAGTAATTTTTGGCCATTTGGTGTGAAATTAAACTGGCATTCTGCCATTAAATAAAAATAAATTAACAAATATTCTAACGAAAATAAAATAAAAAATTCTAAAATGAAATAGATTTAAAAAAAAACGTATTAAAAATGAAACAAAACAATATTTTTCCTAAATGTTACTTTATGAGGGGCTCAAAAATGCCGCCCTGTTGCGTCTGGCACCTTAATCGGTGATAAAATTCGTTAGTGACATTTACAAGCATGTCAGGAGTCACTCTGTAGGGTGGCAACAATTTTAGCACGTAACTTGTGCAAGTCAAGCGCTCGCTCGTGTTATTGTTTATAAATTTGCGAGGTTGCATATCCCCACAAAAAAAAGTCGAGAGATCTTGGTGACAATTTTATTGTGCCTCTTCACTTATAAGACGATCGGGAAAAGTGTTGTCTAAAAACTCTTGCACCCTTTTTGCATTATGAGCAGGATAGCCGTCTTGCTGGTCTAAAACTCCCTGAAGTTGATGTCAAGAGCTTGGACAGCCGGAATAATCTGATTCTGCAAAATGTTTAAATATTTGTCGGCATTTAAGTTACCGTCAATGAAAATAGGACCAACGACATGATCACCTAAAATGCCGGCCCAAACATTTACTTTTTATGAATCTCAATATTTATACATAATGGCACACTCAAATGTTTATTTTCCCTGAACCAATATAGAACTATATAAGGATTATGCCGGCAATGTATGGAAAAAGATGTTTCATCAGTTAATAAAATATTCTTGATGAAATTTTTGTTTTTATTAGCCTTTTCCATCATGGTTTCACAAAAATCCATTCGTTTTGTACGGTCTTTGGGAAAAATTTCTTGGGTAGTCATAATTTTGTAGTAGTGGTACCTATTTCTTTTCAGAATATTCCACACTGTTCGCTCTTGTACACCAACTTTTTGCGAGATTTGCCTACTCATACAAGATGCATTTACCTCGGCGAAACTACAGACATTAGTTTCCCGCCTTTCCCGATCTTCCCTTAAGTAAACCGTATACTCGTCTTCGTCATTTAAATGACTACATATTCTGCAATTTGTCGCACATCCCACAGACCCAACAGACCCAAACTTATGAATGATGATACAGTTTGAACCGTCGGGGCACGACGGTTTTCAAATGTAAAAATGAATCGCCCGATAACTCCCTCAGCAGAATAATTACCGCCGTAATACCACTTGATCATTTTCACTTTTTTTTCAGTTGTATAAACATACATTCTTAAATTAAGGGAGATGCCAGTTTATTACCACGCTAACGGCTGACGCAATAATAAAAGAAATGAGATAAAACAACGTGAGAGCCGTTCACCACGTGATCACAAAATTGTTTATTGCAGTGTTGCCAGATTGTGAAAGTATGATTATCAGATAGTAACAACGAAATGACCAGATTTTTAGGAAAAATTACTAGATACTTTAAATCATACGTCAATATTCAAAAACCTTATTATAAAAAAATAAATAAACAAAAGTAAAACAGTTACAAGTTAGTATATTAAATAGAAACTTTTCAAATAATAACAATTGGCTGTCAAGTTCGGCTTCAGAAATTATATTATCATCTTCATTTTTGTTTATATTTTTGTATAATATTATGGAATTTTATGATTCTTTCACGCATTCTGAATTTAATAAAATACCATTTACTATGTTCGTTATTAATTGATTCTTGGTTATAAGTTTGATCTTTTTGGTTTTGATTAGATTATGTTAACCTTTAAAAAAATACGTCCATATGTAGCACTGCGTGCAGTCTGCACTCATTACAGAAAGAGTAGAGCTTTCATTTTTTCGTGCAGTGTAGCATTTATTTTATAATTAAAAAAATAAATGAACGTAGCTGTATGAACAAAATCTCATATGCCGCCCTACTACTAACTATATGTCGCCAAATGTTCATCGCAGTTAGTAAAATGGAACATTATTCATTGCATATGATGCACTCTACATGAAACGATTTTAGTTATTTCTCAAGGTGTAAATAATTTTATAAAAAAAGTGACGTTCTCAAAAAATTATCGTAGATTATGCCATTATTAGGGGCTCCATTAACAACTACCAGTTAAAATTCCAAATTGTAGATTTTGGTAATTACCAGGCATCTGACAACACTGTTTTTTGTTCTATGCACAATAAACTTAATGTAGAAAGGGAAGGGATCAGACGTGGAAGGGATGTGATGGCTGAGGACTGGAGGCGTACCGGATTACATGTGGAAGGGATACGATGAGACGGAGAAGTGCCCTCCTTATTTCGTAAACACAATAACGCAGAAAAAGGCAACACACAATAATTTTCTGTCACATACATGACTTTGCTATTTTTGTCCTTTATGCACACACACAAAGCAGGCACTCTAATTAAACTTTTTCCAATACTGTATAAATATATTAGGATCTCTCTCTCGTGAACAGAAAAGTTTTACTTTTTGCTACCGAATATTGGGTAAAGATAATAAGAGAAACCAGTGACTGGAATATAAAGTAAAAATTGGTCCAGTCTTACCTTCATCTGTCTGCAACACTTCATATACACCGCCAGAGTCTTAAGCTGACGATGTTTTAATACATTTGTTGATTTGTTGTGTAGCTGTGGAGATAGATTATTATAGACATAAGCCGATAGATAAGTAATAGATGATCGAAATGTTTCATATTTAGGCCTTATTGTATGCAATTGGTCCTTTGGTGGTGTCAGATTTCGATTATGCATAACATTTTCCGCAATTAGTTTGTCAAAGAGATAAATAGGTTTTTGCGTTAGGATGAAATTATTTAATAGTGAGGTGAAAATAGGAAGCACCTCTCATTTATTTTTAATAGTTCTAACTCCATGATATGTAGCAACATTCCTGATTTTTTTTGCTCCTACAAATAAGTCCCATATTCATTCTCCTGTCATTAACCAAGATATTGTATGTATATAAAAAATTTAAAAAGCCTTCAACACCCGAGGTTGTCCTGTCGATAACCTGCGCCTATTACGAATAACTTCCTTCTCTGGCAGTTTATTCGAAGCTTAGAAAATTGTTAATGTTATTGCTATAAATAAAGAAGGGGTCAAATTTAATACAGAAAACTTGTCAACAAATCAACCTTACTCTAAATCAAGGTAAAAGTAATGTAAAGAATTATTTCCAACTCGATAAAACCTTTTCTTCATGAAAATGTCGATGTTATATGCACACGTGTCCAGTGCATTTTTGGACAACCATGGGTTAGATACACTAAACAACAGTTGCAAATGTATGCACATCATCGATATTTAATTATTAGGGCCACTATTAATTAAGCACTTGGAACATGCTCTGTTTTTTCTTTATGAAAAACAACACACTCCTTCCCACTAGCTGTGCTTCCACACTATGTGTGGGGTGCACTTTTAAATAATGTTTGTAGCCTGAACGGGGTGAACACCTAACGCAACCCGCCGAGAAAACTTTTGTGTATATATTTTTCTAGTAATTTCACCAGTTACAATTTTAAATTAAACACCTCAACTTTTACATCTTACGAGCGTTTTGGTTCAGAAATTACGTAACACCCTGTACATTATTATGTTTAAATATAAAGGAATCTAACACATTGCTGTATAAATAAAATTTATATTCGTTTTATACGTTTAAAACTAATCAAGTATTTACTAGTGAAAATATTCCAGCTAAAATGTATGCGTGCATGTTTTTATTATTTTCTATGAAATATAAATTTGTAAGAGAAATCAATCGACACACGGAAACTAAATAGAATTATTAAATTTTACTAGCGAGACGTGACTAAAGCAGTATTTACATAAGTGTGGGTGTAAATACCGATATTCGTATTGTTAACCTAATACAATCAAGAAGCCAATCAAGTAATATACAATCTATGGCTAAATATAGAATTAAATAAGAAGCACGAAAGTTGTATTTGGAGTACTAGAGGTTTATTTAATTACTGATAAATGAATATTATTAGTTATGTATATTACTTTGTCCTCCTAAAGTTTCAATTTAGTCTTGTTTTGTTTAAAAAAAATTTTGTTATTTCTTAACTATTCCAAAACATGGGGATTTTTAGGTGATACTTTAAAACAACAAAGTCGGATTTGAGATACATATGTCCTGTACGCCCACAAATTTTCACGTTATAACACATTATACACGATATACCTTCATGTTTTACTTTGGTGGTTGCTGTTATGTCCAAGGTTAGGAAACTAGTGCTTATTTAGAAATCGAAAAATGCTTATGTTTCTATGCATGTTTATAAATGGCATTTACAAATCAATCTCCTCCTTAGTAAGAATATATACTGCACCCAACACCTGAGGTTTTGTTCAAAATCAATTAAAAAAATATTTATATCCACAAAAATATTTCTGAAAATGAAAAAGTTATTGGTGCAGATCAAACGATACATTTGTCATTTAAGATAGGTTATAATGTTTCTATTTTTTGTATCGTTAGAGTGATCCTTGAAAAATAAGCATGTACATATGTATTCTAAATCCTCTTGGACTGCAGGATCGAAAAATAGCTGCACATGAAGTGGGAACTGTGTCACTGGCATCTAATTACTGCACTACACTTTTGTTAACGTTAAAGTTATTATAATAATAAAACGTTGCCTCTGGGAAATAAGTAATCTTTCATCGTAAAAAGTACTTATGAAAAAATTAAACATATGTATATTAAGCTCAGATTACGATTATTTAAATTTGTCAGTAAAATTGTTATTTAAGAAATTGAACAGAAGAATTATATCTAAAAAAAAAAAACGAGAAAAAATATATCTTACAATTTCCTACTATAATGAAAAAATTCTAACCTATACCGCACCTTACTAAAACGATAAGGAGCGACGGTGGTGGCTCATCCCAATAATATAAAACTATTGTGATTGCTAGAGGATTGAAATGATTCCCAAGTCAGTAGAGCCAGATAGCCAAAGACTCAAACTTCGTACACCGATTACTGTCCTCCAGCAATAGAGCAAGATATTTCTGACCGCTTGTCATATTAAAGCTGTTTTAGAACAGCGACTTACAAGACAACTTGGTGAAATCCTCTGTTCAGCAGCAACCAATTTGGAAAATACAATTTTCGTTAACTTTTGTGATATCAGGATCTAACAATGATGTAAGACGCTGACCACTTAAAATATAAGTAGAAGAAAAGATAACAAATTGATTAGAGTTTGTCAGGAGTTAACTTGGGAGTTTAATATAGCCTAAATTTGTATGAGTGTTATATAAGACTCTTTGAACACCAGTAAGGTATTAGACGTAAATCGTTTTTACAGGATTCAGTTTTGGAAAGTCAGATGGACTGAACTATATCTACAGAAGGATTGGAGAAATGTACATGATGTTTGTTGGGGGAGGAAGACACAAGCAACTTGTGAATGTTATTGGATGGATGATGGCTGATCTGGATCTCGAATACATTTTTCAAAACCATGTTTACACGTATATTCGTATTATTGGATTCGACAGATTCGTGTTAATGCGTGATAACGCGCGTTCACATGCAGTTCGGATAGCAATTGAAAGATTAGATTGGCCAGTATATAGCCCAGACTTAAATTAGATAGAGCACATGTGAAACGGAGTGTGTTAATACATCTCATACGATAAATAAATCCAGTTCCAAATACGTGAAGGGACCTGCGGATTGCAACACAAGAAGAATGGGATGCAATTTCGTAAGAAACCATTCAAAATCTTATTGGTAGCATGCCTAAAAGGATGCAAATAGCAATTAGAACTCCAGGTTAGAACACTCGATACTGACATTCTTATTTTTATAAAAAAAAAATGGTAAGTGCTATTATAATAGCAATATCGTGTTTTAAGTCCTTTGTAAATTGTCTAACAATGTATAACAATTTTTACGTTTTTGTTCCATAAAAACTTACGATTGTTGATTTCGTGCTTGTAAAATAAAGGTGCCTTTCTACTACAAAGTGTTTAATTAACTTGGTTTATCAGAATTACTTCTTGCAGCAAGAAAATATGAAGATTTAAAAACTCAGTTGTCCTCATTGTATATTTACTACTACAAAATGAATGGAATTTTCAATTGTATTTCAATTTATAATTAATCTATCGCTTTGTTGGCATTCCTGCATTTTTGTTTCATTTTTTTTTCAGGGGAATAAAAATTAAATTTATTGACAAAAATTTCAAAAAATTTAATAAACAAATTATTTGCAACTTGACTTTAATTATCACAGTATTTATAAATAGTCATTCATGACCCTGAACGCACTATGTCAGTTTAAGTTTATCAAAGGAAGTACGACCTTTAATCTGTCCGAAATTATACTGTACAGCAATTGAAGTAGGCTAAGAGAATTTAGTGCTGATTTTGTCTGGCGTAACTATTGAACCACACATAACTATGAATTTTTTTTTCGTTTTCTAGCCTATCTTTGCAGAAAGGGAATCTATATGCGGCATATCACTGATATGCTTCTTTTATGAAATATGCAGTTTGAGGGATCCCAAATATAAGAGTAGAGTGTTTGTAGCTTCATTAGCTTTGTTCTTGTTTTTGATTTGTATTGTTACATCAAATGGTTCAGGAGATATGAGGATTTTTATAAGCTATTGTTTTAATATAATGGAGAATGGTGCCTCCGTATGTGCTGTGTATACCAACTTTTCTAAAGTATTCGATAAAGTAAATCATCCTACGTTAATACAAAACTAAGATATTTCGGTGTACACAGTAAGCTGTTGAAGTTCCCTTCCTCGTATATAGCAACAGATGTCAATATTAAGCCATAAACAAGTTTAGGTCTGATACAATAAATGTGACATCAGGAGTACCTCAAGGTTTATACATGGGGACTCTTTTATTTAGTACTTTTATAAATGATACGTGTCTTAACTTTGCACATTGTTTACGCTGATGCCCTAAAAATTTATAGAAAAATATCGTAAATTGAAGATTATAGGGAAATTCAAACTGATTTGAACAGTTCTGTAATTGTTGAACACTAAACAAATTTTCTACAAATCAAAATAAATGTTATTCTATTTTATTCTCAAAATGCTTAAATCCACTCGTGTGTATTATACTTAGACAATGCTTAAATTAAGTCATTTAAAGTAGTAAAGAACTTGGGAATAATATTATTTTATTAAAATAAAAATAAATTTGAAAATTTGTTTTCAAACGACCAAGTTGAGAGTTATTGAAAAATTTAAAAATTAATTTTTCCATGTGATGGTCTAACAAAATGATTTAGACGAAATATATTTTTTTGTAAAAATTTTGACTGTCGATCCTTAAAACTCAAAAAAATTTCAATAAATTCTGACACTTTTATGGCAGCCTAGTAAACACCCGGGAAACTCGGAACTAACCAAATTTTGTTGAATAAATGAATTTTAAGTCGAGTGAAGCTTTGATTTTAAAACAAGTTAAATTTTCTAATATAAAACTGAGTTTCGAGAATTTATCTTAACAAACCTAGCCTCGCGAAAAAAATTAATTTTGAAAAATGATTCTAACTCTCTAAGTATGTAAGTTGCTTCCTTACCTTGTTCTCGGAGATCGCAGACGATGATGTTCTTTTGCATAAACTTTTAATTTTTTATTTTTAGACAACCTACGTCCTTAGGAGCCTGCTTGTGGTATTTTAAGTTTAATAAATAAAAAACAACGTAGATTTTTACAGTAAAATCTGATGACAGAAGACTCCTCAAGCCAAAATCCACGGATGATAGAAACTGTCGAAGAAGTGCATCTGGTTTTCTGGGGTGAATGTTTCAAAAGCACTTTATAGGTGGTGGACGCCGTCTTCGTGTCTTGGATACCAAAAAATAACCCAACCTGGTGCGTGGAGAAATTTCTTAGTGCCTATTTTACAAATTCTGGGGCCCGTTTGAAATCTATTACCTGTGAAACGGTCAACGAGGGACTGTCCTAAGGGCTCTAGACCAGTTGGTGTTCAATAATGGGGTTCACACTCGATTTAAGTTAATTTTTATATGATCATGGAGTGATGTCTGTGTTATATGAAAGCCATAAAGGAATTACTTTACTCAAAAATTTAATTGAATACCACGATGCATCTTCTTCAGTGTCAAGTGGTATAATTGTCTTAGCTTCTCTGCCTGAAACTTTGTATTTATAGGGGTTGTGTCGTCATCTGTTGTGATGTTAACATGATGTCATGTTTTGAAAGCGCGTAGTAAAAATAAAATCTACCCCACACGAAAACTCCGATTTGGTAAAAGCTCCCGATACGGCTTGTCTGTCTGAATGGTCTGCTACACGGTGTACCAAACTCCAATTGTACAAGTTTCGTATAAGTAAATCTAGCGGTTAATGAGACGCGGTGGAAACAATGATTGTTGCATGAAATTATTATTATTATTTTGTCTTGAATTATTTTACTTTGATATGAATAGTCATTTATTTAATTGACTGCAAAAAAAATTTAGGTGTATGCGACTAGCATCTTTTACAATTTATAATATATAGAAATACAGAAATTTAGCTTTTACTATTTTATGATGGCTTTGGCCTCTGATAATTATTTGCTTCTGTCGATCACTGAAATTATAATTTTTTGGAGCCTCTTGGATTGCAATAAAATCGTTCAGACCGATTTGTAATTATTGCTTATGAATGTCTTTATAAGTTTTAGTCATATTAATGTTTGTTAGTGTACCACGGCGCTCGCCGTCGCGCTTATACTGCGGAGCGGTTTTTTAATGAAAATTAATTTTACTCTTTCAGCTTTTAAAAATCGGAGAATTGGGATAAAAAATTGCGGTTTGAAGTTTTGAATATGTTTTTTTATTCTCTATATAACTTGTTAAAAAAAAGTGGTGTGACATGTGATATTTTGAACCCGTGTAATTTTCGTCTCGGGCATTTTTAAAAGTTTCTAATGGCTGAGGGCTTTCTATGTGATTTTGGTGATTTTTCGGTAACATTATTTTTTTCAAGATAATTGAATTTTTTGCTTAACTTTCATATCGAATACGAGTACTGTTAAGGCAGATCTACGCTCGCCCCCTGAATTCGGCAAATATATTGAGAGGATTTGTAAAACTTGCTTTATTGTCAACAATATAAAATATAAACAACGCCATCAGTATGAAAGTATTAGTACAAACAAAAAAGGTAAAAACAAAAGAAGACTCAAAAACTCTAAACTCTTTTTAACAAAAACAAAGGTATAGATATTACATACATACACTACATATTCTACTTTAGGTAGTACGGCCACATACCATGAGCACGCAATTAATTTCACTAAAATACTTGTCGATATTTGATGTGGTAGGTACTGGCTAAAAATGTACCGCATGGTATTATAATACAGTTGCAAAATATCGAGAATCGGAACTAAAAGTACTGGTATCCAAAAATAACGTATCGCCTCGCAAATCCATAGTCTATTTGAAACTTGGATTTGGGTATAAGAGAAAAAATATAATTGCTGGAGAGAAGGACGTAATTATTCGCATTTAAGTAGCAACAGAAAAATTAAGTATCCTCTACTTCGATGAAAAAAAATTTGGATAATTCAATACGTGCATTAAAAAAATTATTTTTGAAAGTATTAAAGTAGCAAGGAAATATATGAAATAATTGGTCAACTGTAGATGGTTTTAACTGGTAATACTACAATTTTAATAAACAATTGTATGGTTAAATAGTTTGATTAAATAAACAAAACGGTGATGCTTTTGAAAATTTGTTAAATTGAGAAAAAAAATCTTATTTTTAAATTTTCTGGAAAATTGAAGCTTATTTGGCGTTCTGGTAGCCTTGAATTTTGCTTTATTTTGTGTCGTTGAATGTCATCCTCAACGGTGGAGTGAATTTTGACTCAACTTATATATAATACAATACCAAAGTTAAACTGGCTAGATAGCGGCACCGTCTTCGCGTTCACTATATGTTTGTATGTTAGAGTCATATTAGTCAGGTGATGTAAATACTTTTTTAACTCGTTTATGGATCTCAAAAAAAAAAATAGCTCAGATTTTCAAAAACGATCTAACAAGAAACTTGTGGGAAATTGCCCATTTGTAAGTTTATCATATTGCTAATATGATAAATTGATGTTTATTGGGTTTTGTGTTTCCTGTAAAATTTACTAATTTGGAGCTGTGAAGAATATTTGTATCTGAATTATTTTATTATCTAATTAACACATTTTTGAGAAGCGACACCTCTCAATGATTAGCATTATCTTAGGTTAGTGAATTTATCCAATATGCAAAGTTAGACCAAATATACAATGTACAAATGTACACTGAAAAAAAAATTATATGATTTTTTGTTTCATATATGTATACGCAAATATGTGTTTACTAATCAGTTTTTTTTATTTCATATAGACTATTCATAGCTTGTACTGCAAACTAAATAATTTTTCATCGAAAAAATCAATAAAATTTTCATTCAAGTAGGAAGAGAAATTTAACGAGTGCGTCCCATAAGATATAATTCCCACGAAATCTAATTCCCACGAGATCTAAATACCCTGAAATTATTTGTCCATGAGATTTAACGCATCACCCTGTATATCTTTTCGGCTTTCCGTATGTGTTTATCATGAATGCGTACTTGAAAACACCGATTTCAAATTCTAATGAGATCTACAGAGTCCGAGAAGAAAGTCCCATAAGATCTAATTCCCATGAAATCTAATTTCAACCAGTTTACTTATCACCTTGTGTATATGTTCGGCTATCCGAATAGAACAATTCAAAATTCCCACGAGATCTAAAAGCCCAAAATGAACATCCCACGAGATCTAATTGTAACCTTATCGCACACATAACGTCCAGAGGCATATTGTATAAATTTAATTTATATCCATTAACCCTCGCACTGAGTGACATCATGATCTTCGATAGAAGATGGGAAAGATTTGATAAAGGAGAAGAAGTACATGATCGAGGGGACAGCTGGAGGTTGGTAAAAGAGGCCCGTCTGCGGGTTACGTGGCCTATTATACAAAATAGAAAAAAGTAAGAAAATAATTGGATAAAAATATTTTCAATACTTCGCCCCAAAATTATGCAACATGCTTCCACAAAATATTAAAATTGCAAATTATTAAGTATTAATAAAAAGTTGTAAAACAGTGGATAACAGCATAAAATCGATATTTTTATCATGGGATATAAACAAGTGTATCTTTACATGTGCATGTATAATAATTAAGACATTACTTTTTATTTATTAAACTTTCAATTATTTATATTGAAAAACATTATCGTAATTAACTCGTCTTTCTTTTCGTTAGTTAACATGTATATGAATAAAGCAATTAATTATTATTCTGGTACAAAGCATGAATGCAAATTTTGTAATAAAGCTTTTAACGAATAGTAATATGTATAAATTTTACATAATCAATAAAGGGCAATAATTTATTCCAGTAGGACTCTTGCCGGATAGTTCTACCATGGACTCCGACAACTCACGAGAGTTCGTTTGAACTTCAATGTTAATGTCGCCATATCAAAGGATCTAATCCACTTCATGATATATTTGTCATACATTGAACAGCTCGTTTTTCTCAAAAAACCTTATGTTCACTTTACAATCCAATAACATCTCAATACATCTTTGCATGGTTTATGATTTAAAAAATAAGCAAATCCTGTAATACTTTTAAAATCAATATATTTTTATTTTCAATTTATATTCCCGCATTAATTTTAAAACTGGCGTAGTGAGTCCACTGCGTTACTTGTCCCTAAGCCTCCAAATGCTGCACATGTAATGCTTTACTTCAGTATCTAAGGCAACGTCACATTTTTTAGATCTCGTGGAAATTTTAAATCGGTGTTTTTAGATAGGTTATAAGATAAAACGCATTCGGAAAGCCGACCATATACGTGATGCGTTCAATTTCATGGGAAAATGGCACCGAAGTTTTAGTACTCGTTGGAATTAGATTTCGTGAGAATTAGATGTTGTGGGAATTAGAACTCATGGGACTTCTTTTATTGGTCTATATAAAACCTATTCGAAAACCCGAATAGATTTACAGGGTGGCTATTAGAATTAGATTTCATGAAAATTAGATATCGTGGGGATTAGATCTCATGTGAGTTAGACCTCATGGGATGTCCCCTAACATTTTATGGAGAAAGTTATATCTTAAAAATATATTTAAATACAGAGTGTCAGATCCTTAGGGATCTATTAATCTAATGTAAAAGTCCAATCTCTACCGCACCTTTTTGAAATAATAAACACTGTGGCATTTCAGTAGCACAAAATTTGTACAAATGTTAAAGAATTGCAAAACCCCCAAGTTGGTCTGAGCAATTTCACAGGGTGGCTAAGACTCGGATTTCAACCATAGTCCAGTGACTGCTATTTATTTATTAGTAGTTCCTCTCCTTCAACATCAGAGTAGAAGAATCCTATACTCTAGTCATTTTACAATTGTATTATGACAGTACTTATAATTCTTTTTGGAATTCATCAAGGAGAACGCACGAATTACAAGAAACATTTTTACACTCACATTAGAGCAACATAATCCCAAACTCTGGTCATTTTAGAGCTATATTAAAACAGTTAATTGCAATTCTTTTTGAAATTATCAGGGAGGATGCACGAATTACATGAAGAAAAAAATGTTTACACTCACATCATATTACTGCATTGACATTTAGAAATTAATGACAGATTCATTTGACAACCCTATGATTTCCAATGAGAATAAAATTGATTGTGCAGCCCCTCGGAGGACTCGTTGTGATTTGTAACCTGTGTGAGGGATTTATTTTTGACAAATGAACTGGTAAATGAACTTTTTAATAATTTAACATTAATATTATTATTTTGTATTAGTATATTCTATACTCCGTTTAATGAACAGAAATAATTAAGTTTCTCCCCACAAATGCGTGCCATATTTGATTAGAATTTTTCTATTGGTCGTTTTTTTAAAACCCGTAACACAAGCAACCTCTTAACTTGATTACATTAAGAGCTCAGATTGCGTTGGCAGTTGTCACATTTATTCGTTGTTTCGATTTGCTGTTATTCTGTTATTCCCATTCATATAAACAAAAATTATTTTTCAAGACTGGTTTGCGTACATTTGTGTATATTAAGAGATACGTAATAAAAATGAATAATATTGATTAAATGTTATAAATAATAATGAATTTAAAAGTTTATGTACTCATTTGATACTTGACGTTTCATAATTTCAGTTCCTCAAAAAATTAGATTTCAAACTATGTGGTCTTGGAATTTCCGCTTTTATTAATTTGTAACGTGTGAAGCTGGTTGTTGCGTACACTGTTCTGCAATTGTCCCCCTTGAAAAAAAAAAATGACGGGTGAGCGTTTTTTCGAAAAAATGTACTCAAGTACAAAAGACGCCTGTTTCGTTTTGTAACTCCTTCCCTAAATTCTTTACTTTTAGAATGCAATTTCTCGCAAAATATTAGACTAAATTTAAAAAGTAAAATACCGTTTTAAAGAGAATTTAACGAACTTGTAAACGATGTTCTACTTGACATTCTTGCTATTTAAAATTTTATGGGTGGATTCCACCACTTAAGGGTTGAAATGGCGCTCTCAAAAATACCCAATACCCATCCTGTATAATGAACTAGGTAATGTGTTACATTGAGAACTGATAGCATGCATATATATGAAAGTTTCTATTGGTACCTACCTACCTATGTAAATAATACTTCTTTAAATATACATGAAAGAAAATAATCAAATATTTGATTTGAAAAAATATGAACAATATTATTTTTTAATGAAATTTTTCTCTAAAAAAAAAAAAAATAATAAACGTAGTTTTCTCCTCAGCTGCACAAGTTTTTATTCGCCCCGTACAAATTTTCGCGTATTTAACTGAGGCTAATTAAGTTTCGGGTTAACCAAAACTTATAAAAATTACATTTTTTTGAAAATGTTAAAATTAAAAAAGTTTACACAAGCAGAATTTGTCAAACGTTGAATGGTATTTAGTTACATAAGGGATTTTCTTCAATATGATAGCAGTTTGATAGAAAATTAATGGATTTTGGGGGTCTACGCTACAATTATTTTTTTCATTAGGGGGCTGAAGTTTTAGTAGTGCTTACTGCTTTATCTTTTTTTTTAAGTTTGTGTTAGAATAAATTGAAATAACTGTTTAGTAGCGTTTTAGTCACCATACATTGTTACTAATTTTTAATTAATATTATCCGAAATTAATTAACAAAAATTTCGTTTGGCTTTTAAAGCATGTATGTATTATATCCAATAATATAATATAATATAATATAATATTAAAGTAATGAGATTTTTCTCTTTATATTAAAATAGTCAAAAGCTGAACATTATTGAAACAGCTAAGATACGATTTGTTTTTTTGAAAATTAGATAATATATAGTTTTCCCATAATAACATTTAAATTTGTCTAGACCCAGAAATATTCCTTGTAACTATTATTGATTTACCAAACTAGTCTAGCTGGCGGCAGCCATAATTATATTTCCAATAATGTAACGTCCGCCCAGAAATAAATTTTAGAATTAATATTCTTTCTCTTATTTACTGACCTAACTTACATTCAAATTATTAAAAAGGTAGCGGCTGAAATACTGAAAAAAATCAAATTTCTACAGAGTAGATATATAGTATTAAACAAAAGACAGCATAATGTTAATATCGTTATACATTTTCATAGCATAGATCGTGGCCAGATTAGCATCTGCTTGTCATAAATGTAAGAAAATTCTTGCATATCCCTGCATTTATTTCTATCCAAAAGTGCATTCTATAAGAAATATAGACAATAGGCTATTGTATGTAGAGCCCCATTTCTATTCTCTTCCACCGAAAAATATGTACAGGGTTAATAATTTTGCTGAAAAATACTTCAGTATAATAATTTTTCTACGACCATTATTAAAAGTAGGCTTCTACGATGTCAGTGTAGAACAAAAAGTTGATGTTTGCCGCTGAGAAAGCAGAGAAGTCATTGCTGTTTCCCAAAAGAAAGTGTGTTTTTCTGATAGACAATTTACATGTCTTTAGAAAGTCTAACATGGATAATTAGAAAATGGATTCGCTCAGAGTGATAGAAAAATTCCACACAGAATAGGGAAACTTGATTATTTTCGTCAACTTTTTGGTAATTTGAAGCGGTTGTGGAAAAAATCTTGTGCGTAACTCGAGCGCAACATGTCACCTTTAATACTTAATACTTGTATTATAAATAGAGTTGGCAAATCGGTCCGCAAGTCACGGGCGGTGCCCAAATACGTAAGCGAGACTTGTTTACTATTTTAACAAAGACTAACATTTGATTTTAGTCTATTGTTATGCTGAGAGGTATGTACAACGTAATATATTCCTCTCCGTTGTATTGTTGATGATTTTATTTGTTGTATTTTAGTCTTGATATTAAATTAATAATAAAGTATGTTAGACCTACCCAAGAGTAAAAAACGGCCATATGCTAACAAAGTGAATAAATTTATGTGAATTCCTGGATTTATTCTACAATGGTGCTATAATAACTTGTAATGTGTGCGAGAGAGACCTGATGTGCTGGGACAAACATGATTGTAAACGTCACGTAAATTCTGTGCAACATAAAACTAAAAAAAATGGCGTGCCTTCGCCAACACAGGTTATGTTCGATTTACTCTTAATGCTGATTGCCTATGATATTCCGCTGCACATAATCGATTAACAACTATTTCAGGAGTTCTGCAATAAATACAATCCCAAGGTGACGTTACCAAGTCGCACAACATTGCGTATCTATGTATCAACTGTAAGCGAAGACATTGTAAATAAGATGTGTACTAAAAAATACACGGCTGTGGTTATGTGTTGACGAGAAGATATATTGTAAAAAAGAAAATATTTTAAATGTTATAGTACGTGTACTGGGCCCTCTTAAACCGACATTTCCACTGTTACTATCTAGCAAAAGACTAACTGAGTGTACTGGCCAAACAATTACGCGGGCGGTGCTGGAGACGTTAGAAAAATTTGCCCTGTCAAAAAATCAAGTGTTGATGTTTGTTACTTATGGTGCCGCTATAATGCATTTGGTAGGCCGTTTTCTTCAAGAACACGGTTGTAGGTTGGTATATGTTACGTGTAAAGTGCATGCTTTACTCCTTGTGGCGGAAACTGTTCAACAAGGTTTTCCAGAGGTAGATGCATTAACAGCAAGTACAAAAAATTGTTTCTTAAATCTCCTAAACGTCTTCGTGCATTTCATAGGAAATGTCTCGGATTCCCGAATCACCACAGTCAATTCTTACACGTTGGGGAACATGGTTGAAGGCAGCTTTTTATTATGCTGAATATTTACAACACAAAAGCTGTGATACTACAAATCAATCCAGACGAGGCTGCAGCTATTAAGGAAAGCCAGACTAAATTCAAAGATTTTTCTGTTGACACAGCTTTAAAAACTATTCACAAGAACTATAAAGGTTTACATGACACCACACAAAACTTACAAAACAGTGCGTTGTCGTTAGCGGAGTCACTGCAAATAGTGGGCGAAGTAAATCGGTTGCTACACTCTATAGGTGACGCAATAAATGAGTCCGTTGGAGAAAAGTTCACACGTGTGTTAAAGCAAGACACTGGTTTTACCAGATTAAGATAAATTTGTGATGGTACTGATGGTGCATCTGCGTATCGGTTAAGTGCGTTCAAAGACTATTTTAAGTGTGCTTGTCAATAGAAGTCGAATGGTCGTTCTCAAAACATAAGCATATTTTTTCACCACATCGAACATTACTGTCGGAAACAACTATAGAAACATACATGTTGCTGCAAAGCTCTTACACATCTTTTCCAGTTTGTGATAACCAAGCTAGTTAAGAGCGTAAGTTGTGCATACATTGTTATAAATTGTAACAGTTTATTGCTTTTATTACTAGTTAATTTCTCTTATTACACTTATTATGACGCCTATGGCCTGCGGCGCATTTTTGCCAACTCTAATTATAAATAACTATTAATCCATTGAGAGAATGAACATTAACATAAGCATTAAAAATATCTCGCTAAAATTGATAACGAGAGTAGGAAATTAATGAATATAAAATATACGATATCGACTACTAATATAGTCTCGATTTCCTATTGTAATAGGAATCAGGAATGATTTTAAAATGCATAAAACGAGGTGCAGTTATCAGTTCTCGGATATTTCTATCACGCCCACGAAGGAGTTCAATAATTGTTGACATTAACTTGAAGAATCATGTCTAAAGCATGTGTCAGCTTTAATCAGTAATAATTTTAAGAGTCCTGTCAGTTCGGTTAAATATGTAACTGCGATTAGAATAGTTCCACGTTTTCCGGTCGCGCGAATTAGTGCTTCTATTGTTACAAGGCTTATAAGGTAATTATAATGGTAACAAATAAATTTTTAAGAAACATTTAAGTAATAAATAATATTGTATATTTAGAGCAAAACTGGTACAATTCAATATAGAGAATAAATAACTATTTGAGAAAAACAATTAAATATATGTAAGGAAGAAAACCTGCTACTACTCGTTGCAGAAATAAAATGTTCCCATTGAAATCGGAATGCTTATTTAATTTAGTAGTTACCTTTCTTTTTTAGTAAGTTGCGTTTTTGCATTTTATATGAGTAACTACACTAAGAGAATGATTTATTTGGAAGAAATAAATCTTATTTCAACCAAATAATTCATTTGCATGTGGCAAACTAAACATTCAATTTAATATATTGAAGGCATTTATTTAAAAATGAAAAGTAAATAATTAATACTGTCAAATAAATAGAAATGCTTATGTGAAAGAAATATATTGTTTTGAACATAAAAGATTTATTTCTTAAAAATGATCTATAAAAAAGGTCGTCTTGAAGAGGCTAAACACCGCCAGGATGATCTTGAAATCAACGACGATTTCCAGTTCAGTTTCAAGAGGGGACACAGCACGACTCAGCAGATCGTCAGAATCGTCAATGATGTCAAGCGACAGTATAATCTTGACAAGAACACCGCCATGGTGCTCTTAGAAATTGAGAAGCATTCGATGCCGTCTGATTACCCGTATCAAATATAAACTGCATCGGTACGACTTTCCGGACCACTTAACGCAACTGATACACTCTTACTTGCATGGCCGAATGCTGCGAGTGAGAGTGAACAAAACTCTATCAACACAGAGGGACATTAGAGCAGGCGTTTCGCAGGGATCGGTTCTTACGCCAAAATTATATAACATATACGTGTGACTTTCCGCAGTTCCCGAACATCAAGCTTGCGATATACGCCGACGGTAGCGCCATATACTGCCACAGACACCATGCTCAGGCTATTGGGCAGTTCATAAAGGCGCATATGGTAAGGGTGTCGGTGTACTACGCCAAGTAGAAGGTGAAGGAGAACGTCGCCAAGTCTGAGGCTATTGTTTTCACTAGAAAGAAAATTAACAATAAAATAGTTACACCTGTTTCAATGGGGGCAGCCAAATTGAGACGAAACAAACGTAAAATATTTAGGCGTAACTTTGTATAAAGGACTTTGTTTCGGGAAACGTGTTAATGAGACGATCGGTAAAGTTTATGCCTTGTCCAGGAGTCTATACCCCTTGATGGCGTCCCCAATATAGGAATGGCAGACTAAACAGGGATAATAAAAAAAATTATTTACACTATGATAGTGGGACCGGCCCCAGTATATCCTACGCCGATCTGGTATTCTGCGAGCTCAACTACGTTACACAATTTCAGGTCTGGAAAACTTCCTTCGGCTCATAACTAACTTAATAAGATATAAGGGAATTACGATAACTTTGCAACGGAATCGTACCCACAGTGGATTATATCAGAGATACCACACAAGAATTTTACGAATTTAAACTCTCTGATTGTCCATTAACAGCCAACATTACACAAATAAGGGAGTATACCGCACCATTTCGAATAAAACACAAATTGCCAAACCAAATGTTACCAATTTTCAGATAATATATTTAGAACACACTCCTCCCACAAAATGAGAGGACACGCCCACATAAAAGAGGCACCAAAATTAAAAAATTGTGTCATCATTCTCATCTTTTCTTCTCGTTCGTTATCAAAATTCTCCCCAAAATTTATTCCAAATTATAAACTAACCATCAGTAAAATGCGGCACATTATTATATACAAAAATATCATTAATGTACCCAAAAATAAGCGCCGTTAGACATTCTCGCTCCCTAGCTATATATTGTTTCGAGGCGGGCTTTTTACTTTGCAGTTTGGCTCGTCGTAGTATTATCAAAATTCCTAAATTTATATACACAAATCTTTTACAGTTTAATTTTTAATTTTTGTATTGTTTTGAAGTTTTACATCAGCGGTGGCGGCGCATGTTTTTGCATGCGTCGTTTATTTCTATTGTTCAAATTTTATTATACAATTTAAAATGTTTTTGTTTTTTAGATGTTGTATTGTTTGAAAGTTTCCCGGACTGGCCTCGCTCCGTTAGACCTAACAATTACACCGTCGCATCGCCACCATACGCGGAGATGCTAGGTCGGAAGCTGACCGGGTGTCCGGCGAGGGCAATATGTTCTGTTTTTAATTGAAATAAACTTGTATTGAATTTGAATTTGAATTTTGAGAGCACCACGACATGGTATAAGGGATAGACACAAAAACGGTCTGTGGGAATGAAATCCTATACTTCCAATTCGCTGACTTTCCACAACCAGCGTCTTGGACAATCTATAATTCAATTTATTAACTATGCCGCAGCAGCTGCAGTTGCAGTTGAGGTTGCGCACCTGTAACCGCATCAGTGCTGTTGCCCTTTCGATTTGATTCGCGATTGCCTCTTGTTACTTTTTAGTTAACCAAAACTTAATTTAGTTCTGTAACCAAAACATAATTTAGGAATATTAGAAAATATATACAAAACAAAGAATATGGCGTTTTACAAACAACACTGGAACGGAACTTTCAACTAACAGAAGATTTGTTTGGTATTGCAGAGGAAATATGATTTAGGGATATTAAAATTGTTTATTGGATGTCCGTTGCTAAATCCGCAAAAGTTGCTGCCCGAGATAAAACATCGTCATCTCCGAGCGTAACAGGAACCGCACCTGCTTTGGTTGTGGGCTTTATAAATGGGAACAGTGATTTCCTATTCTGCAAATTACTACAGATGCGGTGAACGCTGCGCTTGCTGCTTCGGCATAGTTTATAAATCGTAGGGCCGAAGTTCGTTGATGGCGTTCTTCCCAGTGTGTCGTTTATGATCAACATCTTAATATCGTTGTTTTAAATTAAATTTATTGGAATCAATAGTAATTTTTAAATCCAACAATAGTCCTGGCAATTATTTACTTAATGACCTATTAGACGTTAGACTTACATTAGTCTTCAAATGTTTGTAATTCTTGTTTATTAATTCTAGTACATGAACACTCATTTATTACCTCATAAACCATGTTTAAAATTTTCCATTAATGTAATGTGTCTTATTAAATCATATCGATTTCCTAGTTTATTTCTATAAATTTTAAATGTAATTATTCTCAGTCATTTTCACAATAGTTTAGCACGCGAAACAGTAATTTCCTACATACTTAGGTATGTATATGAATTCCGCCGAATTTTTGCTTTGAAATTCCATTTTCCATTAAAAAAACTCGAATGGGTGCGATATAAAGGCTCAGTTAACGACTGGCAACCCCATTTTTACAAGAAGTCCTTGTTAAACACTAAAAATAATTTAGTGCTAATTATTATTCTCTTTTATTATAACTATGACAAATTATTATATTGGCTCGACAGGACTAGTAGTGGTGACGTCAGGCCACAGCACTGAGGCCATATTTATAGTTGGTGTTCGTATGCTTTAGTATTTGTAGTACCGTAAAATATACAGGGTAGTTCGCAATTCAGTACCACCATAAGGTAAATTCTACTCACAAAATTAATAGACAAACTATTATATTTTCAACGTGTAGGTAATATTGAAAACTGATTCCTGATTAAAAAAAGACTTAGTATTTAAAAACATTTTTAACTTAACAATTTAAGAAAATGTTCACAGCTACGATCAACGCTATGAAGAAAGCAAATGAAAAATTAGAGTATGTAGGCATTACATGGAGAATATTATTAGGATATTTTTTCATATGTTACCAATATTATTTTGTGCCTTGATCTAGCTTTGCGATTTTCTGAGATATCTGAAATATAATTTTTCACTAATATTTTTTTATAGGATGGTGTTAAATAAACTGGGAGTGAATTGAAACGATGAAGGAGAAATTGTACTTCAATTTCAAAACCTTATAGCTTTAAAACCGCTTTGCGGATTTTTAAAATAAAGGAGTAAACGATAACTGAATTGAAAATACTTAATTCTTTCTTGAAAAATAACAATTTTTAAAAAATACGTATTTTACTTCTCTAATGGTTTTAATTTTTTTTAAATTTTGATTGTCTGTCCGAGATAGAGCGTTTTAAAGATGCAAAATTAAATATAATCTCTGACACTGACGTAGTTTTCCACGAAACACCAAAACAATATATACTGCACTCGACGCGCCAATCAAGTTGGCATCATCTAGAGATAATTAAAACAGTTTTAATCATCTCTAGATGATGCCAAATTTAAAGAATCATGTAAGTCTAACGTCAACGACACACTGGGAAAAACGGCATCAACCAACTTTGGCCCTATGAGATAAGTTCAATTTATAAACTATGCCGAAACAGCAAGCGCAGCGATCACAGCATCTGTACCAATTTGCAGAATAGGAAATCACTGTTCCCATTTATATAGTTCACAACCGCAGTAGGTGTCGTTCCTGTTCCGCTGAGAAATGACGATCTTTTATCTCGGGCGGCAACTGTTGCGGATTTAGCAACGGACAACCAATGAACTTTTACAATCTTAATATCCCTAAATCAGATTTCCTGTACAATACCAAACAAACCTTCCGTTAGTTCAAATTTCCGTTCCAGTGTTATTTGTAAAACGCCATATTCTTTGTTTTGTATATATTTCCTAATATTCCTAAATTATGTTTTGGTTACAGAACTAAATTAAGTTTTGATTAGCTAAAAAGTATCAAGGCGCAAATGCGAATTAAATTGAAATGGCAATAGCAAGAGTTTATACATTGCAAATTGTTCTAAACTGATGTGGTTGCAGGTGCGCAAGCGCAACTTCAACTGCTGCGGCATAGTTTATAAATTGAACTATAGATTGTCCACGACGCAGGTTGTGGGAAATCAGCGAACTGGAAGTATAGAACTTCATTTCTACAGACCGTTTTTGTCCCTTATACCATGTCATGGCGCTCTCAAAATTCAAATTCAATTAAAAACAGAACATATTACCTTCGTTGGACACCCGGTCCATTGCCCACCTAGCATCCCCGCGTATGGTGGCGACGTTTAAGTGGTAGGCTGGTGGAGCGGAGCCAGTGCGGGCGTAGAACTAGAAACTTTAAAATAATACAACACCTAAAAAACAAAAACATTTTAAATTGTATAATAAAGTTTGAACAATAGAAATCAACAACTCATGCAAAAACATGCGCCGCTGATGTAAAACTTTAAAACAATACAAAAAATAAAAAGTAAACTGCAAAATATTTGTGTATATAAATTTAGAATTTTGATAATGCTACGATGAGCCAAACTGCAAAGTAAAAAGCTCGCCTCTAAACAACACATACTGGGGAGCGAGAATGTCTAATTCCGCTAATTTTTGGGTATATTAATGATATTTTTTGTATACAATAATATGCCGCAATTTACTAATGGTTAGTTTAAATTTGGAATACATTTTGGGGGAAATTTTGCTAACAAAAAAACGAACGAGAAGAAAAGAAGAGAAAGATGACAATTTTTTGTAATTTTGGTGCCTCTTTTATGTGGGCGTGTCCTTCCATTTTGTGGGAGGAGTGTGTTCTAAATATGTTGTCTGAAAATTGGTAACATTTGATTTGGTAATTTGTGTTTTAATCGGAATGGCGCGTTATGCTCCCTTATTTGTGTAATGTTGGCTGTTAGTGGACAATCAGAGAGTTTAAATTCGTAAAATTCTTGTGAGGGTCTCTGATACAATCCACTATGGGTACGATGGTTGATTGTCCTTGTCCGAGATAGAACGTTTTAAAGATGCAAAATTAAATATGATCTCAATACTGACGTAAAATTCTTGTGAGGTGTCTCTGATACAATCCACTATGGGTACGATGGTTGATTATCCTTGTCCGAGATAGAACGTTTTAAAGATGCAAAATTAAATATGATCTCAATACTGACGTAGTTTTCCACGAAACACCAAAACACTATATACTGCATTTGACGCGCATTTCGCCAACCAAGTTGGCATCATCTAGAGATGCATAAAACAGTTTTAATCATCTCTAGATGCTGCAAAATTGGTTGGCGAGACACACGTCGAGTGCAGTGTTTTGATGTTTCGTGGAAAACTACGTCAGTGTTATCTTCGCAGCAAAGGTTCCAACCCATTCCAGAAATATGATTTCATAAATTCAATTTCTTTGAAATTGCAAATACCCAACTTCTGAAACTGAGTTTTCTTAATAAGAAACAAGTACAAGTATGTAGATATTTAACATACTAAAAGACAGTTTTAAACTTTCACAGAGTTGGTCTATTGTTATTACTAGATACTGTTTAGCAAGGTTCTATTTAGGTATAGCAGCCAATTCAATGAGTTTAAGTAAAGTTTTTTTCGTTTATCTTTAAAACGGATGTTTGTAGAAATTGGTAAAATCTCATATTGGCCTGTTTAAATTAAATTTCCGGTAAGTTTATATACAAAAAAAAAACAAGAAATAACTAAAGCTTAAACAAACGTTCGATTAACAAACTAGTTAATTGTGATAGTTGAAGCTGTACACAGTGGACTAGAATTTAGCAGAACAAAACTTAAACTTGTAAGAATTCATTTAGGGAACAACTCCTTTATTAGTTGATTGAATATGATGTTACTTTGTGAACAACCATTTTGAAATTAAATAATTACCAAACACTGTGTTTTCCTTGTCTAATTTTTACTTTTATTTTTTAACTATACGTTAGTTTCGTCCTATTCGGACATTTTCAAGTAACTAAAAATATAGTCATATTCTTTAGGTATAAAATGAACAGCAAATAAGTGTATGGTTAGTTTTTCTATGTACAGATGTTGTGTTAAAAGCATATAAGGTGAGGTAGTAAATTTATACTTTGGGTTAAATTTTTATCTTAACAGCAATAAGTTTACAGAACTAAATTTAATAGCGGGGAATTATTTATATCTATCTGATGGTTTAATATGTTAGAATTTTTATTTTTAACTTATATATTTTCTTAGCTTCTAGTAAGCTAAGTTTTTTACTTTTTTCACAAATATGTAATATTTTTGGCATATGATTAATAGTTACAGTATGGCTTGAATCTACTAAATATTTATAAAAGTTGGAGTGTTGTTTTTGTGTGTGAATATGCTCTCTATATCTTATATCAAATGATCTATGCGTTTGATCTATATATGCTGCATTACATTCTGGACAATCTAACTGATATACCCCACACATTTTATAAATTTCAGTTTTTTCCTTTGCTTTGTATAAAAGTCTGCCTACATTTTTGTTCGACCTGAATCATGTTTTTATATTAAATTTTGAAAAGGTATTACTGATTGAATTAGAGAGGTGTCTTGCATATGGTATTGAGATATATGTTTTGTCTTTTTTTATGTTATTAATGGGGTATATTTCTTTTAAGAGAATACCTATTATTTATTTTTTTGAGAATTAATTTTTATTGTATTTTGAGGGTACCCGTTATTATATGCTATAAGTCGTAAAAGGACTGGATACAATACGACCTCTTGCGCTACTTAAAATTTTTGTGGGGGAGGGAGTTGAAATAGCGTATGAAATTTTTATGGCAAAAATTTGCGCTTTAAAAACAAAAATCGACCTATCTGAGGGTTTTTTCCTAAAATTCGGATTGAGGTCAACATTTTTGAGAATTGAGCTATTAGAATTTAAATGAACTATCATAGAACACAGTAATAACTTAATCAAATAAGATTTCAATCACCGATGCCAGCAGATAAATTCAATAATGCACAGGCATTATTGCTGACTGCTTACACAGGTAAGCACTCACCCTAACCTGATAATTTAGCCAAAATGTCACTTTGTCGTGCGGTAGGGATCTTTTACGTGCTCACATCACAGATACATGGAACGCACAGTACTACATCCCTTTCGCAAGATGGTGATGCGAGCAAGTGCGTTCATCCACTTCGTCTGCTTTATTCGATCCGATTTTGATTTCGAGTGGTTTAGACGAGGGGTAAACCTGTTTTTAAGTTTAGTGTACAAGCATACGCAATATCGTGGAATTCCTTGGAATTCCCTTAGAATCCCTTAGAAGTTTTTTGGCATTCCTCAAAAGTTTTACAATTATTATTATAGTCAAAAATTAGTTATTTTTTTATGATTTATATTCATTATTTATTTTACATTATCTTTGTATTTTATTTTTTAATAGAATTAACATGTTACTTTCATCATATATTGTAAACACAAAATGGATGTCATGTACCAAAATAATTATTTTGCATAAACCTGAATTAAAAACATTGTGATTCAGTTCTTTTACTTATTTTGTTTTATCAAAAAACAATAGTTCAGTAGGTTGAATCTTGTACTACTGGTTAGCACTATGGACATTTCTTCAACTTTATTATTTGCAAAAAAAAAAATTAAATATATATGACATTCTTATACAGGAAAATCATCAAGATTGAAAAAGGTGTTATGATTCCAATCATGTTTTATTTTCATAAGAAAAATTAATAGAAAAAAAAATTATTCTTAAAACTAATTTCCCTTTTTTTCTTTGGATTTTCTTCATTTTGTTCAAAGATTTCTTCATTTGTATTCTTCTTTTATGAATTTCACTTGTTCAGGTAAATTGTTCAATTTTTCAGCTGTTAGTCCTCCTATTTTTTCTCTAAATCTGTTAGGAGTAATTTATTCTTTCTGACCTCCCCAGCTTTATTTATTTAATAAGTCCATCCTCAGAAATGGTGTATACTCATCGAGGCTTTCCTTGTATAAACTGTGTCTGTATTATTCAACCCTAATTCTTTTAATACATATAATTCTGAAATTTACTTTTCGTCCAGACTATTCTTTTTTTTTATTGAACAAGCTTAATCTTACTGAAAGCACTTCAAAATTATAAAAGTAATTTTTCATATCAACAGACATAGAGTTGATTTCTGGGCTTGCAGATTTTATTAGGTCGTGGTATTGCTCAGATAAGTAAATATTTTCCACTTTTCTGATTATATTATATTCAATCCGACCAAAATCTGTTGTAATCTAGATAACTATGACCAACCTAGGGGAATTTGTGATCAACAACTTTAAACAATCCATTAAAAATTAGAAGTTAGAAGATACAAAGAATGTTAAAATTTTTATTTTCGCCGGCACATGAGATTCTGCAAATTACAAGATGATTGCTATCATTGAGCAAAGACAAAATCTATACAAACAACCTTACTATTTTATAGCTTCCTCTATTTACCACATTATTTATCATGTGCACATCGAAATTATGTAGTAAAGTTTGCCTCAAATAGAAAGTCTTGACTTTCGAAAGTGGCATTGTTTGCTATCAATCCGAAGTTATGTAACATTTATTTTTATTAATAAAAAGCTTTTCTCTATCTCGTCGTTGAGTCTCAAAACCTGCTTTGTAATTTTCTGTTTGCTCATCAATATTTTGTCCAGTATCATTTTTGGGATGTTCAAAAGAAAAGCTTAACTTCGTAGAAAAAATATTAACATATGAGGAAAGTTTCACCATAAAATTGTCACAAACATTTTTGTCCTCGCATCTTTGAGTTATATTGAGATGAGATACAAAGAACATATTATGGTGGTTCTTATTCTGTGAATAGTGCGGCTGGAAAGGTTTTTTATGTTCTTAGTACTTAGTCGATGTGGTCTGCTTGAGTGGATTGTCTAGTTTTAATTTTTTTTAATGAATTCAGCATTTTTATGCTAAATTGAATTATGAACAAAACACCAAAATTGTATGTCTATCGCAAGTAACTGAATTCTTTATAACGTGAACGAATATTGTTTTGGAGTCTTTACATTAACCTATGACGCCAACGCGACGTGCAACTGGTGTTAAAGCAGTACTGTTAAATAGGAGACAATTTTTGAGGTCAATGTCTTAATAATAACAATTGTTCAGAATAGCTTTTTTGGCTTCCAGGTTAAACTTTTTACTTCACTACAATCTGTATTTTTCCTTACACAACATTATCTTTTCTATCTTCTGTTTCAACATAAATTTTCTATTTTGGGAAGGATATTCTTCTCCTTTGTCTCTTGCAATTGCGGATCTTTTTTCCATTGGTTTGCATTTCGTAGCCGTTATCTAGAAACTTTCTCTTTTAGATCAAAAAATTTTCTTTCTAACGTTGCCTTCTTTCTAAAAAATAAAATTATACTGCCACTTAAAACTATTTCATTTTCGACCATGACAGATAATTTATTTTCAAGGTAATCATTATGTCTTTTGGTAACCCTTCTTTTACAAGTTTTTCAAAAATTTAGGAATTTCACATTTATCACTATCTCTTTCTTCATCACTTGATAAAGCATGTGTACTACCAGAGGAAACATTTTCATTATTAGATATATTTTGTGACATTCGGGTTCCACTAGAACCAATATGCATACAAGAGCGCCGAAAAAGAGGTTATTCAAATTTGAATATGACTTTGAAGGTTTTCTTTGAAAGCATCCATGGATCCAGTTTTATTTGTAAGAAAGGTTGATTTTATTTTATTGCTTTATTTTTAGAATATGTTTTATGAATTTTTTAGAAATCTCATAAACTTTTTTTCTCCCGTCTTTAGTTGTAATAAATAGTAACTAACATGATAATAAAGTATTGAAAATATTGTTTTCATTTTATCCAATTTCATTTTCAGAATAAATTTTTTAAGTTTATATAACGCTTTTTAAAATTAAAATGCTTTTGTTACAATAATTGATAAAAAATATCTGTTCATTTCCGTCAGAGAAAAATACATATATCTTTGGAATTCCGTGGAATTCCATAGAATTTCTTGGAATTCTTTTGGAATTCTTTGGATTTCCGTGGATTTCTTTGGAATTCCTTGGAATTCCTAGCCAAAATAGTGGAATTCCGTGGAAGTAATTTAGAAGCAAAAGTTTGGTGTACAAATTTTTGTCGACAGGTTTACCCCTTGGATTTCGATGAAAGCACGCGCCACTGTCTTTCACATCACCGCATCGAGCCGATATTTATTTCTAGTTATTACACAAATAAATTCAAGTCACTCAAAGGTTAATGTTAAAAGTAATACATTTAATTCTATTTATCTTTTTGTGCATGCCATGATGACACCCCATTAAAAGAGCAGATTCTTTATCAGTGTCATCGAAACGAAAATATGTTAGCTAGTAAACTGTTTAATTTGGAACTTTAATTAAACTCAAATGAGTGCCATTAATATTATTTCATTGTCTTAATCAAACAAATTAAGTAATGATTGTTTGATATTAAGTTGGTTTAAGTAGGTGTTTTCATCATGTCGCCAAAATAAATGTGCAAAGCGCTGTTATACGTTCTTTTTTATTGATGATAACCAAACACAAAACAATTACTTTATTTTAATAAAATGCATATTTAACAATAATTGAAATTACACGCAAAAAACTTAAGGTTTATTATTATTATAAGCTCGAGGAGTAACTTTCATAAAATGATAAGTCTTGTATTTTTTTCCTCACAATTCTTTATTTTGATTACCAGTTTCAAAGTGCCTAGCACTTCATCAAAGTTATCCTGTTCCAACAATAAGATTAGTTCCACATCTCTACATATAACACATGAATATGCCAGTGCCATCCTCTGGTCATTTAAAAATCATTTTTTGGGATTTTCTAAAAAAACTAAAATTTTGTGATCTCACTTTTTTAGCTGTAGCGAAGTAATCCTTGATCAGACAGGTTTTAGACTTTTACGATATTAGGACATTTTTTGGAGTAATATTTTTGTGTAGAAACAAATCTTCCATATTCTCTTGTTTTGGATATATCCGTGCTAACCTCTGTTTTTCTTATAGCAGCCATATTGGATTTTCCATTTTTCAGATTGTGCCCTAAAAAAGAGCTTTCAAATGATGTATTACATGCTGAGGGAAAAATTTTTTTTCAAGGGCTAATTTAAGAAAAGTTATCCAATACTATGAAATCAAAAAGTTATTTTGATTTCATGGATATACCTAATACTAACCATTATAAAAAATAACGATAATATAAAGGTTACCAATTTGACATGTTGAAATAAATAATTTAAATTTTCTGTTAAAATACTGAACATAATCGAATGGAGAAAATTTTTTTAATAACAGCAAATTAACATAATAGAAGAAATAATAATAAAGAGGTAAGAGGATTCAATATGACCTCCATTTAACTGAGTACATTTTTGGCATTTACGCCTAACTGAGCTGATTACTCTTCTGAGAGTATTGGCATTTATTGTGCCGAAAATGTCCCTAACTGCGTCTTTCAAAATAACGATAATTTCCGGACTTTCAAAATCATACACCTCATTTTTTACCATACCCAACAAATAAAATCAGGAGGGGTTATATCAGGCGAGCGGGGAGGCCACAATAATGGTCCTCTATTTGAAATTATGCGGTTATCAAAATGTTTCTGCAATATCCGTCTAACATTATTAGCATTATATGCAGGACAGCCAGCTTGTTGGAACCATAATTCGTTTATTTCTTGTTCTGTAAAAAGCTATTTATTCTCGGGTAAAACTTGATTTTCTAGAAGTTCACGATAGGCTGCTCCCGTTAAATTGTTGTGAAAAATGAATGGACCAATTAAATGTCGATCTAAAAATGATAATTAAGGAAAGGGTTATAGGCAGATCATAGGAGTAGAATAGCAAGAGAAAAGTTAATACCTATCATGCCGCACCAAACACTGAATTCAAGCCTAGTTACATGCGAGTTTTCTGTGGCCTAGTGGTGATAATTGTTTTTGTTAAAGACTGCACAATTTGTTAAAATGACTTTCGTCGGTCCATATAACTCTCTATTAAAAATTAGGTTGTTCTTCGCATTTCTGATTAAACCAACGACAAACTTCAAGTTTTCTATAAATCATTATTGTTTAAAGCTTGGACAATCATAGGTTTGTACGGATGATATTTCCTTTGTGTGAGTATCTTGTGTAGAGTTGTTTTAGGAATATTTGTTTCGTTTGCAATTTGTCACAATGATATGCGGGGATTATTGTTAACAACCTCGAGAGTATTATTTGTGCGGTTAACATTATCAATATTAAAACAAGGAAGGTTTAGTGCCATATTTCCCAAAGAGCTCTGTGTGTTGACTGTGCTCAACGAGGCCCCAAATGTGGCACATGGGAACATGAAGACACTAATTGAGTACTGTGTACTGTACTTTACAGCCTTATTTTAGTTCTTGTTCCTGATCTATCCCATCGTAGATCCAATTCCCATGAGGGACAATAACTCCGAAACACGTGTCCGTAGCTGCATAATTGTTTCTTTTTGGGGAATATGGCACTAAACCTTCTTTGTTTTATTTTAAACCCCAATCAATCTATCTTGTATTATCAATATTACCTGTCTCTTTTAATATCAAAACTCCCGTAATTTAACAAATTGCATACAATTCGCCCATAAACTGTTCTATGTGGTTGCATTCTTTCCGGACATTTTTCTAGATAGAAAGCCGATGCGCTTTGCCAATATCTACTTACTTTTAAATAACATTCTAACATATCATATTTTTCTTCATTTGAGAATTTGAGCGCCATTTTGCAATAATCACACTATTCAACAGTAATAACAAGTATTCTTGAACCATTTATAATAATGCCACTACTATGTAGTAAATAACTGCCAACTAACAGTAATGCTTATTATTTGTTGTAAACCACAGCCTGTTGAATTTTATTGAAATTTATGTGAGAATTTGGTTGTTTTCAGAAAGGCGTTTTTCAAATTTTACTTATTACTAACTACTTGGCATGCAATAATGCCCTTGATGAAGAGGATCTCTTTGTTAAAATTTTGACGCTTTATTGACACTTTTGTGACAAAACCTTAATAATATTTTTAGAAAATTGTACAAATAAAGTAATTTGCAGTAGATTTTAAGTACATAGATAATAATTAGTCGCCGTCTGAATAAGCAACTTTCTTGTCTCTGGCTTTACAAAAACTTTTCGATATTCTATGGCCTACTATTTTTTTTTGTTAAGTAATGGATAACTTTTCTTAAATTAGTCCCTTCAAAAACAATTTTTTCCTCGGCATATGATACATCACCTGAAATTTCTTTTTTAGCGCAGTCTGAAGAACGAAAAATCCAATATGTTGCCATAAGGAAAATAAATGTTACCTTGGATATCCCGAAAACAAAAGACTATCGAGCATTTATTTCTAGACCAAGAAGTATTTTAGTAATGTAAAAGTCTAAAACCTGTCTGACCAAAGATTACCTGGCTACAGCCGAAATGGGAAATCACAAATTTTCGTTCTTTTGGAAAATCTCAAAAACGGTTTCAGTTAGCCCTGATTTCTTAACGGATTTGGAATCAGCATAAAATTTGCTAAAACTTATCGCTTTTAACCTACTTGTAGCTCCTATCTTTTCCGAGATCGCAATGGTGAGCATCGATTTGGAACACACGGTATAATTGTTAATTCTCTTAATTATAACATAATATATTCCTTACCGCTTGGAAACTGTAAATTTTCGAATATTTTGTTAGTCTCAGATATATGTAAGTATATTTATTTATTCATTTCCAAAAAATATAATAACGTTTTGTATTATTCCGTGTACTCTCAATAAATTCGGGAAGCTATGAAGATAAACGAGCTCTGTTCAATCATTTTATTAGCTTTTATTGTTATAATTTTCTTTTCTTTTTTTATAACCCGTGTTGTGGGTACGCTGAATTTTGAATAAATTGACTTTATTTTTCTGTTGTATAAACATCCCCAACCTGCGATCCCACAAATTGTAGTAATGATACAACAAGTGAGTAACTTAAATATTACTTAAATGGTTAATATCTAGTATATTGTCAAAATTTAAAAATAATATATCTTAACTTTTTTGCTAAGGTTATTACGTGTTTATCCCATTTTAGATACCTATCAATTACTGTCCCTAAATAATTAATTTGGTTCGTTTCCTCGATAGTAAAATGATCTTGGGAAGTATTTAATTGTGCCCTGCTATATTGAGGTTTGCTGCTCTTGTTGTAACTAAGTGGTAAATATTTTGTTTTGTTAAAATTTATTGTCAAACTCGTCTCGTCGAACCATGATTTTATTATTTGGAAGTCACTTTTCTTACTTTTTCTCCAGGATTCTGCTGTATATTGAATAATAATGTCGTCTGCAAGCGACGAAATCTTTCAATTTAAGTTTACCTTGAGAACACCGTTTATGTATATCGAGAAAAATTTTGACCAGGAACTGAGCTTTGTGGTACACCAAATTCAACCTTTTTATAATCACTCAAATGTTCCTCAATTTTTACTTCTTGCACTCTATAAATATTTACGTCTTCATTAGATTGAGGGCTAGACCCTTAAGCTGTGTCCATTGAAGACATTATTCTTTTTTTTTTTTAATTGTTTCAACTACTTTGATTATGTTGTCTAATTAATATAGTGTGTTTTATATTTTTATGTTTTTAGTGTAAGTCGTAGACGTGAGTGTATATCTCAACTTTTTCTGCATAAACTGAATAATAATATTTATGCACATGTGTCTGAATTATATTATTACATTCCCAGAATAACTTCATGTCCCAAAATAACGTCAGGTCATATTAATGTATTTTACCTTGCTATGCCTCGCACTAATGCAAAATTCTTTCCCATTCATATAATTTGCAAAAATCTGAACTCCATCTGTATTGATACTGACGAATTGAATTGCGGCCTTGATGATATGAAAATTTATTATGAAAGAGGCTAATGCTCCATCTTTGTTTTTCTCTTAAATAATATGTGCTTTGTTTCACATTTTTACATAAATTTGTGTCAAATTAATGTCTATATAATGTGAATATTGTTTATACAGTTTGCTTAAAAAAACATGTGCCATTGCTTAAGCGGAGATTCCTCATCCAAAATTAAGATAAAATCAGTATGGGTCGGTATCTGAATAACGAAGTGTTCGTTATTCAGATACTGCGTGTTCAAATTTTCTTATATTTTTTTGTATTTTTTTTCAAAATATCTCCGAATCGACTTTAGCATTTTGAATGATATTTAGATTGTGAAAAATCGAAATCGAAAAAAATATCTTCAAGTAACTTTTTTAGACATCTACGTGCCTACATAATTGTGGAATCAAAAAGTAAAAAAGTCAGTGGCGTACATATTTTTTAACAAAATTATTAAATTACAACTAATGAAGCTTCCACATCATTTTAATAATAAAATATGTAGTATTTTAAGTACTTTTTACAGTCCAAATAGCACTAAAATTGCTAAAGTCGTATCGGAGATATCTTGATACTGAAAAAAATAAGAAAACGTTAACACCCTTCATCTCAGCAACGAAGCGTTTCCGGGCCCATGTGAATAAGAGCTTTTTGTCTTATTTCTGGATGAGGAATCTCTGCTTAAGCGATGACACATGTTTTTTAAAACCCACTGTATACAGAGTGGACTATTAATAATGGGCCATAGTTCAAGGATAGATTCTTTGGACCAAAATATGAGGATATAACCAAATACAGTTTAGTAAAATGTTGCTGTAGAAAAAGATACAGGGTGTCAAAGTTGAAATTATTCTTTCGTTTTTTTTTTGCAATAACTCAACAATCTCTTGACCGATCATCACCAAATTTGGTAAACGAACATTTTTTAATCTAAGAAACAATAATTTATGTACCACATTACGTTATACCATAGAGAGCGTCGCAGGAGCTGTATCTGATGATGCCTTTTTTTCATTTTTTTTGACGAAACGTTGTGATCCTTCTGACTAGAACATCTGATGAGGGCGTCATTTCCACGTAATAAAAGGTGCACTTAGTAGAACTTCTTCTCTTGAATTGATAGTATATGCATAGACTAAGGACTTCATATGTCCCCACATATAAAAATACAAAGGATTATAATTAGGACTCCTTGGTGGCCAAGCAAATTCACTTCCTCGACCGATCTATGTATGAGGGAAAGTCGCCACATTAAGATGATTTCTGATTGCAATGAAGAAATGAGAGGGAGCTCCATTTTGCATAAACCACATTCTGCCCCTTATGTGTAGCATGAAATCATCCAATATATCAGCAAGAGTATTTCGAAGAAAAAAACAGATAAGACTGCCATTTAAATTTGGAGGACTGACAAATGGTCCTAATAACTGATCGCCTATAATACCACACCAAACGTTAATTTTAAATTCGTGCTGAAAATGCCTTTCTTTAACGCAATGAGGATTTTCTATTTCCCAGTAATGGCTATATCTCCAGTTAAAAACGCCTCGACGAGTAAAAGTTGCTTCATTGGTAAATAAAATGTTCTTAACAAAATTCTCACCTCTGTTGTGTTTATTGAGAAGAAATTGGCAAAATTCTAACCTTTTTGGAAGATTCCTTGGAAGTAAATTTTGCATAGAAGTGAAGTGATGTGGGTAGAAGGGTTCTTTGCCTAAGACTCTTAGAACATATTATTTATTCACTCTTGTTGCCGCTGATAAACGACTTAAGCTGACTTGAGGATCTTCATCTACACGAACTAAAATTTCTAGTTCTTGATCTGGAGTCGTACATCATTTTTATGGCGAAATGAACCCAGTTTTTTCAAACTACGAAACAGATGTTGGAAAATCTTATGAATTGGCTGTTTTTACTTACGCTTTGTACTTTTTTCAATAAATATAATTTGTTTCATTAAATCTGAATGTCTTTCAAAAAATTATTGAAATCTTTAACGGCAGTTTCCACGAAAACAGTTGGAGTTATCAAGTTCTACCAAGTGTACCATTTTTACGTGTAAATGGCGCCCTCATCAGATTTTCTAGTCAGAAGTACCACAACGTTTCGTCAAAAAAAATTAAAAAAATTCGTCATCAGATACAACTCCTGCGCCGCCCTCTATGGTCCAACGTAATGTGATACATAAATTATTGTTTATTAGATTAAAAAATGTTCCGTTACCAAATTTGGTGAAGATCGGTCAAGAGGTTGTAGAGTTATTGCAAAAAAAACCAAAAAAATAATTTCAACATTGACACCTTGTATTCTCCACAGCAACATTTTACTAAAGCATATATTAAATTAATTAAAATGAAATAAAATTAAATTATAAAATTATATTAAATTAAATAATGGAATAAAATAAAATTAAATATTAAAATAAAACAAAATTAAATAATAAAATAAAATAAAATTAACTGGTCCCGCTCCCTGCATGCCCTATAGAGGGACACTCTCAAGAAGTGGTTCTAACACATATGTATTTGGTTAAATCCTCATATTTTGGCCCAAAGAACCTATCCTTAAACTATGGCCCAATATTAATGGTCCACCCTGTATGTGTGTTTTTAATTGTAAGTAGCCATTTAAAATTTTGGGATTATTATGGCTGGATAGAGGGGTTGAAAGTTAATTAACGAATTTCAACAGAAATCTACTTTCCGTCGATTCTACCAAAAAGGGATTTTTTTATATATCAATTTCATTATCCATTTAAAAATCATTTCAGATAAAAGTTTCCAGCGGGACACTCTGTATAAATTTTGATTGATGATTAATTTTATAGAGGATCTTATTCCTATAAATATGTCTTGCTGGTTCCGCGACTCACTGGCGCCCTCAATAAATCAGGATATACCACTTCACAAATTCGAATCCGCCTGAATAACTTACGTTTATAAATACACATAAATTATTCTATAAGTAGCTGCGCATAGAATTCCTAGGATATTTATAGATTTGCGATTACGTGCTTGTCTAGTAGTTCTTAAAATGCGTGGGCGTTATTAATATTTTCTATATCTAAAACTACTTACAGGCAATTACAAAACAGAGAAGTGCTGCTAGTTGCCTATACAATTATACAATTAGCTAATAAACTCGTTTAACAACTAGTAATAAAAATGTATAATAAATTTGTTGCAACATTTCAGCGATTTCTGTTAATAACAGATGACAATAAAAATCTTGACCAATTTTAGAAATAAAAATAGCAGTTACAACTATTTAAAAATTAAGAATATTTAATGATTTTAATCTAAATTCTTATATAAATGTTATGATTTTCAAAGTCGTTTTTTTTTAATGTACTTACTATAATAGACAAAACGTATAAGATAATACAGGGTGAGTTATAAAGAATGAGCCACAGAAATTCTGTGGCTCCAAATATGAAGAGGTAACCAAATGCTTCAATAAAATGAGACTCATTAATGAGATACAGTGTGTTGAAATATTTTTTTAAATGATTTTTGGGTGCAACTCAAAAACTACTTGACGGATCAAGTTAAAAATCGGTACAGGTAGGTTTTTTGTGGTAAGAGGTCATAATTTCATATTAGATTTGACCTAAGTTATACAGGGCGTCCAATACAATACATTAAATGATAAAAATGTGATCTATTTTATTTCAGAATAGATGTACGGATCTGTCCTGAAGCTTCACACAAAAGTAACCATTGAAAACGTTTATTGATATAAAAAATCATGGATAAAATCTTTTAATTTTTAGAAGAAGGAAATACATGGACGACCTTGACGCTGGTCGAAAGCTAGTTTTGATGAAGATGTAATAAATAAGCCATTTTAGCAGTTACACTGGTTAACACGGTTTTTGTCCCAAGCAAAAGAAATGCCTGTTTCCTAATTTTTGCACGTGTCAGTTAACTATGTCTCAGATTTTCTCAATGAACCATAGTATTTGCGTTCCAGTATGTATTTATATACTACTATATACTTGAGGAAACCTATATTGTGACGGGACATGCGGGGCAAGACGACATGTGAGCGGGAAATGTATAACACATGACATCTTCCGTCTTTTAGACCGCTTACATTAAAGCGAGAACGATGATTGTTGTTTTTGCTGGCACGCGACCAAGGCGGAGTTTAGCTCACATGCTGTGATATTTCAGGGCCGCACTTAATTTTGTTACCGAATCATATCATCAGTGCTGATATATTTGTGTGTATAATATTATAAGATAAATAATAATTATTTAATATCTGTTTATTGCTGACGTGTTTTTGAAAATATTTTAAGAAGGTTATCGTGTTGAAGTGAATTGGGTAATAGTGTAATATGAGTAATAATTATTGTATATTGGTTAATTTGCTGGTGTTTTTGAAAATAAGTTAAGAAGGTTATTGTGTTGCAGTGAGTTGTGTAATAGTGTAATATAAGTAATAATTATTTTTTTTATCTAACTCCGTTATGAAATGTCAAGTTTTAAATGCATTTTTGACATTACGAAACACATTTCTCATAACTGTCAGTCCCATTACATAACTGAGTGATGTAATGAATTTTTACGTAGCTGATTATTAAACTCATCATTTAAAGAAGGAACTTTAAGACTAAGAAGCAAAAAACACTTTATTAATAAACTAGAACTCAAACCATAGTTATTCTTTTGATTTGTTTGCATACACATTAACAACAAAATTACTACAAACACAGTTACTAAAATTTATTCCTGAACCTGACGGAATATTTATTTCTTTTTCCTTAGCAGCTATTTCAGAATATCTCTCCTCATTATACACCGAACATGATTGATTTACTTCTCTTGAAACAGCTACCTCAAAATGTTCTCCTAGTATATTATTTGCAATTTTTCTCTTGTTGGCCAAAGAATTTTCGACGTAGCCTTCTGCTACGGTATTGGATTTCCAGCCCCCATGCTGCTTAATTCTTAATATGTCAGCTCCTGAATCTGCGAGTAAAGATGCGGATGACCGCCGGAAGCAATGTCCATTATAACTGTCGGCATTTGGTAAACCAAGATGTTTTGTAATTAATTTTGGTAAACATCCAAATGTATTTATACCTATAGGTTGTACTCCATATTTGTTATTATTGTATTTAACAAAAAAACGGTCATGCTTTGTATTTTGTAGACGCAGTTGACATATTTTCGAACAATTTCTACTAAATTTTTTCTGTATCCAGAAATATTGCTATTTGTGACCACAAATTCCCGTATCACATTTATTTTTATGTTTGGAATAGTAATTAAAAAAAAAATTCTTTATCCACAACATCTCTGATACGCATGTCACACAATTCCGCTTTTCTACAAGCACCGGCAACTCCTATAATCATTGCCACCTAAAATAATCAAGAAATTAAAAACTATAAAGTTTCAAATAGTGACAGTAAATCAAACCTTTGCAAATAAAACTTCCCGTCATCAGCATTTCTAATAAAATTTTCAAAGTTCTCTCTGTCAAAATAATATAATAATTTGTAGTTTAATTTTACCATAATTTCTTCTTGAAATTTACTAACTTTTGTTGTTGTACCTATTTGTCTCGTAATTTGTAGTAAAAGTCTATACAATTGTAGTATTTTGACAACACTCTTTTCCCATATAGGAGTGTCAGTACAAGCTTGCAGAAACACGTTTTTGCATTTAGAAACAGTATCCACCCGCGTGTTTAGGAAATCGGAAATCAGAAAACTACCATAATAGTCATAAAAGACATCTTGATTTCCTATTAAGCTATAGGGTGCAATATGAGTCTAGAAATTTACTTTTTAGACTCACATACATTTGGAATTGTTCCCGGACAATCTCTGGGCAATCAGTGACGAGCATGGCGATTGATTTCACCAGAATATTTTAGATATGGAAAAACGCTATCAGGAGAAGTGGGCCCTAGTGTTGGCAAATTGTTGCTGGAAACTGAAGAGGCATGTTCTTGAGGTTAAATTCAGCTGAAATTAACATATTTAACTTTCTACAGCCTCATTTATAAAAGTAATAGTAAGTAATGTACATATTCCAGTTTCTGTTTTAAAGTATAGGAACACTACTTTATTCTATCAGCGCTATGGTAGAAGCTAGGATAACCCAGTGTGTGTGGTTGTCGGTTCCGTAGAAATGGACAACTTTATCTGCAGAAAATGATTCTTGGTTTATGACCATATCTATTACTTATGTTTACTACAAGCATTTATAAAAGTAAGCAATCGGTGATTTAAAATAAAGCTAAGTTACTGAAACTACCTACTACTTCTGGTATCTATAGCAAGCGGTTACTGACTCTATAGCCACTAATGCTTAAGGCGGTATCACGGCAGGTAGTCGGTGCAGCAGTTATCTCAAGTAACGTTAAGGTATGGAAACTACTACTACTAGTATCTATTGCAAGCGATTAATGTACCTATAGCCACTAGTGCCTAAAGCAGTATTACGACAGACGATCGATGCAGCAAGTATATTCAGTGATAAGTGGTTACGGTGTAAAAGCATGACACAACTGCAAGATGCTGGTCCAAGGACAGGCGGTATGTATGGCTCTCTAATCGCAAGTGTGTTATATCTTTAGATTGGCTCCTTCTGTCCCTTATTATGGTTTTGTGACTACGTGAGACGAACGGAACGGTTCGTATGGAATAGCCCGGGGCACTTCGTGAAATTCCTTCCACAGATCAAGGCGTTAAAACCTCAGTTGTGCCGCTTCGCATGCACCTAATGAAATCCCTTCCGGGGATCCAGGTGTTAGGATTTATTTGGTACTAATTTAACTACAACTGAGATGGGACTCTTTCCAGATATCGAGGCGTTAGAATCCTATCTTTACGTAACAATCAATAATGACAACCGGGTATATTCGATGCTAGTCTAATCTTGTAGCACAGAAGGTCAATTTTTCTAACTCAGGGTTTTAATCGTAAACCGTCCATTAAACTGACTAAACTAGAGATATGCATGAGTGTCTTGACATATTGAGGCTAATTTTCGGTAGCTAGTGATAGATTAATGTGATATCACATTAACTTCAAGCTTCTTTTTTTGTACAACTTAAGTTAATGAACACGGGTGTCGGACGGAACGGACCATACATTACCACTCGAGGCACCTCGTGAAATTTCTTCCGGAGATCGAGGTGTTAAAACCTCACTTGTGCCATTTCGGGTGTACCTAATGAAATCATTTCCAGAGATCGAGGTGTTAGGTTTTCATTGGTATTCAAGTACGACTGAGATGAGATTCTTCCCCGAGATCGAGGCGTTAGAACCCCATCATTACGTCAATTATAAATAATGACAACCGAATATCCCCGGTACTCGTTGTTGAATGGATAACCCGTTTTATTAATGAATCGCGAAATTTACCGAATATTTCTGGCTTATCAGAATAACAATCAATCCTAAATACTTGACAATGACGGATGGATTAATATGGCTGAACTGACTATTCTTTCTTCTACCGATTTTCAATGAATTTTACTGATCTAACGATCCGCACACCAATCTTACCAAAAAGCAGAAAGGAATTAGAAATCTAACGACTGATCTATATGAAAAATACTTCTCATCAGTTTGAATCTACTTTACAAGTTTACAGTGACCTGTATCCGCAACTATGCATAGATATGTAATTGTATCTGGTTCGCCTCCTGTCAAAAAGGAGAAAAAGTAATAATATAATCGCGAAACTGGAACATCTGAGGATAAAACAATGAAAAAAAAACGCGCCATTTACACTTCCTCATCGTGGTGTGGAAATGAGTTTACTTTGAGTTTACAAAATTATTATAATTATGTAATGAATAGCCAGAAATTATATAAAAAGAACAAAAATGGAGTATGACAGTTATTTGGAAAATGATCATCTCGTTACGTATTACACTTACAAAAAAATTGTATATACAAAAATGTAAGGAATTTTCCTTCTTTAACTTTGCCCTAGACATTTTTATCGTCAGATCAACCGTTGTAGAGTTATTTTGAAAGACGGCGGCTCACCCCCCCCCCAGTAAGTTCGAAATCTTGGATTTTTCATCAGGGTCCCAAGCTAAACAACATAATATCAAAATCGTTTATACTCCACCTCTTGTAGGCTGAATTACTACATCTGTATGGTATTTTAATGTCTCAAACAAGTTGTATACTGCACTTTTTTATTTCTTAAATGAAATTATGAAAAATATTCTTTATGCATAATCATTGGTACATCTAATTGTCATCCATAATTTTTACCATGATAAAAATATGCTAATTAATAACTATATCTAAGGCCCCAATAATTATACTTGTTTGTACATAATTAATTAACTGTAACAATATAACTGGAACTAATTGCAAAAAATAGTAAGCAATGTATAGTGATGGCATGACAATAGTTAGAAATTACTTGATTCATAACAACCATTACCAAATATATTTAAATGTTACAAACATTTCGTAAATAATTAATTGTCATTTACTGTTTAGTGATTAATGTTTTTAAAATCATCTTTTGCAATATTTAGAATACTTGTGAATGATTCCATATCATACTGCAACAAGATGCCATTATTTTTGAAGGAAATGTTCCACGGAAAGATCGAGCCTTTTTTTTATTCATTTATACAATGTGGGCATATTTCCATTATCAGGGCCAATGACTGATGCCAGGAGAGGAGCTATCTTTAACCTGAAAATTTTGGCGAACCTCTTCTCTATCGAAGAGTAGGGATTTTTTACTTCCCTAACATCTTATACACAAGGGACCGACTGCTTTACATGCTCTCTGAAGGGGAGAAAGTTTTTAGTTTTTTTGAAATTTTGGGTCTAAATTAGTTTTACATATATTAAACAATGTACACTTGTACAGTTTGATCGTTCTTTGAGATACTATAATCTATTTAGCAAACACGAAGATTAAAAACAAATAACGTGGAAGCGGAAAATTGTAAACGTGGTAGGTACAGTTTTTACAAGTAATTTATATTTTTTTTCTCATGAAATATCAACTTCCTGTTCAAAACACGTACTAGACAACTTTTTGCATCACATATATATCCAATAAATGCCAGTTATAATGGAACTATTTTGAAGTATACGTTGCCTCTTATAAATCCCCAAATTTTCAAACTTATCACATTTAGCATATTTGAATGCCTTCGATCCGAAGCTCCATATTATCTCAGTTACATACTTAGCCAAGACATAATAATGAATATACAGTTTCTAATAAGGGTGCAGGCCAAATGCATATTAACATGTACCATCTATACATGAATCTATTAACTCCGCCATCAAAAGTAATTTATTATGTATATCCACACAAACGGAAATTTCTATTTTCTGTTCACTGGGCACAAATTTAATGAGGATAACTTATGCAGCTGATTCAGTACTAATTAAATTAGTAATCACTGTTACAAAAACGATTGTAATATAGGTTAGGCGCCGTCCAGACGTCACAACGTCAACTATTTCGTGAGTCAGTAACAGATTCATGTTACTACATTTCCGAAAACAAAATTTGCGTAATCTTTTAACTGTCTGATTTACAGTATATTAAAAGAGTCACTCATAGTCATAAGCAAAATAATTTAAGTTGATTTATGAATTATGACGTGAGGATGTAGAAGTAAACTAATAAAATGTATGTTACATATTTATGTCTTTAACGTTCGGTTGCTGTTTTCTTTTATCACTATGTGGTTTACCGCTAATACAGTGTTATAATAACATTGTAAAATGTGTGAGATTTATAAATGTTTCTAGATTACTTATCTTTCTGTGGGTAATAATTATATTGTAATCGTTGCATATTATTCCTAAGTATGAAGAACAATAATATTCTGGTTTTACTTTCCCATTTAATAGCAAACATAAAACAAAGTTAAGTACATTTTCCCCCTTGAAATCACGTATGCAAAAAAAAAGATGCATATGAAATATGTGCTCGTATGTATATTCCTTGTTATCAAATGGTTTAATCATTGTACAAATGAAATAAAAAATAAAAAAAGACTTGCACTGACAAAATTACTTGAGCTATGCTTTCTTGATTACTTCGGATACATTTTTCTTATCGAATTGCTAAGCAGCCATTTATTCATGTATTTACATTAATTATTAATATAATGTAATCCATCGTGGTATTGCAGCAGATAAGTTTGGTGTTAGTAAAATATTCATTTAAAAATCATTTTATACTAAAGGTGCCAGGAAAGGTGTACGTGCACCCTACCTCCACCCACCTTTGTTCTTTTGGTGCATGCTTTATTTGGATATTAATAATTGAACTGAATTTAGATAAATTGCCCAAAAAAACTGCCGACATTATACGACGACTAAAAGGACATGTTCTTAACACATTGTAATCCTCATAAAATTGTTTTCACGTTGTGTTGGTACATTACAAGATTATGGTACCTACCCACAAAGTAGATTGGAAACTTGGGTTTATTTCCGAGCTGGAAAATTTCTCATTATCCTTCTCTATACTTTAAATAAAAAAAAGAGTTTTAAATAGCAGGCATAGTTTTTTTCTTATAAAACTTCTATCATCAATATATTAAAATTGGTTACAAAAATAATTTTTATTTATTCTTTACAGATTCCCAAGAACTCAACTGCAATAGAGTTCTTTCTTCTTCCTTATAAAGTAAGTTGTAATTTTTTATTGCCTAGTAATTCTCTTAAAGTTGGAATGTTAACCTACTGGACAATGAATAGTCGAGTTACGGACTATTCATTGTCTAACATTAATTTACGGATACGGATACTATTACACGTTTTGCTAATCTATTACTCCTACTTCTTTAAATTGGATATCTATTTTGTTTACGCAAATTTGAGTATTTTTAAAGCCATTTATAATAAAAAAGACCTTAATCCAATACTTTAAATTCCTCAGGTAATGGATTTGGAAAAGGTGCAGGTGCAAATCGCAATTTTTGGACTATTCTTTGAGGTGCCCAGCCACCTATAAAAAACTTGGTCTCATATTGGAAATTATCTTTGGCAGTATGCCAGTTTGCTTCGTTTCATCATAAATACCAAATTTCAGTACAATAAAATCACTTTTTGAGGTGCCCAATATCTTTGTTTATCGAAAATTATTGGCACAAAACTTTGATTAAGCTGTTTTAGAGAAAAACGAATACAAAAACTAAAGACTTGTCCTTAAAGAACGACTGAATCTGATTGGTAACTAACAGTTATTAGATATTGTGAAACTAAATTTATATTAGGTGGTATGAAAAATTTGTGATTTTGTACTTGACTTACCTTTACATATGGTGGCTTTCGAAATACCTATCATTTTGCAAATACAAATAAGTTTTTTCACTTCACCTCAATCTATATACCATTTTCATGTGTTTATTTTAAGGTTTGTTGCGTATTTTCTTGTTTTTTGTGTAACTAATTAGAAAGAACGAAAACGTTTAAAGCAATTAACATGGATATTATTTAAATTCGGTTGTTGATAAATGAGAGAATGTGTGGAAAATATCATAAACAAAATCGACAACAATATTGATGACAACGAGAGACAGACTAACAAAATTCTCCGTCTATTGTTTGGTTTATTTCGATTTGAATGTTTTGACTGATTCCATATTTTTTCACAAAAAAAGTGATAAAAAGAAGAATTAAGTCGTTTAAGACAACACCTGATTATTTTTCGTTACTTTTAGCATAAATTATGTCTGGACAGATTCAGACGACAATGATATATGTGTTCTTCAAAGAAGAACTGCACCATAACTGTTTAAATTTTTAAAACACACATTTTGTGAAAATATCTTAATATAATTAACTCATTCAGCACAAAATTTTACCTAAGTTTTACTTTTGCTTCGTCTCCTCTTAAGTAAGGAGAGCATTAAAAAATATATATTGCATTTCTGCGCTAATCGTGATATACCGGGTGAGTCACGAATTGCGCTCGCCCCGATATCTCCTAAAATATTTGGAATAGAAAATTGAAATTCCGAGGGCTTATTATACGACTAAAATGCCATCTTTTCAATAAAAAATCAAGTTTGGTGCACATCCGGTTTCACCGGAAATGCCCACAAATTTCGATTTTTAAATGAAACACCCTATATATTTTTACATTTTTGGAATCTAGAGGAAATTTTGAATACAATACATCCATTTTGGTCACTTTTTGGTAAACATTAAAAATTTTATTAAAAAATCTATTTCTGAATCCAGAGTGCTGTGCTATTGTTTTATTACATTCAATGGCTACTATGATTTTTCCAATGTTATTAGGTTACCAGATTTTAAACAGAAATGTGTAATTTTAGCTTCCAAAGCTCACTAATCTATTAGTCGCATGTTTCTAAAAGCTTGGTTGCATTGTATTTTGGCTGAAATCTCAAATATTTCTGAGCGGATTTTCAAAATTTTGGTATCACTAGATTCGTATGAAAATGGGGTATTTAAAAATGTTGGTGGACGATTAACTTCCCATTTAAAAAAACCGAGTTAGTGGGTAAAAATCACATTTAAAAATTTTAAACGCCTCTAGACAATTAAGTAATGCAATCATATTGCTCTTTTTATTTTTATAGTAACGTAGCACACAAACTAAAATATATTTTGGGCACCACAGCACTCTGGATTCAGAAATAGATTTTTTTAATAAAATTTTTAATGTTTATCAAAAAGTGACCAAAATGGATGTATTGTAATCAAAATTTCCTCTAGATTCCAAAAATGTAAAAATATATAGGGTGTTTCGTTTAAAAATCGAAAGTTGTGGGCATTTCCGGTCAAACCGGATATGCACCAAACTTGATTTTTTTATTGAAAAGATGGCATTTTAGTCGTATAATAAGCCCTCGAAATTTAAATTTTCTATTCCAAATATTTTAGGAGATATCGGGGCGAGCGCAATTCGTGACTCACCCGGTATAATGAAAAAACATGATTTCAGCAAACATTTCTGCGTGTCTGTGCTTTTGCATGTATTGCGATAACAGCCAACGTTTTGGAAATATAAAAAAGCTCAGTGGCTTGTACTATAGGTTTGAGACCAAGGGCTCTTGGGTTCAAATCCTAGCTAGGTCATGGATGTATTGTGGCGATATCAAATACCGAGACGGTAGCACAGTTGGCTAGAGCGTTGTTGTGTGGCAGAACACGGCTAGTCACTGTATATCTCTCATAAGTTCGAGTCTCAGCTGCAGCAAATGTCGGATGGAATGATTGCTGTGTGTGTGTCTGTCTTGGTTGTGTGGTGAAAGAGCAATTTGCGAAATTCCGTCAGGAAGTTAATATATATAAGATCATAAAAGAAGATAAGAAAAAAATTGGTGCAAACCCTCTACAGCTCGTTGACGAGCAAAGCATGCCTGATGGGAAAGATCTACGGGAATGCATTTTTCTTTGTTTTTAAGGTTACAAAAACAAGTGACGAATGGTAAATCATATAAAGCCAATAGAATATTTCATCCAAAAGTTTAAATAAAGCTGTAAATTGAAATAATGTACAGGGTTTTCATCGTTTTGACACACCTAAAGAACTTACTTCAAGAGATTGAAAAAACTTTTTATCCAAAAGTTTTGGGTTTTTTCACATCGTCTATTGCCTATTGGATTCGTTAAAATAAACAAGTGGACGTCAAACAGCACCAACCCCGTTCTTTTTTTAATGGAACACGCTGTATATTTGCTACGAAAGATTTTTTCTTCTGAGGTAAAAATATGTAATTTGTTGATGAATAATTAATTGCTTTAGACATTTTTGAAATATTAAGGTTTAAAATATAATTAAACTGAATTTGAGAAGGTTGAGATTGCCCTGAGAAACAATATTTTTCTGCCTTAATATCTAGGTTTAAAAGTATAAAGATCAAAACAACTGTAGCCATTTGTCCAATAAATAATTAGGAGAAAATATTAAACTTTTGAATAAAAAGTCTTTCTATCGCTTAAAATAAAAGGTGTCAAAATATACATAAATGAAAACCCTGTATATACTTTTTCTTTTACATCATGAAGTGTTGGAATAACTGACATTAAACCATAACTTTTTTGAGGTAAAGCTTTGGACATTTTCTTTCATTACGTTTGAAGTGCTATTTAATTACCTACAAATAGTATACTTATTGAACAGTGATACAATGCACTGTTTTAGAGTACTATGCAATTTGCAACTGCCCTACACACCAGTTCGGCAAAAGCTAATTGTACCTAGAAATGTTTTTTTGTCTAGTAGGTGTACGTCAAGTACGATTTTTCAAAACATTTGTATTTACAAATTACTCTATTGAGTGACATAAAATAATAAGTCAAAACTTTTGTTCTATTAGAAACAAAAACTGAATAAAAAATTTTAATTTTAACACCTTGAATTTTGAAATAGAAATAGTTAGACCCTACCTTTTACGTTGAATCGACTTGGGTTTACGTACAGCTAAGCGGTATCCCCATCATTTCGAGACACCCTGTATATTGAACGGAAAATTTTCATAGTTTTACAATTTAACATGAAATCTGAAAATTACCCAGTAATTTTTAAAAGTGATATTATTAAAGTTTCTGTACCTACTTACTAGAGAATATTTCATCGAACTTTAAATAAATGATTGGAAATGTAACAATCGTGCTAAAAATCTCAAAAACAACAGTATATTTAGAATGTAGATTACTTTCATTCTGTATTCGATGTCTATCAAGTGGCGGCACCTGCAAGGAAAAAGCTGAACTATGCAACGTGGGTGTTTCTAGTGACGTAAAATTACGTAACTTGACTCGTTGCTAAATTCGTGACGTCCTTCTGACGTCGCGTCGATTAGTTGTATAAGTAATAATGAAACACATGTGTGGGGAATTCCTTATCTCGTGTATTTATTATCACTTAAGTTATTTGTTTATGATTCATTTGGTATCGTTTATGTGATGGAATTACAAAAAAACAAACAGAATAGGGTTATTTTTAGATAAAGAATGCGAAATTTATCCCACACATATTTTTAAGTTAATTAAATTGAAAAAAAAGTTTTTATTATGTAGGATGTATTATTTAAATATTAAAATAGATTCGCACAATTATCTATTTAAAGATAAAACCTACAAAGATCATTTACACCGTGTTTGTTTTGTGTAAATATCTGTCAGAAGTCATTTACTTATTATTACTGGTCAACGCCACTAAGATGAAAAAACATATATAGAGTGTTAATTAAGTACGTGGACAAACATTTTTTTTTACCCCTGTATTAAATCAGTTCAAAATAAAAACACATATAAACGGTCTTATTCTTTATACAAATTAAACAGTTTTAGTATAATCACATCTTTATATATTTAATAATAAACACTGCAATACATTTTCAAAAGTTTGCCTATTAATTTTTTTGATTATCAAACATCGAGAAAATATGCAAGATTTATATTCTTTAAAATTTATGGGATATGTATTATCAAATACATATAAGCGGCAGTTCCTTGTATGAGTTTAAGACAAAAACTTCATATAAACATATCTATTAAATGTTTCAGTTTTCGAAACACAGGGTGAAAAATTTTTTTTTAGTTTTTTTTTTTAATTTTTCATGTGCAGTTTTAAGGACAATTAATTCAAATTCAGTACGTATAATATTTTTAATGGTACCCATGAAACAACGTTATTAACTTTTGAAACAATCTATAGAGTTCTAATTTTTTTGGAGGTCATCCCATACCCATAAACCTAAACTAAAAATATCGTAAGCTAAAGAAAAATGTACAAAGGTCCAGTAGTACATAGTAGTTAAATAATAAAATTTTTAATTCTCATAAAAATAACAACTTAGGCCTTGATAAACAATATTAATTCCTTTATTTAATAACGTAAACAGACATTTGTCCAAAATTTGTTAGAAAGGTGCTCTCTTGTAGTTTTGTTATAGTGCCAGTAACAGATTTATTGAATTTTTTTTTGTTAAAATGGTTGAATTCTCAAACTTCGAAATGGCAAATATGCAGTTTGTATATGGAATGGCTCAAGACGAATGTATCAAGAAAGATATCCTCAACGTTATGTGCCTAACAAACACTTTTATTAATATTCACTGTGAAACGAGTAGTTTTAAGAGGTCTACTGCTCCTTTAGGAAGACCCAGAACAGTAAGAAAAGTTCAGATAGAAAAAGCTGTCCTTAATGAAATTAAGTAAATTAGTGATTTATCCCAGGTGTTGTTTATCGATGAGGCATGTTTTTCCCGTAACGCAATAATAAATTTTCAGAACAATCATATGTGGGCTGAAGATAACCCACATGTTAGAATTGAAAACAATTTCCAAGAGAAGTTTTTACTAAATGATTGGGTTGGAATTGTTGGGGATTTTCTTATTGGACCTCATTTTCTGCCTCCCAGGTATAATTGTAACCAACACCGACAATTTAATATCCTACCTGACTTCTTAGAAGATATCCCAGAAAGGGAAACACGTTGAATTTGGTTTATGCACAATGGACGCTACCACATTTCAGCTTAGTTCCAAGTGAGTATTTAGATCAATATTATGCTGATCGATGGATCGGGCACGCCGGAGTACAACCTTAGCCACTCAGGTCACCCGATTTTATTCCTCTATATTTCTTTCTATGGGGACACCTGAAATCATTAGTCTGGCAGAGCTCCAGTTCAAAACGAAGATCAAGCAAACCGTTCGTTTGTGGCCAATACAGAGGGAGCCCCTTCCAGAAATTGCTGAGCTAAATCAAAACGTTCAAAAATCCCTAGTTCTTAGGGAAATAAAATATTTTGGGTATCATTCCGCGAAAATTCAGATATCAGAAGTTAATTGAAACCAATTTGTGTTGTTACTGCTGCTGCCTTTACTTAATTGCATCTCTAAAGCTTTGACCAGTTTATTTTTTATATCTAGCGACAATCTTGAATAAAAGAACGATAAAGCAGCTGTCTCTGAGATGAGGTAATATAAACGAGTTTTAAATTTTTTGACTGCTGCTCGCGACGAGCTCAAGTCGGTGGATTTATTTATAGTCGTGAGGTTTTTTTTAACACAAATATTGGTACTACCAGTAGAGTTAATGGTCAGGGTAGGCTTATGGTCATAAAGAGCTGGAGGAGCCACTGCGAGCCATACGTGCCACAATTAGCCAACTCCGATATAAATTATCTCTAGGAAGTCAATTACACCTGTTTTCTATCTAAAAATGCTCAATTTCACAATATGAGAAATGTGAGGAAATTCAGAATTTTGGGGTGCATCTGATCCAGATTTCACAAAGATTGTTTTATTAGAATTTGGAATCATTCTAAGGGGTGCCGTAAACTAAACTTAATTTATTTTTCGTCAAGTATACATGAGGACCACCCTAATAATGTATTTATCCAAGGCTTAACTAAAATGGTGGCACCCTGCAGTGCGCTCGTAAAACCTGTAAAAGAAAATCGTGAAAAATTCAATAATCACTTTTAGGTAAAATGCTTGGATATGTGAGTTTTTTTATAAATACATCAATATCTACAATTCGCATAAGTTTATAAGTTATGATATGTCGAATATATTTTTTATCGAGATATTTCCATGCAGTTTCATAATTTTTATAATACAATATTTGCATTCATTTAATACTCTTTTAAATACAACGTTTATCGACTTAAATGAAAGTTTTCAGTATTATTTTATCAGTGTGAGTTCACCGAAGATAACAAAAAAAATATCTTTTTCCAAATAAAAGCTGTGCTGTTAAAATGTAGTTATAACCTGTAAAATAAAATTTGCTTATTTTTTCTAGACAGTAAATTTCGTTTGTCTAAAGACAAGTTTTTGGCAACTATTACTGACTTTAAATTCCTTGTAAAAAATTGTTTTAAATGAGTGTATTAAAATTTTCTTAATGTAGGTCCTATGTGTTGTAAATTTCATTTCCTGTTTTTCAAATAACGGAAAAATAACACGTGTTTTTACATACCATTCTAAAATTCCTTCCTAGGAAAGGCCAATTATTGCTAGTGTGTATGCCAAATGTTAAGCCGAGAAACAAAAAACAAAAAAAACATGATCAAGGACACCTAAACATTTTCGAAGTCATGTCTTTGATTAGAGTCTTATTAATACTGTAATTTCATTATTAAAGTAAGGTTAGGTTAGGACAAATATACGGAAAGAAATGTGTAATGAACATGAAATAAATATCTTTATGTTTATTGAATAATTTAAGCACTAAATAAGTCACAAGAGTTGCTACAAAATGTTGCCTCCTATTCTGCAGGCAAAGTCGCACTAATTTCTTCAAATTTTCGAAGACATTATGCAATACCGTTAGAACAATGTTTTTGATTTTTTCAGAAATTGCGTTTCGCAATTCTTCGAGATTTTATGGATTGATTCGATATAATATAAAAGTTTTCATTCATGTTTCGATCGAAGAAAGTGAAGTAAAATCGTCTCCGGGAAATTGCCACCCAGAATCAATGTAATCGTGTGAGTTTTCTGCCAATCCAAATTCTGATATTCTGGGTAATCATATATAATTTTTTTAAAAGTGAATATTAACTTTTCAAACTTAATGAAAAATAAAATTATGTTGACATAAACAGTCAAATAAAGCTCATTAAATCGGAAATTCAAAAACCATATTTCATACATAATCCTGAAATTAAAAAAGACAAACAAAAAAAAGGAGATTACAAATATCAAAATGATTTGGCATAATACAAACTTAAATTTTAATTAGTTTATATAAAAGTATTTCAAAATCGGAAATCTTTGTCGTTTGAAAATAAATTTTATAATTTTTTTTTTTTTGATTTTAACTTAATTGCGTTCAGCATAAAAATATACACTGCCCAAACATATTTTTTATCGAATCCGAAAAATGTTAATAAAAACTTTTTTTCTCAGTTTTATAAATTGTCTATTATTAAGAAAAGTTGTGAAGTCTTGTGCGAACTTTTAGGCAGTAGTTGTAACCGAGTTGTATGTCAACCTGCCGCCCAGTCTGCTGAGTTACAAAAATTTGTCCACAAATTTTTTAAAAGTGTTTTGTGATTGTGAATTTTACGTCTAAAGGACTCCCTGTTCAATTTTATTTTTCGTCGTAACGACGATCAAATCAATTCATCACTTTCACAATTCATCTGCTCTCGCTAGTAAATTTTAATTTTGCAAGGGACCCTCTGTCAAAAATTACTTTTCACTTGAAAAACAACTTCGTTTCAATCTAGTCTCTTAAATAAAATTATTTTCAGGAACATGAATTAGCATTTTGTAAAGACCCCTCTGTAAAACTTATTTTTTGGCCTTTAGCGACAACCGAAAGTCGAATCAACTTTCATAAAAACATTTTCAGGGATATTTTCAGGGACAGAAAGGAAGTTTTGTAGAGACCTCCTTAACAAAATTATTTCAGCCGCTTTGAAAAATTAAATTCATTGTACTAAAAGCATTTACAGGGAAGTAAAAAAGATGTTTTCGCACAGACCTCATGTTCAATTTTATCTTTACGTAAAAACTAACCGAAAAAAATATTTTCAGTACCATGTAAATTCAGTACTACATAAAGTCATTTTCAGGCTACAAAAAAAGCCAAATTGCCAGAGAACCCCTGTGCAATTTTTTCAAGCCCTATTAAATAAAAAACAAAGCCGCTTGGTCAAAATCACTCAACTACAAAATTTAAGGTAGTTGCAAGTCCCTCAAGCCAGGCTGCCGAAGAGGAGTTGCTGAAGACCTACTCAGCTCTGCCCAGCATAGCCTAAGAGCAAATTAAAATTCCAAGAGGTCAAGAACAGGCTACTTTGTATCTCTGTATCATCAAAATCGACCTTGGGAAAAGTCCATCCCTACGATCAAGCACAAGGAACTTTTTTCACACAACCGAACATTATTTGCGACGTCAAGAGTCACGTGGCGCCCAACTTAATGAAAATAAATAACTCAGCTAGGGAGAAATCGATAAACAGACATTCAAAAAAATCAAGCCGAGACGCCGGCTCAAAAATAAGCTTTTGTATTTGTGACAACATTTGCATTACTATGAGTTATTTTGTTTGTTCCTATTGAAGAACTTCCTACCAATTAACTACCTATAATCTAAGTTATTGTAGCATAATAATCTGAAGTGTATAAACACTACTCTGTATAACGACACCAATAAAATATCTGTCTATCTATTTATACAGGGTGTCCCAACCAATAGTAGGCACCCTGAATATCGTTGGAGATAAATTTTTTTTAAAAAATTGGTGAAACACGTCGACTTTGTTTCCAAGGGGGACATATTTTAATGTAATACTTGTATACCTCTCATCATCCCTCTACCCTACACGGCCACCCCCTCAAAAAAATTCAAATGGCAAGGGGGTCAAGTGATACATATTTTGAAAGGACTCTCAATTCCCTACATAACTGTGTATTATTATTAACTTTTATCGATTCGTTCTTAAGGAAAATAATTTTATTTTTGATGATTACACACAATCAAAATCGTTTAAAAAAATCTAAAATACACGGCACTGGGTATTGGAATCTATAAAAAAACTATATTTTTTAGTGCTCTCAAATCAACGCGAGATTTTTCGACAAAAAACACTTTCCTTGTCAGTTTAGCTTTAGAATAATAAAAGACTCATAAGTATTTGATAGTCCTTGAACATTAATTTGTTCACAACCAATTTTAAATCGAGATACATTTTACCAGAGTGAGTTCTCAAAATGGTTTATACCCTTCAGGAGAGAATAGAAATTGTGATCATTTATTTTAAAAACGATAATTGTGCTAGAGCTACGGAGCGCACATATTCAATAGAAATCACCCACATAGAAGGGTTGGTTCTCAGTATGTTTTACAATTATTGTCAAAATTTATGGAAACAGGTTCTGTAGGAAACAAAAAGCATGAACCTCAGCGACCGATTAGGAATGAAGCAGCCGAAGTGGCAATTCTGGGTCATATGCAGATGGATAATACTCAATGGATCAGGAAAGTAGCTGATTCTTTTGGTGTATCACGAAGCAGTGCTCAACGAATTGTAAAGGCCCACAAATTTCATCCATATAAATTTAAATTGGTACACGAATTAAACGAAGATGATACCGATCGTCGGCTTGAATTTTGTGAGATTTTTAGTGAACAATTAAACTGTAATGCCAATCTACTGTACAATACGTGTTTTTCTGATGAATCGACATTTCAGTTAAATGGGGAGGTAAACAGGCACAATTGTAGATATTGAAGTGAAACCAATCCACATTTGTTCATGGAAACTCATACCCAAAGGTCTCAGAAGTTAAATGTTTGGGCTGGCATCTTAGGGGATCATATTGTCGGGCCGTTTTTTTATTCCTGACAATTTAAATGGCGACAGGTACCTCGTAGAAAATAAAATCGACCCAATGATTACCCAAATTCTCGAAGAAGGCGATAATCTTTTAGAGGACGACCTGTTTTGTCGATAGAATGGGGCACCCCCACATTTTGCTATAGCAGTCCGTCAATTTTTGGATAATCGGTTTCCTGAGCGATGGATTGGAGGAAGAGGTCCTGTGGAGTAGCCCACCCGATTTAACTCCCTTGGATTTCTTTCTGTGGGGAATTTGAAATCGAAGGTATTTGCAACAAAACCCGAATCTCTGGAAGAGTTACGTGAAGAAATTGTTCGAGAATGCCGTTTATTGTCTTCAGATGTGTTCAGAAAAGTTCATACAGAATTTCAAGACAGATTATACTACTGTATGGAAGTCGGTGGGGGTCATTTTGAACAATACATACGATAATTTAAACTGCATCTTTTATTTTTATTTCCCGAACGTAAAATAATTAAACATCTATTTCTTAGGAACGAATCGATAAAAGTTTAAAAAAATACACAGTTATGTAGAGAATTGAAAGACTTTTCAAAAGATGTATCACTCGACCCCCTTTGCCATTTGAGTTTTTTGAGTGGGTGGCCGTGTAGGGTAGAGGGATGATAATAGGTATACAAGTATTACATTAAAATATATCCCCCGTGGAAACAAGGTCGACGTGTTTCAATAATTTTTCAAAAAAAATTTTATATCCAAAAGGTATTCAGGGTGCCTACTTTCGGTTGGGACACCCTGTATATCGATCTATATATCAGTTAATTAACTTAAAAAATAATATTTTGTTCAAAAATGTATGGAAACAAAAATAAAAAATAACATAAAGAGTACCGTTATTCTTTCCTGAAATCATATTACGTAAATTAAATTATTATTTGCACTGTATCCTCATTGTAACTATTCCCACAGGAGACATATGTTGTTTTTGTAAAAAAATGCATTAAAAGCATATCACGATATACTATATTTTGCGAAAACGTTTTGACGTACTACATTGGCTGTTCAACTACGAAGAATTCATATTTTTTATTTTCACAACGTCAGATAAATGTAAATAAATCTGTTTTGTTCTTATTTTATTCAAAACAGTCTGCTATCAATTACGTAATTTTTTCACAGGAGGAAATACAAAGTTTGCGTACATATGTTGTAGTTGAATTATAACATATCCGTATACATAATGTTATCACTATCAGTAGTATTAATTAATTGTTTTCATTTTAGCTGATATGCAATAACTTTATCAAACTCTAATTATATCTTGGCAGTTTTAGTACTGGATTTATAAACGATAATAATTTTTTTTATTACATCTTTTTTATTTTCCGCTTTTAAGTGTGAAAAGGAAATGGAAAAGTTTTTAATCGATTCAACTGTTTAAAAAACGGAGAAGTTAGTTTAAAAATCTGGTGCTCTTTATAACTAGAGCTCGTATTTCGGATGACATTGACGTAATAATCAGAAGCAGCATGGGAGGGCAGTACGAAATTAAAAAAAATTCTTACTCTTTTTGTGTTTTATTACTGATTTACCTGGAGGAGATTATACGGTGATATCTTGGTGAAAGATGGTCATGGATTCTAAAATAATTGTCGAAGATAGTGTCGTACATTTATGTCAATCGGTTTTTGATTGTCAAAAAAGTATGGGACGTAACTTGACAAATTTTGACAAAATTATTACAAAAGGTTGATATAAGGTAAGATAGCAATTTTTCATTCCGTGACCGACCACCTTTGACCAAGATAACATGTTTGCACCTACCACTATGTATCATAGTACATTGCTACTACCCCTAAAGAGATGAAATAAGGAAAAAAGTATTTTCGTGGATTTCACAATATCTCACACGCCCAATGAAATATTGATATGATTTTTGCTCACAAAGGTGGACCCATACAAATGTGACAAAACATAAGACACAGAAAAGTGAGCGAAATCAGTAGATTGTTGAATCGACGAGAGGCATCGAAAAAATGAAGCAAAATCGGAAGATTTTTAAATCAGAAAAGCTGTACCACAATAATGTTAAAATGATAAAATATTAAGTCTATGGGAGAGGGTTGATTTTCCTCCTAGAACCACATTATCCTTCAGGATTTTTCCCGGCGAAACGAATAAAATAAGTTTCACCCTATATGCAACAAGAGATGAGGTATTCAATTTTTACTTCTTTCAACTCTAATTTTAAACATAAAATGGTATCTCGGTCCGCGTAGGCGATAGGGGGTTGTTTTTTTCCTGAAATCATAACGCCTCGTAGGATTTTTCTTGGCAAGTAAATCGAATAAAGGAAGTTCGAATGCTCTATCAGCAATGGGGGTTGATATGTTGAATTTTTTTATACTTTCATCACTCATTTTCAATACAAAATACTAAAGATCTCAGATTCTATGGGAAATAGGGGTAGGGGGCGTTGCTGACAAAACTTTTAAAATATTATTCCGAATTCCACGCGAACGAAGTCGTGGATAAACAGCTATTTATGTATAGGTAAAGAACGGATTTAGGTAGAAGATAAGAAATAGTAAAATTTAGGATTTGCAATATTTGCACATAAAGCGGAAGTTAACATTGCACTTTATTAAATTTTGCTATAAACATGAAGCCAGCGCATAAATATTATTACATAATATGACTTTTATCTTTCAACTGTCTCGAGGGTCAGGGACCCTTTTTTCATCTGTTGAGAAACGTAAACATCTCAATAAACATTCGTGTGGATTTTCACTATGGTTTATAAAATAAAGCTTTTCCATTTAACAATGTTTGAGCTTGTAAATTTACAAAAGTATTAGAGAACTGTTTTTCTTATGATTTACAACTGATAAGAAATAGGTTACTAATAATGACGATGACACGGAAAAATCACTATTTATAGGATTACTAGTATCGTGTAATTCAGAACCCATTTCTGGAATCGTCATCCGAGATACGGGCTGTATTTATAACTAATAAAATGTAATGATTACTAAATAAATATATCTATATTCAAATATTAGTTAAAGAATCCTGTGATAAGTTTTCAAATGCATTTTTTACTCCCTGCATACAATCTTCAATAGTTGTTATTGGGCTCTCATAAACTTTGTTTTTAATAGTTCCCCAAATAAAATAATCTAAAATTGATAAATACGCGTTATGTGGTGGAGCACCGTCGGCGTCGTGATGATAAAGAATGATTCTATGTTCGGCGAGAGGAAAATTTTCTAAATAGTTATTATTCAAATTTATTTAGATCTTTCACCTAAAAAAAAAAAACAAAAATTAACTGTACATATTAGCAGAAGAAGAAATCTTTATAACTTACTGTTTAAATTTTCTTGAAAAAATTCGAAAGCCACCACTTTATCGTTCCTTATGGCACATTAAACATTAAACTGCCAACTTTCTTGAAAATTTCGCTCCCTGAACACATGAGGATTCGAGTCACTCCAATAATGCGAATCGTGTCTATTAAAAAGTCTAATTTTGGTAAATTTAGCTTCATCTGACCATATAATATTTCCCAAATAAGAATTGTCGCCTACAGACCTTATTAGAATAAATTCACAAAAATTTTCTATTCTTAGAAAATCTGTTTCTTTTAATCGATGAACCATTTGAAACGAAAACGAGTGAAATTTATGTTTAATTAAGATTCTGTGGCCTGAATCCTTGCATAGTCCCGATTCCAGAGCAGCTTGTCTTAATGACATCACTGGAAATGCATGAAAATATCCCAGAATTACTATTTCTACGTTTTCGTCATCAACAGTATAGGCTTCCGCTTTTGAATTCTTGCCTTGACAGAGCCATAGTTTTTAAAATTATCCAGTATGTGTTTTACGGTGTTTGGTGATGGTTTCCGTTTTTTGTAGATATCCAGTAGCAAATATATTACAAGTTCTTGATATTACTTTATCACATTCTCCATAAATAATAAACAAATTCAAAAAGTCTTTGTGGGTGTAATTTAAACGCGTTGGCATTTTTTTGACATAAGAGAATGACTGACATTACTGATTGTTTCTAATCAAGGCTAATTTAATAAAATTCTTAATAAAAATTCTTTAATTTCTAAGAAAATCGCAAATATTTCAATAATCTGTAACTTAAATGCCCACAATGCTTATATCAGAAAAAAAGGAATTTAATTATACATAAAAAAATATAGGGTGTTCTATTTGACTTAAGCAAGTTTTCGCGGTTTTAAGTTTACAAAATGTAACTTCGAAAATGGAACACTTAGATACTACTATTGAATTTCTTTAAACTGTATAGCGTAACTCACTTTATGGTCTTTCTGCATGCCAAAAAGCAAATGAGTATCTTTTACACGAAGAAAGTTATAAAGGTTATTGTAAACCATTACACCTGTCAAAATTTTTTTAAAATGTCAAATATCTGAAACGACTTTCGGTATAACCTGAAGTGCCAGATGCTTGTAATTATTTTAGTTGGATTGACCACACTGCCATTAGTAATTTCCTAACATTTCAAAACTTTCTGGTGCGTCATTTTCGATCGATGCAGTTCCTGGTGTATATCAGATTTTTTTTAGAGAATATTATTCACTTGAAAAATGCTAAAATATTGTTTCATCATCGCCATGGACATCATCACCATGGACGTGAACTATCCATGGTGTTGATATGTGTCCATGGATATTACCAAAATTATTGTTAGTGTTTTAAGAAACTAGATACTGGTTATTGTTTTAGAAAAAAAAATCAATAATCAATAGACAAAAAAAAGACGCAAGTAAAACCGTAACTTAAAAGAAGAAAACGGGAAAGAAAAATTAAAGGGAAACCCTGAACTTTATGAACAAGACAAAATTGAAGAAAGACGGCGTTATCGGAAGTGTAAAGACGAAGATAAATTTAAACCTATAGCTGCAGTATTCGAATCGAGTGTAAGAGCCATAAGACCTCACTGGAAGAAGCTTCTGCAAAATATAGAATTAAATTTAAAAAAAAATAAAAAGGTATTAACCTATATGAAAAGTGAAGCAAATAAACTAACTGAAGACAGATATACTTCTATCTCTAGAAACAACACTCCTCCTACCTCAAGAAACACAAATACTTAATCTTCATCGCGAAAAGAATGTGGAAGGAAAAAGATAGGAAGAAACAGATCGAAAACTAAGAGAGAGTTAGAAAAGGTGAAGAAAGAATTAGAAATGATGAGGAAAAAATTTAAATATAAAATGTGGTTTTACAGATTAAAAAATGATCGTTTCAAAAAACAGGAAAAAATTAGTTCGCGGTCAAATGTGGAGAGAGAATTAAATGGTGCAAATGTATCATCGGAAGTTATAAAAAAGTTGGTCTTTGCAGAGGCATTAAAAACACAACTAGACACAAATTTTAAAGTAAGAGTAAGTCACAAAGAAAAACAAGAGTTTGAGATGTGTCTCAGAAAACATTGTAAAAAAAGTATAGATGTATTAATAACATGAGAACTATTGAATCATATAAATTATTTTCTCAAAAAGGACTGAAATCTAATAAGAGAGCTGATATCGCTAAAGAGAATAGGTCTTCAGTTAAACACTTTTACCAAAAAGACGACAATAACAGTGTGGCTCCAAGTAAAAAAGAATCAATCACATTTCAAAAAAGATTTCTTAATGATACAATGAAAAACTTAGATAACAAATTTTTCCAGGAGGTGAAACGCTTTAAAGTCTCCTTCCTATGCCCGTTTTTGTTAGTAAAAGCCATTTTGGGTCTTGATACCAAAAACATCATTAAGGGAGGTCTGCCTTTGTGTTTCTCATGAGAACATGAGACTTTTAGTATTGAAAATGAAAATCTTGGGAATAGTGACGCAGACTAATTTGGACGGTTTGACAACAACTTTATGTTGTCAACCAGTAACAGAACATTTTATGTCAAAAATTGTAAAACAAGAACTGTAACCTATTATTATGCAGATGAAAACACCTCATATAAAAAGTGGATTAATAAATGTGAAACGCTAAACATAAAAGGTAAACAGAAAATCTGCAAGAGAAGTGTCAAGGAGGTAATCCCTTGCACCAATTCCCATCAGGTTAAAGAACTGGAAAAAATTTGCATAATTTAATGAAACACATTGCTATAATGAAACACGAGCATGAAGCCATAGATTACATAAAATCTCACTTAGGTGAAAGGGATATCTTGATACATATAAATTTCTCGGAGAATTACTCCTGTAAATATTTCAGAAAAGTACAGAACGCCCATTTTCAAGGAGCAAAATCTCCGATTTCTCCCCCATATTTCAATGTGGTACAACAGGTCTGAGAATGGAGACCAACATCCTCATTGCTTTTGCAGTCTTTCTAATAATTTAAGGCATGATCCAGTTGGTACTTTGGCTAATTTAAAGCCACCCTTTGAAGAAATTTTAAATAGTTCTTCCCATGGACAATATTCACTTTGTGAGCGACGGACCCAGCAATCAATATAAAAATAAAACTGGTTTACATATTTAGAATTGAGTTTGTTCACTTATTAAGGGCGCAGCATATGACTTGAAATTTTGCAGAGAAGGACTATGAAAAAAGGATCCCCTGATGGTGTCGAGGGCTGTGTAAAAAAGAACTGCTGATGAATTAGTAGCTCAGGGAGAGGATATATCAGATTTAGATAGTTTAGTTTTACAATTGGAACAAAACTACCTTTAAAGTAACAATAGAAGATGATATTGAAGTCCTATAGTAAGTTGACACCTTTTATGTGAAGATAATATTGACGTAGTTTTCCTCGAAACACCAAAACATTATATGTACTGCTCTTGATGCGCGTGTTAGCGAAACGCTTGTCGAGTGCAGTATTTTGGTGTTTCGTGGAAAACTACGTTAGTGTTACGATATTGAAGCTTTAAATGATGAGCTACCTCTTGTTATTAAGCCTTTCAAAGATACTATAAAAGCCAGACAAAAAGTCTGGACACATGAATATGGTAATATGATTCATATTAGACGACTTAACTGCCTAACTTGCAAATCTCCAAATCATGGTATTCATTATCACATGGGTGCAACCCTCTTTTTCCGAAATTCATATCAGTTGTTGGAGATATTCGAATATCTATTCTGATGATGAATCTGATGGAGATAATGAAGAAATCTTAGATGTCACAGAGCCTGGTAAATTTGTATTAGTAGAATATCCTCAGAATTCTAATGTTTTTTATGTTGGCCAATTTGAAAGTACTGAAAAGGATGAAACTATTAAAGTTAATTTTATGAAAAGAATTACATCAAGGAAACAAAAGTGTATTTTCATATATACAGAAATAGAGGAGAAAGAAATTATTAATAATTTGAAAGACTTTAAGAAGGTGCCAAAGTATTTAAGATGAAATAAGTTTAAATTTGCAGATGCAAACTTCAATGGGTTTTATAATGTTATTAAGTGAAGTGAATATTTTTTTGTTTTCGTTTTATTTTGCTCAGTGCTTCATGTTAAAAGCCTTTAGCTACCTAACTTGCAAATTTCCAAATCATTGTATTCATTATCACATGGATGCAACCCTCTTTTTCCGAAATTCATATCAGTTATTGGAGATAATCGAATATCTATTCTGATGATGAAATGGAGATAATGAAGAAATCTCAGATGTCACAGAGCCTGGCAAATTTGTATTAGTAGAATATCCTCAGAATTCTAATGTTTTTATGTTGGCCAATTTGAAAGTACTGAAAAGGATGAAACTATTAAAGTTAACGTAGGTAGGTTAATCCCATATGAGTAATTATTCATGATAAGACAAACAGAAAAATTCTCATAAAATTGACACCAATAAAGGAATTTTATGAGAATTTTTCTGTTTGTCTTATCATATTAAAGTTAATTTTATGAAGAGAAGTACATCAAGGAAAGAAAAGTATATTTTCATATATCCAGAAATAGAGGAGAAAGAAATTATTAATAATTTGAAAGACTTTAAGAAGATGCTACCTATGCCAGTCTTTAAGATGAAATAAGTTTAAATTTGCAGATGCAAACTTTAATGGATTCAATAATGTTATTAAGTGAGATGAATATTTTTTGATTTCGTTTTATTTTGCTCAGTGCTTGATGTTAAAAGCCTTTAGGTAGAATTTCAATGTTCTGTTTGGTATTATTTGGTATTTATTTGCTTGTCTTGAAGATATCTGATTGCTTATATATAAAAGTTATTTTTGTATGGATGAATAAAGTATTTTTATTATACGTTTCGAAAGAGACTTTCTATTTTTTGCAATAATATTGTACAAAGTTTAGACCAATTATAACTCCATGGACCATTGATCATCTTCAAGGACATGCATTTTAAATTTTTTTTAAAAAACCTAGTGGGCTGTGTGTAATTACAATTTTGTATAATTCCGCAGGATATCATCCATGGTTAGATTTGAGCCTGGCTATAGTTGCAACCTCGATTTTCTCACAAATCAACTGACTTTTGATGAAATGAATAAGTATTGTATTTTTATATAGAATAATACATCACTTAAATTCTGAAAAACTCTGTGACTAAGAACTGCGTGACATACAAAAACAGCAAGGGGGCCTCGCATGCGCCTTCTATATATTCTGTTCTCATTGAGAGCCAATAATTATGTTTATTTTCATAAATATTGAAATTGTGCTGATTTTAAAACTGTGTATCTAATAAAATCTAGTTGAGGGCACAATACAAAAAAAAAATATTTTGTTTGCTACTTCTTTATTTCACTTGGGTATGTCAACAAAAATCTATTGCCAGTACATAGAAATTTCCAAATATAATCGAAATGGCTGGAGGTTTTTGTTTTATTATTTAAAAAAATAATAATTTTCTTAATCACCTTGACTGTCGATAGTGATTTAATTATACACTTACGAATAGAGTTGTCGAGTTCAATCATTTTATTTTAGTCAGAAAATATGTCGTAGCTTTTGTAGACCTTTCAGAGACACTTTATAGAATAAAATTGGAATAAATATAACACGAACGTGATCATAAAATGGCGCTGCTTATATGTGAGGGTGAATACTGTTAAAAACACTACAACGTGAACCAATGACATTTTCAGGTTTCTGTTTCATTTTGAAATATAAGCCGTTGATATATATCTAATTTTAACTTTACCTACATGACATCAAATTGATTATGAATATTAGGATCTTATAAACGTTGCTACTTAGAAGACAAGCGTCACCGATTTATCTATCGTCTAGAGAGAGATAAATCTCACTGCAATTATTTTTACATTAATTTTATTTCTAACGCAACTACCTATATAATGTCTCGTTCCAGACGTACATGAATGACTGTACGTGTAAAGGGAGTCAATTAGTATAGGTGTAAAGGCCGCTAATAAATCAAGAATAATATTATCATTAGTGCAAAACTTTTTTAACAATAATACACGCAAAATAGATATTAATTACAATAAAATAAGTACCTACGAAACAATGTTTTCATGGCAATGCATGGCTTAGATGGAATTGATACATATGTAATAAAAATATGTCGACATTATATTAAAGCTCCTTTAAAGCATATGATCAACTCTATATTTTTGAGTACCATCTCATTTCAAATAGTCTGTTATTGTCCCAATTTATATAACTGGAGAGGAAACAAAAATGTGTAACTATAGGCATAACTTTAATATAACTTTAATAACTAATATTTTTGAGTACCATCTCATTTTAAATATTCCGTTATTGTCCCAATTTATAAAACTGGAGAAGAAACAAAAATGTATAACTATAGGCATAATTTTAATATAACTTTAATAACTAATACTGCAAAAATATTTGAAAACTACTTAAAAATCGGTTAGTAGACTACCTAGAACATTATAATTTGCTGTCGGATAATCGACTTGGCTTTCGAATTAATAAAAATACCGAAGAAGCAATATACGAGGTCTCAAATTTTATTAACAATGAATTAAATATAAATAAAAAATGCATTGTTATATTCTTAGATCTTGCCAAGACGTTTGATAGAGTTCCACATATAATATTGATTAATAGAATCGAAAGTGTCGGAATAGGAGGCTTACCATTAAATATTTTAACGAACTATTTAAAAAATATACATCAGTATGTACAAATTAATGATGAATTAAGTCCACTATTAATTACAAAAGTAGGGGTACCACAAGGCACTGTACTTGGAGCAATACTGTTATATACATTAATAGTCTGTATTCTATCAAAAACGGTTATAATGGCATAGTATCCTTTACTGATGATACTGTGCTATTATATAGTGCTGACAGTTGGGAGCTGGCGATTAATAAAGCAACTGTTGGTGCGTATGTGGTTAGATAAGAACTGGTTGTCACTAAACTATGAAAAGACTAATCACATAGCTTCCTCCACTCCAAATGTTGGTGGCTGTCATATCATTACCGTAAAGATACATAATAACGTGTGTATAAACAGCGGTTATCTAAATTAACTGGGTAGTTAAACTATTAAATCTGTTAGTGACCCAAAATATTTAAGCGTTGTAATGAACAATCACATGAAGTGGGGAAAGCATATAAAATATATAACATCCAGAATAAGACCTTCAATACTTATATTCTCTCAACTGAAAAATGTACTAAATCAAAAACAATTAATAGTTATATACAAAACCTTGGCAGCCTTGAGGTACAGTATTATAAATTGGGGTAGACTGTATGTAAGCTCCTTGAAAATATTAATAATTTCTCAAAATTATCTTATAAAGGTAAATGTTTAAAAAGGATAAGAAATATAATACAGTGATTATACAATGAAACAAAAGTACTAGATACTAAATAATACACAGGGTGTTTCAAGATTAACTGAACAAACTTAAAAACTGAATTCAGCACTTCAAAATAAGAAAAAAGTCCTCTATGGAGCTATGTCCAGAAAGGTTTCGTTAAATAGGTACGCCCTCCAAAGATGGAGGCTAAAATTACGTTTTTAATTTTTTTATCAAATTTGGAAAAAAAATAAAAAAAATAAATTTTGGTAGAATTTTTCTACTAATAGGCGCGCTACTAAAAGATATTGTTTCAATCATTCCTTGTCGTTAAAATGGGTCGAATCAGCAACCCCCATTTTATTTATTTAATCGAACTTTTTTACGAACTTTTCACATAAGAATGTTCCTTAGAAAGCTTTATTTACTTAGAAATTCTTTTGGCTCATTAATTTTTTCATCGAACTGACAGTTTTTGAATAAAAAATCAAAATAATCTCGATCCAACAATTGCATTATTTAACAAACTGGCAAATCGAAGGCAGCTGTCAAATAATCTTTAATGGTTCTGGGTTCAAGTTAAGTATAATTTTTTTAGCCTTCTAGTCATTTTCCATTTTATTAAATAACAAAATTTTGCAAATAACCTTGTACATCGAGAATATTTTGGTTTTTTTATTCAAAATGATGAAAAAAATAAAAGAGACAAAAGAATTTCTAAATGATTCAAGCTTTCCAAGACACATATTTATATGATAAAATTCGTGTTCGTCAAATATTTCGAATAAAAATAAAATTCGAGTTGCTAATTTCACTAAATTTACGGATAAAGGGTGATTGAAAAAACATCCTTCAGAAGCGCTCCTATTAGTGGAAAGTCTCTTGCAAAATTCATTTTCTTTTATCTTTTTCCAAATTTGAAAAAAAAAATTAAAAACCCTAATTTTACCCTCCATCTTTGGAGGGGCGTAACTCTTTAACAAAGCGTTTCTGGGCATACCTCCATAGGAACTTTTTTCTTTAGTTCGAGGTTCTGAAATCAGATTTTAAGTTTGCTTAGTTAATCCTGAAACACTTTGTATATAGTCCAATCCATCGTATTTACGTATATAAAGTTCAATAAACGTATAATTCAAAATAACTATAATACTAAAGCAATATCTAATAATGAAATTGAAGAGCAATTATCCACAAAAACATTGTGTCAAAGATTTGTAGCGAACATGGGTCCAAAATATTATAATATAGTTCCTATCCAAACGAGAAACAGAAAATAAAAACAAATTTTGCAATGAAGTAAAAGTAAGAATCTGTTCACACATTTATAATAAAAACCGCTGCTAATTAGGATCAGAACTTCCTCATCATAGTAAAACTCGATATGTGGTGGAGTTTATAATAAAAGTAAATTTTGACGTTTCAAAAAAAGTCACTTTGAAGTTTCAAAAAAGTCACATTTTTTGTTTCAAAACAGTCACATTTTGACGTTTTAAAAAAGTCACTTTGACGTTTCAAAAAAAGTCACATTTTTTGACGTTTCAAAAATTGGGACCGATTTTGCCCATCAACGAACTTAATCTCTTTCTTGACCTCTAGAATGTGTGTACTAAATTTGGAAGCTTTATCTCAAAAACTGTAGCTGCTATCGCGAACCAGACAGACAGACACACAGACAGAAAATTTTTTCTGTCTGAAATTTTGTGTATCGTTATAACTCGTCTAGATTTGTCCAGAAATGCAATAAAAATTTTCAAAATTTTTTTCACCAATACATATCTTCCTCGCTTTGAGGGGTGAGGAAGTAATTAACTTAAAAATAAAGAAAGTATTATAGTTCACATGTTTCAACTATTGCCTCCAATTAGATTTATTTAAATTGTAAAATTAAAAGAAACACTTTTAGTTCTATATTGAATCCAAATCATCGATCAGGTGACTTTTTAGTTAGTCGTGCATATGATTATTATTAACCCATAATATTAAACTAGAGTAGAGGCATGTTACAAATTACTCGTTAGTTTAGGTACTCCTTTTATTATTGTAGTAAATTATTTGTATACCCTAAATGAAATAAATAGAAATAAATAAATAAATAAAATATTATTAGCGGAATTAAATTTGCCTCGAAAATTTTTAATTTCCCAAAAGATTTCTATAAAATTAAGGTGGAGGGCAGTGTTAATATCATTTTTCATAAATTTATCATAAATCTTGAAGTTTTTACTTTTATACGCATGAATAAACTTTATAGATCTATTTATAAAATCAATACTGCCTCTTTGTCCAGGAAATCTGCAGGACCCACGGACCAGCTAATTTAATTTTCTTTAAACTTTTGTACAATTTGAACCACACTATCCTAAATAAATAAAACAACAACTGTATAAAATAACAACGTTACAAAACAAAAAAAGTAACACAGCTGATCTCACAGTAACGCTGCAGTACAGTGTACTCGTATACTAAAGTGTAACATATAATTTGAAATAATTATTATGTAATTATTAATTAAAAATTATTGATCTGTGTCAAATATGACTCAGTAATTACGTGGTTTTCAAGGCAGTTTTTAATTTTTTACAGCACACCTTACAGCAATGAGTCTTTTCTTTTATGCAAAAAGGAAGGAAAATGATCTTGTTGTAGCAAAACGCTTTGTAATTAACATGCTTGGAAAATATCTTTCAAAGATACTGGAATAAAGTAGGTATATACTTTTAAAAACAATTTGAAATAAGGAAAGCATTTTAAATGAATCTTGTTTATATTAAGCAGGGCTGCAATTACAAAATTCAAGTTTTCGCGTTTTGAGGAACATTTCGATTTAAAGGTTTTTGAAGAAAGCTTATATTTGTCAAAAAATGTACAAACTGAAATCGATTTCCAAATTTAAATACCGAAAACAATTTATTTCTGTGTACATCTGTAAAAAAATTTAGCAAATAGACTTAAACCAATAATGGAAATAATTTTATGGAAAGAACAAACATGTGGTAATGAAAAATCCATTTTAATAATTTAATGTTAAAAAAAATATCAAAATATATCAGGTATAATTCTATCACTAGATTTCAAGCAGACATCAAGCAGGCTTTTGATAGAGTATGATATAAATTCTTATGGGAGATCCTGAAGAGATATAACTCTCTGGAATAATTAATAACAGTTTTACAAAAAATTTGAATAAACGGATTTTTAACTAATAAAATAAAAGTTAAATCATCAGTTCGAAGTTCGATAAGGGTGTCCATTATCCATGATATTATTTGCCTTGGTGATCAAGCCATTATTAAAGTATATAGACTTCTCAATTGAGGGTATTGAAGTAAATAATAATAATTATTATAAAGTCTCTGCATATGCTGATGATGTTGTAGTAAGTATATCTAAATGACATAAATGATCTGAAAATATTTTTAAAAATTATAAACATATATGAGCAAGACTCAGATGCACAATTAAATGTAAATAAAACGACAATTCTATCTTTAGGTAGTTGGAATAACTAAAGTAACTTAAATCATGTTGACAATCTATTTGTATACAAAAATAGTATAAAGGTAATAAGATTAGAATTGACAAATACCATAAATGTGATGTTAAAGAAAAACTGGAACAGAACGATTAATAATATGCAAATGTTAACTTGCCAAAGATTTAATTAGAAATCTCGACCTAATTAAAAGAATCTGGTAGGTACATAAATACTTACATGCTAAGTAAGGTATGATATCTCGCTCAAGTCTTGCCACTCCCAAATAAAAAAAGCGTTGGCTTCTTTGATCCCTTTACCGCCGTCAAAGAAACCAACAGTTTTATGTTACAAATAAGTTCGAAATAAGCTATATGTGTGTCTACATGCACAATTACTTTTGATTGATTCTTCTTTCCCAGTGAAGTTTCTTGATGTTCATATAGAGTTAACCTTGAAAGATTCGTTTAGTCGATAGCCTATAAAATGGACAAAAAATTATTATATTCGCCATGTTCTGTACTATGCCTATTTTTGACACGATGTAGAATTTTATAGTCTGTACTTTTCTGATTTCCATAAGCACAATAAACACTCGTTATAGCACCTCAAAAATAATCAACTATACTTTGAGACTACTTAGTCCAAGGAAATGACTGTTATAATAATTATTTCTTTGGACATTATCCTTAGAATTAAGTAAGCATTGATAAACCGGCCCTTAATCTTTTTAAGACAGTGTAGAAACTGTAAACTCGATATTTTCTCCTCAGGTTGGACAAAAAAAGTTAATAATTGTGCCATAATTAGGGAAAATGTGAATAAATATTTCAATCAACAACGTCTCTCTGAACTCTTTAATTTTATAGTGTATGCACAGGTCGGCACGTACGCACACGGAAAGGAAAAATTTACATTATAATAAATTATTCACAAAAATTTTAAATTACATTTTGTGAGGTTGTGGTGTAACATACAAATAATTAAACTTGTTAGTTATTTGATAAATATGCACAATAAAGTAATTGTATTTTATTGTATAAACAAATATGAAGGTATTTGCCATGATTATTTATATTTTTGTTATATAAAGTACAACTAATTAGGATACCAATGTCAAAAATTACGTAAATAGAAGTAGCCACAAACCACATCCATCATTTAATAAAATAAAATGATGTTATTTTATAATAGTATAAAATACATCACATATACCTGGTTAAAATAAATTATTATTTTAACATGTCAATCAAGTTACTCTAATTATTTCTGCATTTTGTAAATATACATGGCTAAGCACCGATTTAACCAAGTCTAAACTTAAACTTTTGTTTGGTGATTATTATTATTTAAGAGTGGGCTCTTTGTGACTTGGGCATTATTAGCACCATAAAATGTATATAAACAACAAAAAAGTTCATTTGCGAGGGTCTGTATGCCCCGGTTCTTGAGTAAATTGTTATGTTTTTCGGAAAAATAAAAATTCAACATAAGGACAAATAATAAAGGTAACGTTCTTAAGCTTCATATAATAACGGTAAAAATGCGCTAATTACCACGTCATTGTAATTAATTAGATAGGTACTGGTCAATGTTGTGCTAATTTTTACCATTGTAATTAATTAAATAGGTACTGATAAATTTTTTTCTTTTGTTAAAAAAATGCATATGTTAATAGCCTGTAGTTGTTAGTCTTTAGAGCTATATTTTTATAAAAAAAAATATAAATTTATTATTCGGGTGTTACATAAGAATCATATCAAACCTAATGTGATATTAAACTACCTACATTTCTTATATTTGACACTGTCGTTCTTATCTGAATGCGCTAGTATAAATGTTATAGGTAGATTTTTTTTACAATCTTTATTGTTCTAAAATATTTACAAATTTACACGGTAACACCTATTCAATATTATATACTGTATTATATTCATAGGTTATGTTTAACATAGCGGTATTATTTCTAACTATTCCTAATTACTAAGTGTCTACTTAATATAGTACATTTAAAAACAAAAAATTTTTTTGTTGATATTGATTTTATATTTAACAATTCTTAATCTATTTTATTAACATATTTTTAAAACATTCTACACCTATCTACCTCTTTTCTAAATTCCAATATATCATTCCAAAAATAAACCATTTAAATACTTCGTTTTCTCCTCTGTCTTGTAATTTCAAATTTAATAAGTCTTGGACAATGGTACATTATTCTACATCTATCTTAAACTGGACATTTATAATATTTTTTGTCCACATATTATACATCTTTTTTAATTAGTATAGTCTTTTATTCTATATCACATACTATCTATTTGTGCACTGCATCTTTACATGTCGAGATATATGAGAGATTATGTTTAAGTAATTTTGCTCCAGTAGGGTACACTTAATTGACTGCTTTGTAAGTTACTGATATCCATTTAGTTGGTGTTATGTTAATTAAAAAGGTGTGCCATATACTTTACCAATTATTGTTAATATTTTTCTTTTCGAGACTCGGTTGTTGATATATTGTTTCAATTATTTTTTTTATACAAATATTTGGTTGTTACATGATCTTGTTTTGTAAAGTGCTCGCGTTACTGTCGCTATCCGCCACAGAGACATCTATGATGTCGGTCGGATAGTAACATTTGGATCATATGAGAAGTTTCGCATACCTCTCACCACTACTCAATTTACCTTAGTCAGTATATGACTAGGAGGTTGGCCACTATCATATGTCTGTTCCATAACCCATGGCATACTGAGGAGTACTACTAAGTTCGAAACCGGTCTATGTCTGGTTAGGAATTGACAAATGATATTGGTTACCGATCTATCATGATTTGAAGGTATAATCCAATGCAGGTAGGGGTATTTGCCCATTGAGTAGTTGTTTAGTTTAAATCATATTTAATAACAGTAGTATAGTCCACCTGGGCTAGAGGTCGCCGTTCTCGATACTTGCTTCGCAAGTCGCTATCCGCCACAGAGACGTCTATGATGTCAGTCGGATAGTAGCATTTAGACCATATAAGAAGTTTCACATACCTGTCACCACTACTCAAGTATGATTACACCATTTGAAAACTTATCTGTATCTATATTTGTATTCCCTTCTAATATTGTGTTTACTACTTCTGTCAAATCATTCCCTAATTTATTCCAAAGTTTAATATGTGCCTCATATGTTATTCCATCAATTCCAGGCATTTTCTTTTTATTATAAGTTATCAGAAGATCTTTAACTTCTTGTTTTGTTATGCTTTTAAGCAGGTTTCTTTAGTCATCTTGTGACATTTGTAATTTTATATGTGCAATCAGACATCTTATTTCACTGTTTTCAGCATGGTGTTCACCAAATTTGATACTAAAATAATTAATTTTTAATCTGTGTATCAGTTGTTAATTCAATATTTTCATTGGTAAGCATTTTTTTAATCATCATATTTTTATTTAATATGCGCATTTTAATAATAATATCGTCCTTCCATTTAGTTTCTTTTTATCCTCATTTATAACTTTTATCTGTAAAATTGTCAACTTAATTACCCGAATGTCTTACACTACATTCATGTTATTTGTTTTGGCTGTTATAAAGCTGGAAAAGAGTTTCTTGATGGAAGCTTAAAATGTTTTTATCTCTATTGCTCTACCTATTTCTTTTTGTTTATAATTTTTTTTAAATTTGGGTTTGAAAACCGCGAAGCACCATTTCATATGATTATTTCCATATCAATTATAATTTCTTGTCAAGCTGATTTATTGCCGAAATTCTGCATTTACTTCCTCATTGCCCAGTAAAGAAGATTTAACTTTCCAGTAACCCCATCCATGAACGGAATTACTAATAATGTCACGTGTATGCATGTATGATATCCACACAAACATCTATACTCGTAGAATCGTTGATTGAAAGTCCAGTCATTACTTTATTTACTAATTAACAGTTAACAACAATAGATTAATGATTGTCTTAACTATAATCACAATTAAACACTTTTAAGTTTCTCTCTTATTTCCTCTTTACCTGTTCACTTTCAACTTAAGACTGAGTCTCTACCCACTGTGCGTCTTATTTATACATCCATTCACATGGTTTAGAACATTCCACAACATTTCCGGCCGTTCTCGTACAATTCCAGTCTCATCTAATCAGTCTACACAGTCCAGTGGCGTAACACTGTCCCCTCCTTAAGCCTGCACTTCCCGGTTTGGCAATTCGTTGTTCCCTGTATACTAGTCTCAGTATATGCACCACATTAATTTTTAATTTTCGACTCTGCTGAATTCGGTATACAACATCGTTTAGTCTAGTGATGACAGTGTATGGTCCTTCCCAAGACGGGTGAAGCTTCGGGGACCTGCCTTTCTTTTGTTCTGGTTTATATAGCCAAACCAGATCTCCCGCCTGTTACCCTCCTGAATTAGCCTTAAGATCATAACGAGCCTTCATACGGCCACTTGCTATTTCAATTCTCTCAATAAAATCGTTCTCTTATTTTTGTCAGGGTTTTGTTGATGACAAAATTTTCGCCAGACGTTCCATTATATACTTGCTGAAGTACTGTGGTACGTGACACCTGGGGATTACCAATTTCAGAGTAACTATCTTTCCATTTGGACTTTTCAACGCTTTCTTCAGCAGTCCTCTACTCTAAGGGAGTCCCATTGTGCCCATAAAGCCTTCAGCCCCTCTGATTTATTTGAAATGTCCTTCCAATCGGGTCGGGTTTCTCTTTCTTTCTATTTCATAATAGGATCAGTCTCCTTATCGTTTAACTACGCTTTCCTTAACGACTATTTTGTCCAATTATCCGGAACATCAATCTTCGCGGTATTCACTATTTGTTCATTTTGTTGTTTTTCCTCACGGTGGCAAGTCTTGCAGTCTTTCTGACACGGTCTTTTGGAAAGGCCATCTGCTTATTTATTAATCAGGATATTCCACGAAGTACCAGTTCACCAGTTTTCCTGCGGATGCTCGATTACTGCGACATTTGCCCTCTCAGAACTGCGCTGACGATAGTTACTGTGAATATGGCCCACTCTGCCACTACTTTGCTGTTGGTTTTGTCTTGGCTGGAGACTCGAGTTTATCAGTAGTTGCATGGTGTTTTGGAATTTGGACATTAAATCTTGAATGTTGAGCTCATGACAGTTGTAGGGTGTATTGGAATATTTACTTACCATTATCTTGTCAAATGTGAATGTGTTACAAATTGTACGGGAAAAGTTATATAAATTTTAAATAGCTTTCGGAGTGTTTTACACCTCTAAATTCATATTTTTGTCACGTCTGAAATAGGGTATCTTGGCATATTAATTTTCTATCATCTTATCAAATGTGTACGTATTACAAAAAGTATTGGGATTTTCACGTCAAGAGCATTACTCAACTGGTCCACTGTAAAAATTCGTCTCTCATTTCTAATTCTGATTCCATCTTCAGCCACATCTTGTGAATCACCTTTGAATTAACAATTGTCACTTTGAAGTCAGAATTACTGTGATGTCAGAATTCTCACTCTGAATTCAGAATACTCACTTCGAAGTGGCAATTGTCACTTTAAAGACTAAATTCTCAATTTGAAGCCAGAATTTACACTTTTTAAGTTTTAATTCTCACTTTGAAATCAGAACACTCTTTGAAGTGGCAATTGTCACTTTGAAGTCTGAATTCTCATTTTGAAATCAGAATTCTCACTTCAAAGTGGCAATTGTCACTTCGAAGTGACAATTCAACGTATCTAAAAAAAATAGAGTTGTTGGCCCTTCTACGCCTTCGTACATACCAATTTATTGTAGAAGATGTGGGTGTGTTGAAGCCGGCCTGCGTTCCACTATGTGCAAAAATTGTCTTGGATACAGCTGCAGCAACATAGAAGTCGCAGTCTCAGATAAGGATTAGTTGTATTTTCACATAGAACACTTAGGACTTTAAGTGGAATAGGTGTACTGGGGAAACCACTTAAAAAAACAAAAGCTCTACCTCAATGGTAGTGTGGAAATGAGTTTATACTGAGAGAGAATCCACCTGTTGAAAATATGAAAAAAATAAATTTATGTAGGACATTTTTAAGTAATGTTTTTCATTCGAAATTATTTTTACAAAATAAACCAAAAATAGCAAAAATAGTCCTATTATGTAATGATAGTGCTAATGCTCGCCCCTTAGAGGTGTGAACTTTTTTGATTTTCAAACTTTACTTGCTTTGTAAATATGTCACTAAAGTTTTAATAGATCGTTAATTTTCGAAAATTGGAATTATAAAATCAAGAAAAGAACTCGCAACGCATTCGCAATAAAGGGTCTAATTAATTAATTAAAAAAAATGCAGAGTACAACCATTTTGTTTTTAAAGAAAGCAACTACTCTATAAATTTAGTTCAATGCATTGTAAGTGTAGAAAAAACCGTTTTCGATAAAGTATAGCGCGTATTATAAATTTTAATTGTGAGCTGATACATCCTCCTACTTTAGCAGCGTCTAACTTGAAATATATTAAGCCTCTCAAACATATTGCCTTTTTTTATACAATATTTGGACAATATTCTCTCTCTCTCTCCCTCTCTCCCTCTCTCTCTTTATCTCTTTTGTATACGACACCGATTTGATAAAAAAATTGATAAAAATCTCGTCCTTTAGGGGTGGACATTTTTACCTACATTCTGAACATGTCACCAAAATTTCAAAAATTGTTTCTTCTAAAATATAATTTCCACTGACTATTAATTTCATCCTTGTGTTAGTATTCTCCAAGGACACTAAGTACACAAATCTTTCGACCATGTCAGAGTTATATGCATTGTATTGTAGGGTAATGCTTGTTTCTAGTTTTTTCCTGTTAAAACTCTCTTAGAATATGTTGCACCGTCATCTGCCGCAACACGTTACTATATAGTTTCAATGATATCATTATTCTCACCTTTAATTCATTTTGCTTATTAATAATTAAAAATGTTTTCTTAACTGCCTTTCAAGTCACCAAAGTAATTCCCAGAAAATCCTAGGATTTTGTATTGAGTAAAGGGAGACGAGGCCCTACAGTTTATTGTGGAGTCCGAACCACATCTAGGGCATCACCAGTTCACTCCCATCTTAATCCGAAGCAAATTACAAATAAAATTTGTTGCTCTGGGATGGATTCGAACCATCGATATTCGGTACCAAGTAAATAGCTATTACCGCTTATATTAATTAAAACCAATTTAGTAAACATTGCGTTTTTCTATTTGTTCTACGTGACTTTAACCTTTAATTCGCATTATCTTTTAGCAAGTGATGCTTTATAAATGCTTCTTCGAATATAATGCGCTAAAGCAACTTTAAGTCAATTTTAACAATTTCTAACAAAAGGCAATCTAAAAATCTTCACAATGTAATTCTAATAATATCGTTATAACGTAATCTGCAATTAATGAACTTGCAACAGTAGATATTTTAAAATATAACTTGGACAAAAACTAGGAGAAACCACCTGCGGTGTTATTTTGCCCACGTTTTTAGGCCAACAATTGATAATGTCACGTTATAATAATAGCATTAGATGCATCTAATCTAATGAATATCTTATGTTCATTTTATTTAGCTATAGGTTTCCTTTTAAAATACTTATTTCAAGAAGAAATTTACAAAAAATTAGCACCGGAAACTGATATTTGTTTCAAAACCCCATAAATTAAAAATTTTTAAAAGAAAATTGTCTTAAATGTGTGTCTGTCGACAGTTCTTGTAAATGTGACACCTTCTGTTACATTTAAACCTAGGGTACAAATTTAAAATAATCTGCGGAAGTAAGGGAGACTGGAAGAAATTGGCAATACATGGTATCCCAGTTTATAGTAGCAGATCATCGCCAATTGATAGAGGACCTTATTTGAAGTTTAAAAAAAAATTACTAAGAAACTGCACAAGTTTTCTATTTAAAATTTGGCATGTTTTTTTATTCAATATATTTTTGTCATTACGACATATTTGTTTCAATATCCAGTGGTATTGAAACTGGATTCTGAAAGCCCTTTTCTATCTAGAATTTTCACGGCAATGGATTTTCAAATTACTTGTGCAGATTAGAGGACAAATTAATTTTCCACTTTTTCTGTATGATGCGTCGCATAGTTTTCAGAAAAAACGCCATCAAAGCTGACGAATGTTTTGTTTTATTCAAAATTAAATACTGAAAAACTGAAGTTGCTAAGAAACATTATCCCATCTGAAAGGTCAGAAATAGCTATTACTTTAATTTAAATTCAACGACCATTGTTGATGCTGTGAAATTAAGTGTGCGCATCGTGTTTGTTAATTAAGTTTAAAAATGCTATTTGCATTTAGAAATCGGGAATGTGCAGATACCCATTTTATGTATGGGTTTGTAAATAGGAAATCGGCGAAGCGGAACCATTGTTGCAGCTTGTGCAAGCTTTACTTCTAGGGAATAGTGAACGTCCGCATCGGTCGTACTATTTTTTGTCACTTGTTTCTGAATACCATTGAAGTTGATTAGCAGGAATTTAGTGTATTTGGCTAGACATTCACAATAATTCTGTCATAGGGCCTTACACCTTACCTCGTATTTTGAATTCCGATTTAATTCTAGAACGTGAGCATGCTAATATGCGGGATGATGATCCTCTGAATGCACGGCTGATTGCTTGATTTCAGTTAGATGGCACATTATGAAGGGAATGGGTGTAACTTGGATTGATGGTGGTGGGACAGTTACCTGGCCTGCTTGTGCTCCCGATTTAACGCTGCTTACTTTTGGCATGAGGTTTTATCAAAGATAAAATTTGTACCACTCCAGTAGATACGCGGGAGGAATTAATCCAAAGAATGCAAAATGCATGCAATGAAATACGAGAATATCACTTACTTCATGTAAGAAGATCCATTGCACGCTGCTGTTAGTTGTGTATCCAAACAAGATGGTTTCCATTTGGAACATTTAATCAGTTTTAATTGAATTATTCTTAAATTTCATTGTTTTATTTATTCATGTTGTGAATATTTTTGTACCAATAAAATTTTAGGTGTGTTTCTTGAATAAAATTTACATCTGTCAACTTTGATTGTGTTATTCTAGAAAAACCATACATCGTACGGAAAATTGGAGGACTACTTTCTTTTTTACAATTTGCACCGGTGATTAAAGCTCAAATAATAATTTTTGTGAAATATTCATTGGCATACATGTTCTAGACAAGATAGTGACTTCAAACCCCAGTTTCTACGCCGCTGGATATTAAGACAGATAAGTAAAGTTGGCCGAGGTGGCTGGAGTACAGCCACGGTCTTGCGCTGGCGTCACACGTGCCGATTTAGAAGTGATTTACGCTGCAGTCTTATTTGAAAGGTTAATGCGTGAGGTTGTACCTACAAATTACACATAATGTCAAACGCGCCAAAGGATAAAAAACGACCGTACGCGGACACAGTGAATAAATTTATCGGTGAATTTCCGGATTTATTCTATGACGGATGCAAAATAATTTGTAAAGTTTGCAATCAAGACTTAATGTGCTGGCACAAAAAAGATTGTCGTCGTCATATCAATACCGTGCAACATCAAAATAAAAAAAATGGCATGCCTTTGACAACTCAGTTTATGTTTGATTTATTGTTAATGTTAATAGCCTGTAATATTCCGCTACACATACTGGATAAACAACCATTTCGGGAGTTTTGGAATAAATACAATCCTTACTTACCAAGTCGTACATCGTTACATAGATATATTCCAGCTGTTCGTGAAGACATTGTAAATAGGATTAAATGTGGATTAAAAAATACACGGCTCTGGTTATGTATTGATGAGACTACAGATTGTAAAAAAAATTCTATTTTAAATATTATAGTACGTGTACTGGACCCTCTTAAACCAACGTTTCCACTTTTACTAGCTAGTAAAAGACTAACTGCGTGTACTGGCGAAATAATTACGCGTATGGTGTTGGAGACATTCGAAAAATTTGAACTTTCAGCAAGTCAAGTATTGATGTTTGTGACTGATGGTGCCGCTACAATGCGCGTGGTAGGCCGTTCTCTTCAAAGAGACAATTGTAGGTTTTTACATGTTACGTGTAAAGTGCATGCGTTACATCTTGTGGCAGAAACGATTCGAAAATGTTTTCCAGAGGTAGATGCATTAATAGCAAATACAAAAAAAAGTATTTCTCAAATCTCCTAAACGGCTTCGAGCATTTCACAGACAGTGTCCTGGTATCCCTGAACCACCAGAGCCGATTCTTACACGTTGGGGAACGTGGTTGAGAGCGGCTTTTTATTATGCTGAATATTTTCAACAAATAAAGGCTGTGATACTACAGTTCAACCCTAACGAGGCTGTAGCTATGAGGGAAAGCCAGACAAGCTTTCAAGACGTTTCCCTTGAAACAGATTTAAAAACTATTAATAACAATTATAGAGGACTACACGACGCAATAGAAAAATTGCAAAATAGTTCGTTGTCGTTAGTGGAATCGCTGCAAATAGTGGACGACGTAAATACACAGCAATATGCTATAAATGACGCAAAAAATAATCGCGTTAGTGAAAAATTCGAGAGTGTATTACAGAAAGATCCTGATTTTAACAAATTAAGACAAATTTGTGATGGTGTATCTACAACTTCGTTAAGTGAGTTCACAGATTGTTTTACTTATGCCTGTATTACATCCGTAGATGTCGAACGGTCATTTTCAAAATACAAATATATTTTTTCACCAAAGCGAACATCGCTGACGGAGACAGCTGTAGAAACATACCTGATGCTATTATACTATAGATCTTCCCCACTTTGTGATGACGACAACCAAACTACTTCATAAATCTGCTTAAAAGGGTGAGTTTTATACAAATTTTTATAAAATGTAACATTATTGTTAAAATTTATTTCCATTTATTGTACTTATTCAAGTATTATGATATGATGTAAACATATGAGTCATATGACGGCTCTGTCGGCCAGGTGACCTCGGCCAGCTTTACAGATAAGTCGTATTGACAAAAATATAGCACTATTGAAGAAAGAAACATGTGCCAAATTTGACACATGTAAAATCGAACTTTTTACCTTAAAATAAGATCCTCTATTGATTATCTACAAACTGAGTTACCCTGTATATTGTATGATACGTACTGCTAGTCATACAAACTTTTATGCGCCAGTCTTTTGATGTCTTGCAAAGTTGGTAGAGCTTAGATCAGCAAAATTCGGAGACCTAAACAAAAGAAACTATCAAGTACGCGTCGGGACATTATCCTTTATCGCAAACTAAGTTAACGTTGTATAAGTTGGTTTAGTATATGCTCTTTTCAGCATGCATTTTTATTATGGACAAAGAAACATTTTTAATCTTTCTTTTAATTTTAATAAAATAATGATGGTTTATATATTTTATCTCGTATTTTACTTTATTATAATTTTACCTAAATATCATTAGGCTATATTAAAAATCTGTAAATAATTTAAAATTTTTGCATTTAATTAACTTAATATGAAATAATTTTTGTATTCCTTAGTACGGTCCTTACTCATCGATGACTAATGTAGATCGTTATCATCAATAAATCTTTTTCACCGTGATTTTTGTTTTTGGTTCTTAAAAGTCTAATATCACACTGAAAAGAGCTTATATGTAAAGGTTAACTAATAAAGCAGGTATTATAAAAATTTTACTTAAAATGTTTTCTTTATATCCACAGTATCTATTCTATGAATTTGCAAAATACTTGTGGACTGCCTGCTTCGTGTTTCTAGTTAACGATTTGAAATGTTTATAAGATTAAAAAATTGCAATTTTAAATTATCTCTGACACTGACAGTAGTTTGAAATCAACAGGGAGTTTTTTTGTCCAATTTAAACAAGTTTTGTTAGGACAATAGAAAGTGAACCAAGTTTAGGTACTGCTTATATTATTATCGAAGTTTTTTTTATGTTTTGTACATTTAAATATACAGTTTATTCAGAAAAATTCAACTGAGGTCGACAAACTCCCTGTGGATACATAGCAAAAACTAAATGTATCCAAACAGTCAAATATACAAAAACAGCGAGTTAGGTCTAGTACGTCTTCTGCAAAACATGACGGAGGAAGTTTTTTAAAACAAAGCTTCAGTCTTCAATTTTCCTTTTTTTAAAAGCGTTTTTCCAACAATTGCTTCATTATTTGAAATAATTGGACTATTTTCCTTATTAGAAACTTTTTTTATATGGCCTAATTCAAAGAGTTTCACATTATTAAATTGTTAACAGTTTCAAACTGCCTCAGTCTGAACCAATAAAATCTTGTTATATTAAACCATTGTTATAACGTTGTCAAATATGTAAAATACTAATTTATGCACTGGTAGATGCAAAAAAGACTTGTCAACTTCATAAAATATAAAAAGGTAGATTTGCGACTATGCTATAATCAGGACATTCTTATCTCAACATTCATATCATTATCGCATGCCATAAACAAATCAAATCACTTTAATTATATTTTAAACATGAGAAATGCATCAAGATTTTAATGTCAATTTTATGATTTTGTAAGGATAGAGTGTATAAATGCAATAATAACCTTGAGTGTTGGTTCTCAAAACAAAAGCTGGGTCAAAAACCCTATACCTACGCGAAATTTTCATAACGCACAACCATGTGTGCATTGAATAAAGGTTGTAAATTATTTCACCAGCGAGTAATATTACTAATTCAAAAATAAGAAATATAAGTGAGTTCTGTAGGGAAGGTATTTTAGAATGCTCCTGCGTTGAATTAATTCGTTGTGATATGATAATTATCGTTATATATAGACACAGGTAATTTTAATACATTTTTAGAGCTTTTTTACGATTTACTTAATAAAGTATCTAAATATCAGAAACATGTAGTTATAGGAGGAGATTTTAACAATAATTTTAATGTAAACAATGGTCACACGTCTTTATTTAGTGATTGTTGACCACATTTGGGCTTAAAATAACAATAAACACTCCGATACGAATAACTTCTACAACAAACACTTGTATAGAAAACTTTTTTTATTGGACTTCACGTAGAAAAGTATACGGTAAATAATATAGTCTTATATCTGTCAGATCATTTTCTCTCTATAGAATTAAATAAAAATAAAAAAAAATAATCCTGGAGTGGGTTGGAACCTGTGATGTGAAGATAACACTGACGTAGTTTTCCACGAAACACCAAAACACTATATACTATATACGCGTTTCGCCAACCAAGTTGGCATCATCTGGAGATGATTGAAACTAAACTTATGCTAACAATCTACCCTATTTATACCTAAAATATTGTCATGGTTCACTAACCAATAAAGCGGGCTATTTGGGATAGGCCCTCTGTCACTATTCATACTATTTTTACACTTTATGATTTCCAAGCTTTCAAATGCATCCAGCTTTCTAGACCTATCTGTTCTACCATATTTGAGATGGGCCATATGTTCTTTGAATCTAGTTTGAATTAATCGTCTAGTCTGTCCAACATATTTTTGATTACAGTCCTGACAGCTAATTTCGTAAATTCCCGACTTTTCGTTTGTTTCAATTTTGTCTTTTGGATTACCTAAAAGTTGTTGTAGTTTGTTTCTAGATGAACCACTGTCATACCTACATCTTTAAACATCTTACCAATACCACGGGTGAATCGAAGATCGAATGGGATCGATACAAATTTCGGTATTTTTCTTTCATTTTGAAAGGTCGAGGAATTTCGAAGCGACTGTAAACTTTTGTTTCCTAAGTATTTTATCAATTAGACTGGGACTAACATTGTAATTTTCGAGGACCTTACAAAAGGGCGGTATGAAGCATTATTGGACGCTAAGGAGAAGTATGGAAGAGACAAGGCTTGGTCGGCAGGTGGTAAAATCTTTGTTTTACATGATGGCAGGAAATGTCTCTACAATTTTGGTGAAAGTGCTTGATTTTATCGATATGGTACAACTATAACTGTTTTTTACACCTTATACCTATAATTATACTGCTAATATCTTGTCATGTTTTTGTCATTTCTTTTCTGTTATTACTTTTTTTCATTACTTTTTTTGTGCGTGCACTATCTTCATATAGTTTGCCGTATCGTTATTTTGATTTTATATTTATATTAAGAGCTTATCTCTATTTAACTTTACCTTTACCTTCCTCTGTGAAGAACTGATTTGGGTAAATCATTCTATATATCACTTTATGACTGCCTACTTTTTACTTTCTTTTGATCATAAATAATTTACATGAATAAGAATCTTTTTTATTTTACTTGTTTATACATTAGTATTTCTTCTGTATATTTATTTATGATTAGAATTGTATAGTTTTTTGCATATATAATATAATAAAATGTATTGTCTGCTTATTAAGCCTTAACAGATATTTTTGTCGTATACTTGAGCTCTATGTATGGTTTTTTTTTCATGCATAATACATGGTTTAGTTTTTCTCATTTTAATATACGTTCTGTTTGTACAGGGTTTGATTTGTTTTCTGAACTAGTCTTAAATGAAAAATTTAGTATTATTGGTCTCTCTGAAACCTGGTTAGACAATCAAATTAGTGATAATAATTTATTAATTGATGGTTATACTTTAATTAGGAATGATCGTGAGGGGAGAGGTGGGGGAGTAGCTTTTTATATTAGCAAGTCAATCAGTTTTAAAATTCTGGATGTTCCTAATAACGGTTTAATTGAACAGCTTTGGATAAGTGTAAAAATTGAAGGTAAGACGCTTTGCCTGGGTACATTATACAGACCGCCCAATGTAAATCTTCTTCAGTCTCTTGATGAACTGGAAAATACTTTAGTAAATTTTATACCTGACTTTGATTTAGTTTTATTTGGTGGTGATTTAAACGTTGATATGTTGAATGACGCCAGTTATAATTTTGTACAACTAAGTAATCTTTTCAATAAATATGGCCTACATCAACTTATCACGGAACCTACTCGTATTACCAATAATACACAAACTTTAATTGATCTTCTTGTCTGTTCTAGTCCTGATTTCTTTCTAAATTCTGAGGTACTAAATATGGATGATATCTCCGATCATTGCCTGGTAACTTGTAACCTAAATATCAGGAAATCTAAGCAGCCTTTGACATACAAAACTTTTCGCGACTTTTCAAGTTTTGAAAATGATTTATTTATTCGTGATCTTCATATAATTAATTTTGATCAGTTATATACCTTAGAAAATGTTGATGAAATGGTGGAATTTTGGAATAATAATATTTTATGTCTATTTAACATACATGCTCCTTATAAAACTGTTAGAATCACCAAAGCTCCTGCGCCTTGGTTAACTGATACTCTCAAAGCAATGATGAAGTTAAGAGATCGTGCTCACTTTAAATATAGGAAAACTAAAACTGAAGTTGATCGGGCTTACTATAAAGAAATAAAAAAATTTAGTTAACATGGCGGTTAAATCAGAAAAGAGAGGATACTTACAACATCAGTTTAAAACTGACCCTAAAAATTTTTGGAAAACACTTAGATCTCTTAACGTTCATTCTAACAGCTTTGACAATCCATCTGATATAGCTCATCCTGATGAATTTAATGATTTTTTTATTGACAAATTACCTCGGGTAGATGTTGATGTTAATTTTGTAGAAAATCTTTATGCCAATAAAATATTTCCTGGTGTTACTGAAGAATTTACTTTTGAACCAGTATCTGCTAATAAAGTTGAAAAATGTTTAGGCACTATCAAGTCAAATGCTAAAGGCGCAGATAATATTGATTTAAAAATGTTAACTTTAGTAACGCCATACTTAATTAATCACCTCACTTTCATAATTAATAGATGTCTCTCTACAGGTACTTTTCCTAAACTATGGAAATCTGCGAATGTCATCCCTGTACCTAAAAACTCCTGTCCCTCTGAAATGTCACATTTTCGGCCAATCTGCATTTTACCTACTATATCCAAAATTTTGGAGAAGATAATTTATGAACAACTTACACAATTTTTCGAGAAATTTAATATTTTACCTGCAACTCAATCTGGCTTTCGAGCCAATTATAGCACCACCACAGCCTTACTGCATGTAACAGACGAATTATTTAGGTCATGTGATGATAACGAAAATGCTTGCCTTATACTTTTAGATTACAGTAAGGCATTCGATACCATAAATCATGCTACCCTGTGCTTAAAATTAAAATATTTTGGACTTAGTCCCAACACAATTTCCTTTTTCTCTAATTATCTGGCTAACAGATGTCAAAAAATTGTACTTAATAACATTTCTTCTAACTTCCGTACTGTCAATAAAGGTGTGCCACAGGGTAGTGTTTTAGGTCCTTTGTTATTTTCTGTTTTTACTGCTGATTTTTCGATGTTTCTGAAACACGCTAATTCACATCAATATGCTGATGATTTCCAATTAATCTTTAGATTCTTGCTTAACGATCTTGATGCTGCAGTTGAAAATATTAATTTAGATATGGCGCACATTTCGTTGGTGTCCCGTAACCATGGTCTAGTGTTAAATGAAGCTAAAACCGAATTGCTAGTTGTTGGTAGGCACAGGGAACAGGTCGTAAGTCATCCCCACTTCATCCTAAGAGTCAACAATAAAAGTATAACACCTAGTGATTATTGTAAGGACTTAGGAATATATATAGACAACAATTTAAGGTTTTCTAAACATGTCAGTCACGTAATTCAAAAATCTTACTGTAAATTGAAATCTTTATATATTCATAAGGACTTTCTTAGCCAAGAAGTGAAATTAAAGTTATGCGATTCTTTAATACTTAGTTACATAGCATATTGTGATACAGTTTATTGGCCAGCCATTTTGAATAAAGACAAAGAAAGTCTTCAAAAAGTTCAAAACGCTTGCTTAAGATTCAGTTATGGTCTAAGGAAGTTTGATCATATATCATCTAAATTTCTTGAATCAAAATGGCTAAACCTGGATGAGCGTTTCCAGCTTCATTTAGCTTGTATGGTATATAAAATTGATAAACTCGAAACACCCAAATATCTATACGATAAGTTAGTGAAAGGTATCGACACTCATGAACTCGTTACTCGTCATCGGGAGTTGTATGCTGTACCCAAGCATAGTTCGGCAAAATTTGAAAGATGTTTTACCTATAACGCAGTTACATTGTATAATAAGCTACCACATTATATTAAATCTTCCCCCTCTATTAACTCATTCAGAAAACAGATCAAATTCTTACTCTATACCAACAGAAATATGTAAATCTTTCGCACTTATTCTTGCGTATTTCTATATTTCCCATTTTATTTTATTTTTCTTTTTGCAATTGTTGATTAAATGGAATGGTTAGGTGTAAGAGCAACTATGTTGAACCTCGCCATTCCTGTAACACTTTTCTATTATTTATAATCACTTAACATAAATAAAGACATTTTATTATTATTATTATTATTATTATTACTTAAAGAATATCCATTACTCGCAGCTATGTCATTAATCAATGCCTTTTCTTTTTCAAACCTCTCCTTATTGAGGGCGAAGTTTAATAGACGATGGACTAGAAAATTAAAACTCGCCATTTTCTGTTGAGCACAATGGTGAGAGTCCTTAGGGATATATCTTAGAGTACTGATATCTTTTCTGTATATGTCAAATTCTAACTTATTTTCACTATTTCTAATATTATGACATTATAGTATGTGATCACTTATTATTTTGAATTGTCGTTCCCATTGATGCGCTTTGTAAACAAAAAGAGAAATAATCAAGAATGGATAACAGGTAACATATGTAATTTAAATCATGAAGTTTGCTTAATTTCTGACCTTGCACAGAAATATCCTGAACTAAAAAATTATAGCAAAAATCTTAGCAACCAATATAAACAAAAACTGAATTTAGCCAAACAGAGAAATTATGTTAAGAAAATTAACGAGTCTAATAATAAAACAAAAGCCATGTGGATCATTATAAGAGAAGTACAGGGAAAACAAAACTCAAAAAACGAAATAAAAATTGTAGAAATTAATATTGAGTTAAGCAATAATGAAATCGCAATAACTTTAATAACTATTTTACGGCTAGTTTTGTGACAAATTGTAAAGAAAAAGATTTTAATTTTTTTGAATGTACCTTTTGTGAACACATTTTTTTCTTTCACCTGTAAGTGAGCAAGATGTACTAACTTTAATAAATAAACTCAAACTCTCTCATTCTAGTGGCTACGATAAATATATCAAATAATTTACTAAAAAATTGTAAACATCTTATCTGTCAAGCCTTATCATATCTAGTAAACTTATCTTTTGAACATGGAATATTTCCTGAAAAATTAAAGCTCTCAGTGGTTTGCCCCTTATATAAGAAAGGTGACTCAAATGCTTATTGCAATTACAGAGCTATTACAGAGTTTCTCAAAGATCTACGAATCAGCTTTAAACGCTCAACTAACAAATTTTTGTATGTATAACATTTCATCAGCTCAACATCATTTTGTAAGAAATAAGGGTGTGGATACCGCGCTAAGTAATTTCCATATAGAAATTGTAAATGCACTAGATAAAAAAAAGTGTCCTTTTGGTTTATTCATTGATTTTTCCCGAACATTTGATTGCGTGGATCATAAACTGTTTTTAGAAAATTTACAGATATGAAATCATGGGACCATCACTATACTTCATAAAATCAAATTAATCGGGATCAGTAATCGGGATCAAATTGTTAAAATTAATTATTCTAAAAGTGAACCTAAGAAAGTAACCCAAGGTGTTCCACAGGGTTCTATTTTGGGTCCACTCTTATACGAAATTTTTGCCAACGACTTGGTCTCTTTCTTAAAATAAAATAAGAATTTACAGATAGTGTGCTACGCAGATAACACAAATTTTTTGGTGTAGACACTCAAAGTTCTGATATGTTATACACACATAATTCAGGTAAAATATTACGGGTCACATTTGACGGTACTCTGAAATGGGAAATCCACATTGATGAACTGTGTAAAAAATTACGAACCTGCTGCTATGCATTACGATCACTGGTAAACCACTGCAGTGAGAAGATTGTACTTAGTTTATATTATGCAAATTTCCATTCTCAAATGCGATATGGCATCATGAATTGGGGTACACATAGTTATTGTCAACGCGTTTTTATTTTACAAAAGTATGCTGTGGAATATTATCTAGGCTGCTAAAACGAGAATCATGTAGAAAGATTTAAAAATCTTGACAGTAACGAGTACATACATTTATGAAATATATGCGTATGTGTTTGTGTATATACTATATGTTTTTTTTTTCTAATATAAAAATATACTTATTAAGGTATATTATATTTTACTTTACACTATTATTGTGTTTTGTATATTTGACGCTCTCTACAATTACTTTCCTTTTTTGTACAATTAATTGAGAAATGAATTTTTTTTTTTTTTTTTTTTCGGTTGCCCGACGCTGGACAGTCCTCCCGTGGCCTCCGACGCCTCACGGGAGTCGCGCCAGCACATTAACCTCAGCCACTCCCCACATCCCGCAGGGTTAGTGACTGTAGGCTCCGGAATCGTGTGCCCTAAGCAGACGGAGAGAACCAAGAATGACCGCCTTCTGCATTTGGCCTGCCAGCCACTCAGCTGATTTTTGGCAGGCCGGTATGATCTTCAGTTCCGAGAGCAGCGTAGGCTTTATCCCTCCGAGTACACCGATAATAAGGACGACCATTTTGACCGAGTAGCCTGGGTACAGCACTTGGAGCTCGTACCGGAGATCGCGATATTTGGTCCGTCTCTCCTCCTCCTTCAAGGCTATGTTCTTCTCCGCAGGTGCCGAGAACTCGATGACATACATCACCTTGAGTTGATGGTCGAGGAGGACTATGTCAGGCTTATTGGCTTGGATTAGCCTGACAGTCGGGAACGAGTAGTTCCAGTAAATCCGGCATTTCTCGTTCTCGACAACGTACTCAATATCTTCGGGGACGTAAGGCAGCACTGGTGTCTGGTCTACTCCGTACAAGTGCCTTAGATGGTAGTATAGCACTCGTAACGCCGCGTTATGCCGGTGGATGTAGGCCGAAATCGCATATATGGGGCATGCAGATAGTAAGTGCATGAGCGATTCCGGCGCCTGATGGCAGGTCCTGCAGTTGATATCAGGAACCTCTACACGCCACACGCGGCTACGGTAGACCAAGGTGTTGATAACACCATCTTGACAGGCCATAATGAATCCCTCGGTCTCCGACTTAAGCCCTGCTGACCTTAGAAAGGCGAAGGTCAGCCTAGTCGATAAACCCAGTGTTTCTATGTTCTTATAGAAGACACCATGCTGGGGTTTATCGACATGCTGCCGAAACAGATTTTCCTGTTCGGCAGCTCTAATTCGGGCTTTCAGACGATTTGGCTGAAGTTCGGTGACTGACTCAACATCAGCACCTCGCCGGCCTCCTCGCCTGATGTCAAATGCGAGACCGAGTTCATCTGCGGCTCTCTTTGCTGCCTTAAACAATCCTGCTCCCACTCCTACAGTTTCGTGATGTTTCACAAACCGCAAGAGGGGATCTGAGCTCCTGAGAATGTTACATGCCATACTCAGTACTACTCTGCCATGCGTACACTCCAGGCTCAAGAGTCCTCGGCCCCCCCGTTGACGTGGGAGGTACACACGAGGAACGGACGATCTAGGATGAATACTTCTGTGAATATTCATCATCTTGCGGGTATCTCTGTCTAATTGGCGCAGCTCATCTACCCTCCACTTTACTACTCCGAAGGAGTAGAGCAGAATCGGAACGGCAAGCATATTAGTTGCAGATACCTTGTTCTTCCCCGAAAGTTCGGAAGACCAAATCTTTCCGAGGCGGTGTCTGTACTTGCCGCGGAGAGATTCCTTTATTTGTGTTACATCCTGGATGTGCCTTTGTTGCACACCCAGGTATGTATAGGTCTCTCCGGCATCCAGATGTCTTAGGATGCTTCCATCTGCGAGCTGCGCATCTTCAGGGAATTCCCCGCATCGTCCTCTCTTGAGGTGAACGACTGCACATTTGTCCAACCCGAACTCCATACCAATTGCCCGCGTATATTCTTCAACCACCCTAAGAGCGTCTTGTAGTGCGCGCTCTCCGGAGGCATAAAGTTTAAGATCATCCATATAAAATAGATGGGTGATCTTATGCCTCCGGTCGCTGGGTGGTCCACATTGATACCCGCGGATTTGGCGGAGCCCAGCAGACAACGGTAGCAGTGAGATGCAGAAGAGGAGAGGACTCAGGGAGTCGCCCTGGAAAACTCCCCTCCTAAATGCCACCTGCTCTGTCGTGACCCGCTGTGCACCTGATGTTATGGTGAAGCGAGTCTTCCAGAGTGGCAGCAGCTGTTCTATGCATCTCACTAGTGGTGCTGGTACCGCAAGACATTCGAGCAAGTGCAACAATAGCTCGTGCGATGTTGTATCAAATGCCTTGCGGTAGTCAATCCAGGCCATCGATAGATTCCGCTTGTATTGCACAGAATCCTGTGTAATACAGCGGTCTATCAGCAGGCTGTCCTTGCAACCTGCCATGCCCTTCTTGGCACCACGCTGTTCGTGTATCTGCTGGAAGACCGAATCAACAGACCTCAGCGTCCTAGCATACAAGATACGTGTAAATATCTTGTAGCAGGAGTTAAGGCAAGTGATCGGCCTATAATTCCTCGGGTCGGAAAGATCCCCCTTTTTGGGGATAAGTACAGTACGTCCCTCGACAAACCAGTCCGGAATCTGCTGCCCCTCGTTCAACCATGAGTTGAAAACTCGCGCCAGACGGCGGTGAGTGGAAGGAAATTTCTTCCACCACCAGTTGTTAATGCCGTCTGGGCCCGGGGCAGCGAAGTTCTTGGTACCAACAAGTGCTTGCTGGACTTCCTCCGTACTGATTGCCGGGCACACTTCTTCTGGCTCTTCAAGATGTCTGTGGCACATAGCCTCGAAGTGTGCAATTGATGGAGTGTCGCTATTGAATGGACGCGTCGTTTCGTAGATTCCCTTCCAGAAAGTTTCGACATCTTCTACAGTCGGCGGATTATCTACAACACGCTGTGGCTCTTGAAAGAGGCGGGAAGGATTCGTACGGAACAAATTGTTTTGTTCCATACTCCTCACCCGTCTCTTCAATGTTTTCTTTATCGCCATGAGCGCTCGGATCCTATCTAGACAGTGCTGCTTGATGGAAAGCATCACTGTCAGATTTAGAGTATGGTGTTGACGTCTTAGTCCGGCTGCTATGCGCCGGATTCTGGGAGTAAAAACTCTACCAGTCGTCTTATATTCCACCACACTCTGGATCCGAGAAGCGTGTTGTCTGGCCGACTGTATCTTGCCCTCGATTTTCTGTACACGCCGCTTGGCTTTCTCGACCCCGTGATTGGTTGACCTCTCACGGGGGACGAGTTGCTTCGCGGCGTTGTACACGGCACTGTTGATTTGCCAGATGTCGGCATCTTCCGGAATTTCCTCATTGATGACCGCGTCCATTCTAGCCAGGTCTTGTGGCTTTAGGTTAGCCGTGGTGTTAAGGCTAACCCTCGTCCTTAAGTCTACATCGGTGAACTCTAAAGGATGTTCCCCATCAGCTGATAATTGCCGCGGTGGAACTGCGGCTGGCAGTTCTTCCGGCTGACGGGGTGCCCTTACATAACCTGTTCTGAGCAGAAAGGATACTTGGTCTCTCTGATGTTGTTGAGAGAAGGCGCGATGCTCTGGGTGCATTTCGCACCAAAGTGCATGCAATCGCGCCATGTATCCCCTTCGCTCCGGTTCGCTACTCTCGCGGCAGGTCAGCAAGTCATCCCGAAGTTCCCTCGTTCACTTAAAGCGTCCATTAGTATTTTTTTTTTTTTTTTTTTTTTTTTTTCGGTTTCCCGATGCCGGTCAGTCCTCCCGTGGCCTCCGACGCCTCACGGGAGTCGCGCCGGCGCATCAACTACAGCCACTCCCCACATCCCGCAGGGTTAGTGACTGTAGATACCAGAATCGTGTGCCCTAAGCAGACGGAGAGAACCTAGAATGACCGCCTTCTGCATTTGACCTGCCAGCCACTCGGCTGCTTTTTGGCAGGCCGGTATGATCTTCAGTTCCGAGAGCAGCGTAGGCTTTATCCCTCCGAGTACACCGATAATAAGGACGACCATTTTGACCGAGTAGCCTGGGTACAGCACTTGGAGCTCGTACCGGAGATCGCGATATTTGGTCCGTTTCTCCTCCTCCTTCAAGGTGATGTTTTTCTCCGCAGGTGCCGAGAACTCGATAACATACATCACCTTGAGTTGATGGTCGAGGAGGACTATGTCAGGCTTGTTGGCTTGGATTAGCCTGACAGTCGGGAACGAGTAGTTCCAGTAAATCCGGCATTTCTCGTTCTCGACAACGGACTCAATATCTCCGGGGACGTAAGGCAGCACTGGTGTCTGGTCTACCCCGTACGAGTGCCTTAGATGGTAGTATAGCACTCGTAAAGCCGCGTTATGTCGGTGGATGTAGGCCGAAATCGCATATATAGGGCATGCAGAAAGTAAGTGCATGAGCGATTCCGGCGCCTGATGGCAGGTCCTGCAGTTGATATCAGGAACCTCTACACGCCACACGCGGCTACGGTAGACCAAGGTGTTGATAACACCATCTTGACAGGCCATAATGAATCCCTCGGTCTCCGACTTAAGCCCTGCTGACCTTAGAAAGGCGAAGGTCAGCCTGGTCGATAAACCCAGTGTTTCTATGTTCTTATAGAAGACACCATGCTGGGGTTTATCGACATGCTGCCGAAACAGATTTTCCTGTTCGGCAGCTCTAATTCGGGCTTTCAGACGATTCGGCTGAAGTTCGGTGACTGACTCAACATCAGCACCTCGCCGGCCTCCTCGCCTGATGTCAAATGCGAGACCGAGTTCATCTGCGGCTCTTTTTGCTGCCTTGAACAATCCTGCTCCCACTCCTACAGTTTCATGATGTTTTACGAACCGCAAGAGGGGATCTGAGCTCCTGAGTATGTTACATGCCATACTCAGTACTACTCTGCCATGCGTACACTCCAGGCTCAAGAGTCCTCGGCCCCCCCCGTTGACGTGGGAGGTACACACGAGGAACGGACGATCTAGGATGAATACTTCTGTGAATATTCATCATCTTGCGGGTATCTCTGTCTAATTGACGCAGCTCATCTACCCTCCACTTTACTACTCCGAAGGAGTAGAGCAGAATCGGAACGGCAAGCATATTAGTTGCAGACACCTTGTTCTTCCCCGAAAGTTCGGAAGACCAAATCTTTCGGAGGCGGTGTCTGTACTTGCCGCGGAGAGAATCTTTTATTTGTGATACATCCTGGATGTGCCTTTGTTGCACACCCAGATATGTATAGGTCTCTCCGGCATCCAGATGTCTTAGGATGCTTCCGTCTGCGAGCTGCGCATCTTCAGAAAATTCCCCGCATCGTCCTCTCTTGAGGTGGACGACTGCACATTTGTCCAACCCGAACTCCATACCAATTGCCCGCGTATATTCTTCGACCACCCTAAGAGCGTTTTGTAGTTCGCGCTCTCCGGAGGCATAAAGTTTAAGGTCATCCATATAAAATAGATGGGTGACCTTATGCCTCCGGTCGCTGGGTGGCCCACATTGATATCCGCGGGTTTGGCGGAGCCCAACAGACAACGGCAGCAGTGAGATGCAGAAGAGGAGAGGACTCAGGGAGTCACCCTGGAAAACTCCTCTCCTAAATGCCACCTGCTCTGTCGTAACCCGCTGTGTACCTGATGTTATGGTGAAGCGGGTCTTCCAGAGCGGCAGCAGCTGTTCTATGCATCTCACTAGTGGTGCTGGTACCGCAAGGCATTCGAGCAAGTACAACAATAGCTCATGTGATGTTGTATCAAATGCCTTGCGGTAATCAATCCAGGCCATCGATAGATTCCGCTTGTATTGCACAGAATCCTGTGTAATACAGCGGTCTATCAGCAGGCTGTCCTTGCAACCTGCCATGCCCTTCTTGGAACCACGCTGTTCGTGTATCTGCTGGAAGACCGGATAACAGACCTCAGCGTCCTAGCATACAAGATACGTGTAAATATCTTGTAGCAGGAGTTAAGGCAAGTGATCGGCCTATAATTCCTCGGGTCGGAAAGATCCCCCTTTTTGGGGATAAGCACAGTACGTCCCTCGACAAACCAGTCCGGAATCTGCTGCCCCTCGTTCAACCATAAGTTGAAAACTCGCGCCAGACGGCGGTGAGTGGAAGGAAATTTCTTCCACCACCAGTTGTTAATGCCGTCTGGGCCCGGGGCAGCGAAGTTCTTGGTACCAACAAGCGCTTGTTGGACTTCCTCCGTACTGATTGCCGGGCACACTTCTTCTGGCTCTTCAAGATGTCTGTGGCACAGAGCCTCGAAGTGTGCTATTGCTGGAGTGTCGCTATTGAATGGACGCGTCGTTTCGTAGGTTCCCTTCCAGAAGGTTTCGACATCTTCTACAGTCGGCGGATTCTCGACAACACGCTGTGGCTCTTGAAAGAGGCGGGAAGGATTCGTACGGAACAAATTGTTTTGTTCCATACTCCTCACCCGCCTCTTCAATGTTTTCTTTATCGCCATGAGCGCTCGGATCCTATCTAGACAGTGCTGCTTGATGGTAAGCATCACTGTCAGATTTAGAGTATGGTGTTGATGTCTTAATCCGGCTGCTATGCGCCGGATTCTGGGAGTAAAGACTCTACCAGTCGTCTTATATTCCACCACACTCTGGATCCGAGAAGCGTGTTGTCTGGCCGACTGTATTTTGCCCTCGATTTTTTGTACACGCCGCTTGGCTTTCTCGACCCCGTGATTGGTTGATCTCTCACGGGGGACGAGTTGCTTCGCGGCGTTGTACACGGCACAGTTGATTTGCCAGATGTCTACATCCTCCGGAATTTCCTCATCGATGACCGCGTCCATTCTAGCCAGGTCTTGTGGCTTTAGGTTAGCCCTGGTGTTAAGGCTAACCCTCGTCCTTAAGTCTACGTCGGTGAACTCTAAAGGATGTTCCCCATCAGCTGGTAATTGCCGCGGTGGGACTGCGGCTGGCAGTTCTTCCAGCTGACGGGGTGCCCTTACGTAACCTGTCCTGCGCAAGAAGGATACTTGATCTCTCAGGTGTTGTTGAGAGAAGGCGCGATGCTCTGGATGCATTTCGCACCAAAGTGCATGCAATCGCGCCATGTATCCCCTTCGCTCAGGTTCGCTACTCTCGCGGCAGGTCAGCAAGTCATCTTTTAGTTCCCTTGTCCACTTAAAGCGTCCATGTACAATTGCGGTGTCGTTATCGTTTGGACCGTCCGGTAAGGCCCCTCCCATCTGTCCCTGACCTCCATCCGACTGAGGTCGATTGTGAGGGGCACTTCTTAGGTTGTAAGGAACCCATAGCAGTAGGAGTACCAGAGTGGTTAGCCCTGGTACTCCCGGCCGGCATTAGTCAGGCAGAGTTGCCTCTGCCTGTCCAGGGTGCACCAACGTGGAGGTTGCCGGTCCTTTGCACCAGTATTATTATTATTATTATTATTATTATTATTATTATAAATGAAGCAAAGCGTTAGAATATATTAAAGTGACGCGTCATTTTCATGATGTGGCCAACATAAATTTATAAATCGTTCTTAAATTATAGGCCAAGACTCAGTTGAAATCGTTAAAAAAATTAGTGGTCACCATTTATGGCTTATGTTATGGCATTATAAAAAAATTGCTTAAAATTAAAAAAAAGCGCGCTGCGGCCTTTCACAGAAACACCGGACAATTCGTGAGATATACAACAAAAATGTGTAAAAAACAAATCTGTAGAAAATGAAATTCACTACAAAAATTTTCTAACGGTAAAATTCTATCGTTTATTGTACAGTCATAAGCGGCGTCCAAAGCCAAGTGGCACAAGTCATTGTTAGTTGTTTAGTTGATTTTAGATAACTAAAAATTGATGATTACATTTTAAAAAATTCATGCATATTATAGACACCCTTAGTAACAATTGGAATGGAGCAAAAATTTTTGTTCAGCATAAGTTGGAAATCTGTCTGTTGCGCAGACAATAGCTCGAGTTGTGGACAAATTTTAGTTGTAAATTGAATATTTCCGAAACTCTTTACCGTCATAAAAATCTGAAAAAGGAAAAATGAGGTTATTAAATGCTCTACACAGGGGTATGTGCATATTGTGCCGTAGATGTTACGAGCTCGTTCTATTTTTCAGTACACGCTGGCTAACTTTATTTACTCTTGAAACTAGTCGAGAAGTAGGTACTGTGAGAATTCTCTTCCCAGTAAACACATACGTTTTTTAAAATGTATTTTCAACATGCCATTGGTTAATAATTCGTGTTATGTTAGAAAACCAACCGTTCGTTTATTGTTGGAAAAATAACGATCTAACGTAACGTTAAAAATACATGACTATTTCTCAAACAATGTTGGCAGTATTTAAATAAAACTGTTCTATTAAACGTTCATAAAAAGTCTGTATGAACTAAATAGTTCATTGAGGTTCAACAGAAACGTTTTTGAAAGGATTTGAAGTTACGTACACTAGTAATATATTTTAAAATATCTGAGATATTCGTTTCACATATACTAATATTTAACGTTTATAATTTCGTTATCGAAACGTGTATAACAGCGACATTTTTAAATTATTTTTACGTAAAAAATACACGTTTTTCAAATGCTGTTTGGACTTTGTAAATGTTATTCTAACGTATGTGTGTTTACTGGGTTCCATACTTATCAATATGTCATTTACGTATCTTCACTAACGGCTAGGTTTTGGAATGTCTTTAACACGTCTAAATTTACACTCAATCTTAAAGCTCTTTTACACCACGATTCCGGAATCGCATTCCGGAAACAGATTCTAGATGCGCTTTAATAAATTACATACATTTAGATATGCGATTCTAGAGAATTTAGCAGCGCTATCGCAGGATATAGCTACGAAAATCTTCGACAAATTCCTGTAGCTCACCGCGCTACTCAATGATAAACATTAGTTCAAATGGAAACATTCACACTGCGATTATATTTTCAGCCGCTCAGTTGAATTGACATATCGGTGGCGTTCGTCTATAGTTTTTTTATGAATAGTTTTGGGGCAATTAAGATAAATAGTCGACGGAATCAATATCGAAAATTTCGTTTCATAAATTTACAGATTTAGACATCCTAAAATAACCAACTATTTTGTTATCATCTTGGCATTCATCTGGAAATAGGGTGTAATATATACTCTTATATAGCTTCTATTTTAAAAGCAGATGAACGGGAATTTTATAGCAGCAATAGTATCTTTTCTTCTATGTTGTACATCATGAGTGTTTAAAGTAAACTGACACGCACATGCTTAAACCGAATACCGGTTCTAGAATCTCGTGGGATTTTCAGCCAATACTCTTCAAATTGTGGAATCGAATTTCGGAATAAGATTCCATAATCATAGAGTGAATGAGTCCTTACTCACTGTGGATCGGCAATAAGTCTATCTAGATATTTTACATTAAACAAATTGCATACCTCTTGCCGAGTTCTAATTCTATCCTCACATTCAATAAAAGATAAAATGCAGTTACTTTCATGATATACACAAATTGTAAACACAAATGGGTGTCATGTACCAAAATCATTATTTTGCACAAATATGAATTACTGGTGTTTTAGCAGTACTGTTAAATAAGAGAGAATTCTTGAAGTCATTGTCGAAACAACAAATTTTCAGAATAGCCTTTTTCGCTTTCAATTTGAATTATTGACTGCACTTTAATCTGTATTTTTCTTTGCACAACAGTCCCTGTTCTAGCTTTATTTTCAGCATTAAGTTATCCATTTTGGGACAGATAATCTTCTCGTCTGTCTCTTCAAATTTCTGATTTTTTTTCCATTGGTTTGGATTTTGTAGACGTTTTCTCTTCACTTTTAGATCAAAAATTGTCTTTCTAACATTGCTTCTTTTCTGAAAAATGGCATCAGTGCGGCTATCTAAAACTAATTCATTTTCAGCCATGGCAGGTAATTTATTTTCAAGGTAATCATGTTTTCACTTACAAGTTTTTAAAAAATTTCCAAAAATTTCACATTTGTCACTGTTTCTTTCTTCACCACTTGAGGGAACATATGTACTACTAAAAGAAACATTTTCATTATTAGATGTATTTTGTGGCATTCGAGTTTTCTTGGAATTCCATGGATTTCTTTGAAATTCTTTGGAAGTCCTAGCAAAAATAGTGGAATTCCGTGGAAGTCTTTCGACAGTAGAAGTTTGGTGTAGAGATTTCTGTCTGCAGGTTTACCCCTAGGGCATTTTAATAATAAATATTTCAATAAAACAAATTAAAAGTAAGTTAGAGATTAGTTTTACACAAACAAGGGACGTAGAGATCTTGATTACCGGTGGAAGTATGGTGAGATCTAGCACTAATTCTGAAAAACCTTGAAGTATCTACAAAGTTATAATACATTTAAAAAATACATACGATACCGTTATCAAGGTTCCAACCGTTATCTATCGTAGATATTCATACTTTGGGAATGTGACCCTTTTCTTAAATGAAAATATGTGGCTGTGTAGAGCGTCAGATGTAAAGCTCAGGTTGCTTCCTTTCCAAACGTTTGCTGATTCAGCATCAATATTATAGAGTTTCACTAAAACCTTTTCAATCTATGGCTGATGTTGTTAGAGGAACTTTACCTAAGTCACAGAGTAGTTCTTGTGGATATCTAATGTAGATGTTTCAAGATTGTCGATTTTAAAAATATGACTCATTTCAGTCCCCTATTGCGTGCCAATGAATTAGTGGGATTGTAATTTGATGTACATTGTTTTATAAGCTACATTTTTATTACATTAAGTTTTCTCTCAGTTCACTCCTTACAGAAATATTTTACCTTTAAGAGTTGAAATAGCTGTAAATTTAAAAATTATTTTTGGCCACCCTGTATACTTTTAGGGAGTGAAAATGGCTGAATGATATCATACGGATGTCTCATAACTGGTACCAACATATTTCTTCTTAAAATCAATAATGGACTGTAGTGATTTTTTTTAATATACAGATGTAAATGGCATAATTTCAACAAAGAAAAATCATTACATCTATGTGGTTAGGAGAAAGTCAATAATACTACAGGAATGGAAGAAGGTCACAAAGAAGTTTCAAAAAATGTTCTGATATATATAGCATTCCATTTAAAAAAATGTTATTTGACCCTGTAGAATCGTCTTGGCTCACCCTGTATATACGAAAATAATTTCTGATTATAGACTTATTCTCTAGTTTATTTATGTTTTTAAATCAAGTTTCTAGCTATCATAGAACTCGACATATCGAAGTCGGACGCCCTATTGCTCATAATAATTCAAATTTATTGCCGTTATTTTCTGAACGAATCAGGTCAATATTACCCGAATCTATAAAGTGTTTATTTTCTATACAGTATGTTGATATATTAGTTCTATTGTTTAAAATAGATTTTTTGTGTTCCTCAACCCGTTTGTTTATATTGCGACCAGCTACATGGCGCTTAGTTTTTTATAATTTATCTAGTTTGTCTTTATTATTTGTTAACATACCTCAAATATTAGTTTTATTCGTAATATATAATAATGGACACCAAGAGAGCTTAATTGATAATCTAATAAATGCAAAATAAAGAAAACATATTTTGAATGAGTTTTCAGAAGTACCCAAATAATTGTATACCTAAGATTATCAATAATGTTAAACAAATTAGGATGTAAAACAATCTCCGTAAAAAAAATAATAAAAACGTAACAAATGATAAAATAATATTCACCGATCACGACATTTTTAAAGAAATAATATGCTATAAAAATATTATCATCGTTTCATACCATACAATTTAATAGCTTGCAACATACTGCTCAGATGTGACGGAACACGATTTAGAATTTAGTATCATCTCTATTCTTGTGAACGTCTTAAAAAGGCACGTGTAGTTTTAATAAAATATTTCTGAAATATTTAAATGCAGAAAATTTCTTTATTTTTAATAATTTTAACAATATTTCACAAGGAGCCAAGCGCGGAATCCATTCAGTGTATTAATAATTAAATGTGAAATTTGTTGAAGGTGTGACGACACTTGGTGCAATAAGTCTATAACCATATCCATATTCCTCCAGTCCATTCACAAGCAGATAACTTTTGTAGAACAAAATTTAATCAACACCTGATGCAGATAGGAGTTGTGTGCATTGAACGTAGTAGAATGTGATGAGAAGCGATCTATTTCTAGCACAATTGCACGTCCGATATGCAGAGGATGCAAATTTTTGTATAAATATTGAAGAAATGCGATATTAGCTTGCTGAGAATATTTAACTTTCAATTGTGCAATTGGGAAGATGTTTGAGATGCATATTGTTGCAAAAGCATTTGCATTTAATTGTAAGCAATAAAATCGTTAACATTTAATCCAAAGTTATTTCTAAATTGTTTTGTGCACTATAAAATTTTGTTTTACCTATTAAAATTCAGATTTGTAATTATGTACTCTTATATAAATAAAATAAAAGTATTAATCTAAAATGGTAATTATAGTTAACTAGTCGTTAGTATTAATAAAGAACTGAAATTATTTCATAATGATAATTGTAACCAAATGCAATTACATTGTTTACAAATATTTCTATAAATATATCAATTACTATTATAAGGATATCTCTGATAATATAAAAATAAGTCATTGTGTAATAAATTCATATAGCCGCATTCTAGTAAGTGAGTGCTTATTGTGTTTTTGGATTATATACAAGGTGGATAAATTTCGATACTTGTATAGGGTAACTCGGTAACTGTAAGAAATACAAAAAAAAATGGAAGACACATTTTCGATCTCTTTTTTTTTAAGACAAATTCACTGACAAAAGCAAAAGTTTGCTATCGTCTTCTGTTTTCGAGTTATAAACAAAAGTTCGGTTTTTCGACACATGTCAATATCTTGATTGTTTGTAAAGTTAATAAAAAAACAACATTTATGTTCTTTAGGCACTTTTTTCTGTATAACATAGTGGCGTCGAGAAAATTAAATACAGAGGTGCAATTTCGAGTTATGGCATAAAGTTGTATTTTTTTAAATGAGAATCATAGTTGGCTATGGTTTAGTTAAAAAGGAAATTTGTTTTACTTTCAAACTATATATCATATGTGGGGTCGCCTTTGATGTGTACATATTTAATAGCGAATATAATCTCTTAGTAGATTACTTCTTGAGCTTTTTATATTTATTCCAAGTAGGCGTGTGTCATCTATGACAGTGTTTATCCGTTTGTCAGTAAATTACAGATTAATAATTTTAGTTGATTGATTCGACCTTTACTTGATGAAAATCCATTTTACAAATAAATACAAAATAAACATGTTTGATTTTCACAATTTAATTAACTCATGACAATTGTTTCGCCACACAGTGGCTTTAGATGGTGAGTACAAGACTAAATTTTTTATTACAAAGTGAGGGTATATATAAGTATCAACTAACTAATCTAGGGTAACAAAATGGGACGGTAATAAAATAAGGTACAAAATAATTAAAAAAATATTTAACAGTGGTGAACAGTTTAAATCTAGCTGGTCATTTACAATAATATTACTTTTTTAATTTATTAATTTCTAATATCTCTAATAGTGACAATTTTAATCCTTTATTTTCTGTGTAAAATTTCAAAATTATTATTAAAAGAATGATTGTCTTCTAGCAAATGGTTGGCATACGTCGAATCTAATTTATTGTTATTAAAACTGCGTTTATGTTCGGACAATCTTTTTCCAAAATTTCTTCCCGTTTGTCCGATGTATACTTTAGGGCATGTACCACATATAAGCTTATAGACTCCACTTTTTTGTTCTTTTTTTAGTTTTATCTTTATTGTTCTTAATAAATTTTCCTAGAGTATTATTAGTTTTAAATGCTATTTTAATACTATATTTTTTCTTAAGTTCAACTGATATTTGTTCGGTAGGTTGGCCTATATAAGTAAGGGTTTTATATCTTAAATCACTTAATTCACTGATTTCTGCTTTTGGATGAACTGACTCTATTGCTATATTATAATTTTTCTTTTTAAGTAAATTGTTAACCAAAGTTTCTTTAAAACCATTATTCACTGCTATTTGTTTAATAAAATTTAATTCGTTGTTATAATTATCTTGGGGATGAGGTATGGACATCCGTTTAATATCCGATATTCGATCAGTGAAGTTAAGCAGCACTGATCGAGTCCGGCAATTGGATGGATGAACGATAGCTCATCTAACAGTCGGTAGGCTGTCAACAGACAATCCCGGGAAGGCCGCTAGCCTGATGCAGGCGGAGAGGCGAGCCCGGGTGGAGGGTCGAAGAGACCTACCCAGGAGGTTTGCCACTCTGCTAGCGGTGCAGGCGGGCAGGCCCAGGCGGTGGGTTAGTTGACAGTCGAGGACCGTGGTTCGGAGTCCACGCTAAACTGTAGGTCCCTAGGTAAAAAGGGCCCATTGTGGCCTATTTGCCTAGTAAAATAAGTAGCTACTACTACTATAATTATCTTCAGTTAAAGGAAATTTGGTTAATCTGTTTATCATACTAATATAGGCAGCGTGTTTATGTTTTACGGGACGTTTCTGTGAATGAATTAAGTGATTTAAGATATAAAACCCTTACTTATATAGGCTAACCTACCGAAAAAAATATCAGTTGAACTTAAAAAAAAAACATAATATTAAAATAGCATTTAAAACCAATAACACTCTAGGACAATTTATTAAGAACAATAAAGATAAAACTAAAAAAGAACAAAAAAGCGGAGTCTATAAGCTTACATGTGGTACATGCCCTAAAGATACATCGGACAAACGGGAAGAAATTTTGGAAAAGATTGTCCGAACACAAACGCAGTTTGAATAACAATAAATTAGATTCGACGTATGCCAACCATTTGCTGGAGGACAATCATTCTTTTAATAATAATTTTGATATTTTCCACATAGAAAATAAAGGATTAAAATTGTCACTATTAGAGTCATTGGAAATCAATAAATTAAAAATTAGTAATATTATTTTAAATGACCAGCTAGATTTAAACTGTTCACCACTGTTAAACATTTTCTAAATTATTTTGTACCTTATTTTACTACAGTTCCATTTTATTACCCCAGATTAGTTAGTTGGTACTTATATATACCCTCACTTTGTAATAAAGAATTTAGTCTTGTACTCACTATCTGAAGAAGCCACTGTGTGGCGAAACAATTGTCATGAGTTAATTAAATTGTGAAAATCAAGCAAGTTTATTTTGTGTTTATTAATAATTTTGTTTCTGTTATAATTACACCCCATTTAATCGTAAAAGTGAAGAAGTCTTACGAAAATTACGAGAAATATGATATGCTAGAATACTTTATTCAAAGTAATAACAATTGATATTGCATCCGAAATATATTTCAATCGCTATCCAGAAAGAAGGCAACCTAATAATGTATTTTTAAGAAGTTAAAAGAAAATCTCCTTAATTGTGAGTCCTTCAACAAGCCAAGGTCAAAAAATTACAACTTTGAAGATGCTGAAGAAATCTCTATAACTGTAATTGGAATGGCGATTGCAAATCCTTTTTCAATTTCAAGTCATCAAATTGAAGCTGATTCTGGGATTTCAAGACGTCGAGCTTTCGGTATTTTGAAGACAAACAAATTCAGGCCTTATACAATCAGGAAACAACATCACCCGCAACCAACGGATCATTAGCGACGATTGGAGTTTTGCTATGGTATCGTCAAAAAAGTCAACATGATCCATTCTTCTAGAAATGTAGTGTGGACTGATGAAGCCTACATTAGACTAAAGTCTAGGGCGACCGTTTCCACTCTGGCTCCGAGGTTTGCACATACGTAATCTATCAGTTTATATCAGCTGATAGCATATAGACACAATAGAAGAGTTGAGGTTATTTATGTTGTGAACTGTAGCAGGTAACAAAAAAAGTCGAGCCTTAAAGGTGCTTAGTTAAAACAAGAAAAAACAAAGAAAAATAAAACTGGTAAAAACCAGTTTTCCGTGATAAAGCCAGATAATCTTGAAGTGGATAAATTTGCAATAAATACGTTATATTCTAAATAAAAAAAAACATAATTTTTTAAATGCTGTTGACATATAACTAATAGTATTTTATATAACAAATGGCTAAAATGGTGTTTTTTTGCAAGTGGGTGTTTATAGTACGAGCAGATGGCGAGTGCTATAAACCACACGAGTAAAAAAAAACACATTTTAGTCTCGAGTTATATACAAAACTTTTTGTATCGCCATTCGAAATTAGAAAACCGTACAATTTTGTAAAAATAAGGCAAATTGACAAAGTTACCTTGTCGTAATGACTAAATTCTATTGCTGTTTCCATAGAAACCAAAAATAAAACAACTGAATATTGAACGATTTAAACGTCGCATTTGACACATTCTACTTTACAATAATTATTATTTGGAACAAAATGAGTGATAGTGAGGAAGATTTTATTCCTGATATTCCTCCGGAAATCAGGGGAGCAAGCAATTGCTGTAACTTTAGATTTATTACCAGCGAAATCTATAACATTGTCCGAAAAAAGAATATGATTTATTTACGAACTGGTGTAAGCAGAAAACTGTGAGTAACATATCTGAGTCTGTTCTTTTGACTTATCTATCTGAAAAAGCAAAAACTTTAAAATGTTCAAGTCTCTGGTCCAAGTTTTCGATCATTAAAGCAGTTTTGATGTAAAGAATAATGTGAGATGTATTCAATTATCAAAAAGTAAAAGCTTTTTTGAAACGACAATCCACTAGGTATACGGCTAAGAAATCTAAAGTTTTTGACAGAGCAGATGTCGAACGTTTTTTACTAGAAGCACCAGATGAAAAGTTTTTAATGTTGAATGTTGTATTAATAATGGACTTGGCTGGTGCTTGCCGTCGAGAGGAACTCTACAAGATGACCATTGATGACATTGTGGTTATTAAAGTACCTGATTCGAAGACCCACATTGAAAGAACTTTTACGGTAATTGGTGAGACAGTTAATGGAATAAATCCATTAAATATTTATGATAAATATGCAGCTATTCGCCCTACTCATGTGAATCACAAAATGGCTTTTCTTCAATATCGAGGAGAAAAATATACGGTCCAACGAGTTGGTATTAATACATTTTCAAAAATACCAAGTATTATAGTTAAATACCTTAACTTATCTAATCCTGAGCAATATACGGGTCACAGCTTTAGGAGATCTTCGGCATCACTATTAGCTGACTATTAGAGATTCTGGAGCTGATATTCTTGCATTAAAACGCCATGGGGAATGGAAATCCTCAATACAGTTGCTGAGGGATATATAGAAGAGAGCATCCAGGACAAAAAGGAAATAACTATGTCTGCCGATGTAGTCAGGCGAACCACTATATTAATATAAATATAAAATATTTTTCGCACATTTGAACCTATAATTTCAGGAATAAATATATATAACTTGAGTAACAGTACTATTCATATAAATTTTCGTTAAATTATGAATAAAATTGTTCATGAAATTTGTTAATAATTAATAAATGTTTGATGTAAGAACTTTAATTTGTTGTCTGTTGACTTTTAAATTTTATTTCACACTGTGAAATAAAATTTCACACTTTTTCTTTATTTTTCATTTGTCAATAATGACATTGTTTTGATTCATTGAAACTGTCCAATAAATGTCATTTTAGGATATGGCTTTACGAAAATAAAATTTAATTATACAGTCAGCAAAATGTAGTGTTTTTTTGTTCCTAAATAAAATTGAGACAACAAAATTTAGTTTAGATCATATTCCAACCAATAGAAATTGCAATGTGTAAGATTTTTTCCTCGTCAAAACGTAGATAGGTAGGCAAGTCTTAAGTAATTTAAATTTCGATTGAAATTACTTAATAGGTATGTTGCTAGAAGCAGAACTCAGATAGCAGTAATAGCATAAAAATATCGATCATTGACTGTGAGTACTCTGCATAAAGAATATGAAATGCTAACATAAATTAATAGTAAAAAATATATCTAAAACTAAATAATGTAGATATGATAAAAATTTTAAAAATTCATTTATAATTCCCTGTTAATTTATCTCTAGATTTTTAGATTTCTTTACTTTCAAGTGCTTTTAAGTGTCAAAATATCTTGTTCATAAATAATTTTTATAATGAGATAATAAGCTGCTCTAATTCTAGCAAATAAGAATGAAACTAATAATTTCTACTGCACTTCTGTACGCTTGCGCAAGCTTCGAAGCAGAGTAGAAACGGTTGCCCTAGATTCTAGTCTACATTAGCAGTGCAAGAATTTTCAACAGACATAACGAGCATTGTTGGTCTGATATGAACCCTCACCATACAGCTGACATGCGATCTCTGGGACACTTTGGATTTAGTGTTTAGTGTGCTCTACGTGGCAATCGTGTTTTAACATATTATCACATATATCAAGAAAATCTTAATGGCCAACAGTACTCCGAAATCTTAAACCAGAAAATTACTGAGGAACTTATGGATAATCTGCCCTTAATTAATTCAAGAAATCAGTTCGTCCAACACAACATCAGGACCATTTCAGAGTTACTAAATAACAATTTTGGAAATAACTGGATGGGAAGTAACGGACCAGTGTGGTGACTACTACGATCACCTGACTTAACGTCATTGGATTTTTTTCTTTTGGGGCCACATTAAAGACAAATTGTAGAAGAAAACCAGTACCGACGTAAATGATCTCGGACGAAATTTTATAGACTGTGTGAATTCCATTTCAAATCATTGCACTCGTACTATAATAGAAGAAGTAAATTCAAATACTAATAAGGTCATAAAAAAGTAAATTAGAAAAAGTTCCAGAATATATATATATATATATATATATATATATATATATATATATATATATATATATATATATATATATATATATATATATATATATATATATATATATATATATATATATATATATATATATATATATATATATATATATATATATATATATATATATATATATATATATATGTATATATATATTATTTTTTTCATTCAGATAACGATTTTATTAAGTAAAACTAACAAAGCAAAAGGTATTTAAACAAAAGGAGGAATACTGAATTTTTTGTTTAACACCACACCACATAAATTAGATAACCCCCAAACCAAAGCCGAAGCTGCACGGTTACACAGTAGAAAGAACGCGGACATACATAACCAATCCCTTCAACTTCATCAGAATCGAAACCGGGATTTAAACCCGGGAGTCGATAGGCAGTAAACCAGCTACGTTTGTCACTTAACGCTTTAGCCCACTGCGCTACCGAGCATTAAAGATATTTTCTATCACCTCATTATTTAAAGATACATTAAAATTTCATGGTGCTTTTTATTTTTGCCCTTTTCTCCAATGTGGAATTTTATTTACTAAAAAATCTAATTTTTTACATTATCCTCATTTTTATTAGGGAAATGCACTATGTAAGTAACTTTGGATGGCATTAAAGGAAAATGTCTAATGGATTTAGATCTGGTGACCTAGGAGGTCACAGATGTAGTCCATTACAATCTATCCAATGATCTTCATACATGGCATTCAGAAACTGTCTCACTTCAAAGAAAAATGCTTAGTAGTACCGTCGTGCATGCCACATTTGACGTCTCGTCAGATCAGGCACTTCTAAAATTTCTAGAAAATCATGTTCTATAAATTGCAGGTAGATATTGCCGCTTATCCTTGGAAGCAAATGTGGTCCAGTCAAGTACTCTCCAATGATCCCAACTCAAATAGTTTTAGAAAACGGGCGCGGAAAGTAAACATTTTTTTGTTATTAGTTCCATGAGTGTTCTCAATGATTTCCAGAATTTATTCTTCCAGTTGGAGGCTTTTGACAGTTTGAGATCTTTCTGCAATGTCCTTCGTTTTCGCAATGTTACCAATTCCAATTCCAATTTAAAGCATTTATTTAACATTAATTACATTATGAAAAAACTTAAATAAGGCACATCACCTCGTGCAATACAATAAATAAAAATATTTACAAATATATACACAGAGTGTTAGCCGTTTGGCTTTACAATATATATACTCGCCCGAAATAAATTTCGGGCGACAAGCAGCAGGATAGTTTGTCCCTCTTGGCAGAGGGATGCCTAGGCTGTTGGCCGATGTTAGGCCCAAAACGGCTCAGATGTGCCTCTTTTGTTGTTGTCTGGAAAGGAGACGTTTTCCTGTAACAACGTATTATATAAAGATTTGTACAAAACATAATAAAAATTGAAAAAAGGGCAATACTATAAATGTCGTTTTAGTCAGGTCATGCAGGAAAAAGCTAAAGAAAAAACCTGCTTAAGAGAATTGAAATTTAGATTGTCTGTAAAAAATGGGGTGGAGAGGCGGAAGGGCGGTCATCAGAGGAAGTTACGGTTAGGGGTGGGTAATAATAAATATGAAAAAGGGTAGAATATGGATGTCTGTCATTGTGTGTCTAAAAATAGGGTTATTCAAAAAAATATAGGTAAGTTTTCCTGAAGTAATCGGTGCGTATGTCTGTACTGGTGGTAATGTCGAATGTCTGTAATGTGTGCAGTGAGTGTAGACTTCTGTATGTTATGTCTGAAAAATTTTACTGCCGTCTGCGTTATGTGCTCTCTAATGTATTGTATGTTAGCGGTCTCGTGCAGTTGTTAAGTATTTACGTATCTGTTAGAGTTAGTGAGGAGGCGGAGCAGTTTGTTTTGCGTCGTCTGGAGGCGGCCGAACTGGTTGTCTGACATCCTGTTCCAGACGACGCAACCATAGGTTAATATGGGTCTGATGACTGTTTTATATATTAGAAGTTTATTTCTGGTGTCTAGGAGAGATCTCCTATTCACCAGAGGGTAAAGTTTATGAAGGGCCATATAGGCCCTGTTGAGCGTTTTCGTAATGTGAGGTTTAAAAAACAGTCTCTGATCTAGGTGGACCCCTAGGTATTTTACCACTTTGGCCTCCTCAATAACTCTATTATTGATGGTCAAGGGAGTGAATGTTTTTATGTTGGTGAATTTCTTAGTAAAATTGATTGTCTGTGTTTTAGTCTCGTTGATTACGATTTTCCAGTCCTTGTAATATTTTAAAATATTAGTAAGGTGATACCGCAACTTGGTAGTTGCGGTTTGAGCATAAAAAAGACTGGGCGTAAATTGTTGTGTCGTCCGCGTACATTATTGTCTGTGTTAGGGGATGTGTTGGAATATCGGCTACATATAAGTTAAATAAAACCGGGGAAAGCACCGTCTCCTGCGGCACCCCCACTCTTATTTGATAAAAGTCGGACATTGTATTATTAATTTTGACCGCAAATGTGCGGTCAACGAGATAAGACTTAATAAGAGAAACAAAATATATGGGCAGTTTATATATATGTGTAAGTTTGTGCAGGAGGCCTCCATGCCAAACAGTATCGAATGCCTTCTGGATGTCCAGGAGCAGCATTTTAGTACAATGTTGTTTATTGTAGCCCTCGATAACGTCGTGCACAACTCTGCACAACGACAGCGTGGTATTGTGCCCCCCTCTGAAGCCAAATTGTATGTTGGGCAGCAACTTACCTTTATTAATAAGTTTATTAAGATTGGGCAAATATATTTTCTCGGCTATTTTGCCGAGAGTGTTGAGCAGCGAAATAGGTCGGTAACTTTCTAAGAGGACAGGGTCCTTACCTGGCTTCAAGTTTTCCACGCTGTGGGAAAATACTGCAGCCGAATCGACGCGTTTATTATGTAGGTAACCTGGACAAGAGTTTTGCGTGGTAATTTTTTAAGAATTGTATCGGAACCTGGGGCTTTGAGGTTAGGAAGTGTTTTTAGTATGATTTTTAGTGTAGTAGGAGATGTGAGGAGTTTGGATAGTTTGCGTGGAGGGATGGGGGTGAATGCTGAAATTTGTGCTAGACCAGCATCGACACCCACCTGGTGCTCGGTTTCGTTGGGCGGTGATTTATAAGTTTCGAAAAGGTGGCCAGCCATGGTTTCGGCTTTTTCCCTGTCGGTTAATGTGGTGCGGCTGTTGTGAATTAAAACAGGGATTGGGTTAGCATCCCTTTTTAGCAATTTCGACATAACCAACAGGGAATTGTCCTTAACCGTGAGTTTGGCCACCTTTTCGTTCCATTCATTATTTTTGTGTTCTATGAACTGATTTGTAATGTTATTTTGTATATCTTTCAGTCTTCTCTTGTCGATCGGACGATGGTGTGTCTGCCATTTGCGGTGCACTCTGTTTTTGAAATTTATCAAGTTTTTTAGGCCAACTGGGGTGGCTTCCTCTCGTGGGCCTACCTTAATTAATTTTATACATTTACCGCGGGCTTTTTTGTATATTTACAGTGAGTTTATAAATCTCACTGTCTAGCTGATCATTTGTATTAATATTGGGGTGAATTACGGTGTATAAGTTCATTAAATGTTGGTATTTACCCCAGTTGGCCTTTTTATAATTGAAAACGTTTCTGTGTAAGACGTTCCGATCGAGGACGTCGAGAAGACTGAATGTTATAGGGTTGTGGTCAGAGCCCAACTCTGGCCGAGACACTGGTTCGATGTCGTGCTGGTAGTTTTTGTTTAAAATTATGTCGATGTATGTTGGTGTGGTGTTGTTCGCGGGGTAGTGTGTAGGTGTATTGGTCGATACAACTGCAATGCCCTCCCTGAGTGCATAGTCCTGCACCAGGGTACCGTTGGTATTGCCGCGCCTGTTCCTCCAGACGACGTGCTTGGCATTTAGGTCCCCTGCAAGTAAAACTTTGTTTTTCACTAGCAAGAGATCCAGGTCATTTTCAGTTATCCTGTTTCTCGTCGGGTTGTAGGCCACCGTCAAGGTGGTGCCATCCCCAAGCTCTATACTTATTCTCGATAGGGGTAGGTGTGGGGGGGGGACAGGGATGTGGGGGACGTCCTTCTTCACAAGGATGGCCACTACACCACCTCTCCTCCTGATTCTGTCGGCCCTGTAAATAAAATAATTATTAAATTTAATTTTATGTTTTGTTTTTAAGTTTGTCTCTGTCAGTAAAACTATGTCGATTTTATTGTCATGTAAGTAATGTTTTAGTTCATTGGCTTTATTCATAAGGCCGTTGCAGTTCCATAGCAGGCAATTAATTAAGAATATGATATGTTGGGAGGACATTTTGAGCAAAATCTTGTAATAATGTAATTGCCTGCATAGGCTCTGCAACGGCTTTAAGCATCGTATTTAGGTGTCTAATGGCTTTGATGGTTTCTTTTAAATTTATCAATCTGTTTAGTTCTGTCAACTCGTGTGTAAGTATGTTAAAGTCGTTGAAGTGTAAGTTCGTCGTAGGTGTAGGTCTGGGTGATGTGGGTAGGGTGCGTACAGTCCTCGTCGGTTCTGTCGTGACATTTCCTGTATTATGCGGTTCCTGACGTCTGGCGTCTGGGGGTGGGTCTTGGCGCTGTTCGCGGCGCTGCTCCCAGGCATTGATGGCGGGGGGCGGCGTTGACATATCGAACTTGTTGGTTGGCTTCGGTGTTGGTTGCGTTATTCCGGATCTGATTTGTTCTGTAGATGTATACAGGGCATTGAGTACTGCTGGCCGTATGCGGGCCCTTGCAGTTAGCGCACCTGGGAGGCGCTTCTAGGGTTTTCTTGCAGTCGCGCGTCCAGTGTGGGTCACCACACTTAACGCAGCGTGCCATCCTATGGCAATTAGTTGTTGCGTGGCCCCACATCTGGCAACGCCGGCACTGGGATATAAGGTGATAATTTGTACGCCGCTCCCAGGTGACTTTATTGTACAACACGTATTTTACTTCATTTTCCAGCTTTTTCAATGTAACGTCCTTGTTAGTAACCACCAAGTAAAGTGGGTTCCTCTTGGTCTTCATTTTGAAAATATTAAGTACCTCTATGTTATGAGAGTCTATGAGGTCATTTTATATATCTTCTAATTGGGGATCACCCTGTGTGCCTCGCAGGACAAAAGCATGGTTTTTGTCCTGCTTAGCGGTGTATGAATGATATCACAGCCCCACAAAAAAAAAAAAATTCTGACCTAGCAATGAAACGAGTATATCCTTACGTATTTTTGATCGCTGATTCCGAATCCGGGGTCAAAAAAAGTCGTACACCCCCCAAAAAAAAATTTTAGAGCCAAAAAACACCCCCTGAATCGTTTTGTTTAATATTTTCGGGAAAAATTGAATGTATTACGATAAAAATAAAGGTGAATTGCAGCGTTCACCCTATCTGTATGAAACGCACCCCCATAGAGGGTGATAACCACCCTCATCTGCCATCAAACCAATTGATAACGACAATGACTGAAAAACATCTAAAAATGTATCAAGGAAGATGGGATGAACACATGATAGCAGACTACTGTTGGTCTTTGAAAAGAGATACGAAAGTACAACACAAACGACAGTCAGTAAGAAGATCGTTTGAAAATAAAGTTAAAAGATACCATAAAAAAAAGATTAAAAAAAGAAAAATTAAAAGCTACTAACGTAAGAGTACTTCTCACCCCCTTCAGGGATGCGTTTTATACCCAAATGGTGTTAAGAGTGGTGACAAATGACTGCTAATCTCCTAGCCATAAGGATCTCTGCAAATAAGAACATCCATATAATGAAATCGTTATCAAATTTTATGTTTTTTTCCTTTCCTTTTTCTGTAATTGAAGTTAGGGGTTGTTTTTCGTAACGCTATAGGGGTAGTTTTGGGGTATTACGTGAATTCTACGTCAGTTTATTGCAAACCTAACGAAACTTAAACATTTTTAGATGTTTTTCAGTCATTGTTGTTATCAATTGGTTTGATGGCAGATGAGGGTGGTTCTCACCCTCTATGGGGGTGCGTTTCATACCGATAGGGTGAACGCTGCAATTCACCTTTATTTTTATCGTAATACATTCAATTTTTCCCGAAAATATTAAACAAAACGTTTCAGGGGGTGTTTTTTGACTCAAAATTTTTTTTGGGGGTGTACGACTTTTTTTGACCCCGGATTCGGAATCAGCGATCAAAAATATATAAGGATATACTCGTCTCATTGCTAGGTCAGAAAAAAAAATTTTTTGGGGCTGTGTATTCTGTCACTGTTAATTAAACTATCCTGGTATTTAAGGAATTCTGCACGATCATAGATATAGAGAAGTGTATTATTTGCTGCAAATTTAGTGTGGAAACCGAGTTTTATTGATCTTTTTATTTCTGCAATAAATTCACCGTGATTGTTTGGTACTCCTTTCAAGACAATCGGTGGGTTTTTGGGCGGAGGATCATTTTTATTTTTTGGTTTCGCAACTGTAGGATTTGTCTTCATACGAATCGCTTCTTCAGTGGTTGTTTTCTCTTCTATTAAGGGTAGTTTTTCATACTGGTTGTGTGTTGGGGTGGGCATTGGTTTATTGTCTAGAAGATTTTTTTAACTTTACATGCTTTTTTGGGGTCACGAAATCTCCCGAGGCGGTCTTTTTGGGTGAAATCGTGTCCATGCGTTCTTGTATTTCGCCGCTGGACATTCCGGGTCGATCTGTACATATACGTAATATTGTCAGTGTTTCTTTAATTATTTGGTCAGCGGTTCTAGCGTCTAGGAGCTCTCGCTGTTTTGCGAGAGTCCTATCAGCATCCATCAAAGACGTGGAAGGCGGAAACTCATATATGAGGGTTGGCGGCAGGGGCGGCGGTGTTGACGGAAGGGGCGGCGGCGCGCCACCTCCGGAGGCGGCTATCTCGCGCTCGTACTCACTGCAGTACAGTGCTTGCAGGGCTTCCCTCTTTTGTTAGTGTTGATGATTTTTGAGCGATTTTTTGACTGAATTCCTGGCGTGTTTGGAATTCCTGTGATGTTATTACAGGTTTTTTAATCCCAGTTTTTACTGTCTTATCATAAACACGAGGCTTTATTTTCACCCACTTTTCTTGATGCCGCTTTTTAATTTTAACCGACTTAACGTCTATAGGTTGTCTCTTTTTCTCACGTTTGGAGTCTATATCACTCACACTTTTGTCCTGACTATCTGTCACTCTAATGTGTAAGTTGGAATCCGACGCACTCTTGTGTGGCAAAATGAATGTAGGAACTTTTAGATAAACTGTACTTTGGGGATTTGTGTCTTTTTTTCACTACAGGGGGGGTTAGATGTGTCTCTATCACTGGGATTGCGTTCGTCGGCGCTAGTGGACATCGATTTACACTTAACTACAGATTTTTTGCGTGTTTTTACCACTTTTCTCGCGATTTTATGTGGAGCTAGCTTCTGATCGTCCTCCGTGCTTGGTTTTCGAACAGCATGCGACTAAAAGTTCGAGGACAGTAAATGCTGCATTCGTGGAAACATCTATGGCAAAAATCGCCGAAGTAACACAAATCGAGAAACTTGACAGATGAAAATTGTAAAGCATATTACAATTTTGTTTAATGAAGGGAGCACAAAGAGACAAATAAAAAAAACTAATAGAAAACAAAGTTTTTGCTTGTTTCATTTACCATTGATGCATCATAGTTCAATGAGATGGCGTACTGTACGTTGTATTTTAACAAAATACAGATGTACATAATTTAAAAGTTATTCAAACCGTATTTTGTATTTAACAAAACAACTACACGTCAATAACAAATATCTCATAAATTAAGAAAAAACTGCAAATTTTTAAAATGCTTAACACTATATCAGAAATAAAGCACTTCAGACCATATGTTCATTTCTTCATAAATTGATCTGAGGAATCATTTATTCCTGATATCTTTGATATTACTTAAAAACACCTTGTATATCAAATAATGATCATAATATACAGTGTCCGTAAAGTATCGAATAATTTCATTATTTCTTAAACCAACATTATTTAGACAAAATCCTCAAACACGTCGAGTTTTAATTTCAATTGCACACCTTACAATTTATTATTTTTTGGTTATGACGTCATCACTGTTTCCGTTATGACGTCATCGATATTTTTTAAACAAAACACCCTGTATGTTTCTCCATTTTTGGAGCCTGAAACAACAGCTATATCCAAAAATGTATCACAGTTGAGGTCTAAAATTGATAAGTTGAAAGATACGGCCATTTTTAATATAACAATTTACTATTTTTTTATGTTTTGTTTGAACAAATAATAGTCACTACAACTAACGGTTAGTTAATAAGAAGAATAATTTATAGTAAATGTTCGAATTGTACTCCTTGTTGTAGCTGACAGTACCCTAAACGATGAATAAAATGTTGCTGAACCTTGTTTATAGTTTCCAGAGAGATGTTGTTTATTTCTGTTCTAATTATCCCTTTTAATTCAACAATGTTTTCCGGTTTAGTTTTATAAACTAAGTTTTTTAGATGTCCCCACAGAAAATAATCTAATGGATTGAGATCCGGTGACCTTGGTGACCATTCGATGGGTTCACGTGTATCAATCCACCTATTCGGAAATATTCAGAACATCTGCTGCATAATGGGAGGCTCACCAATCACCATCCCATTGATACCACAGACTTTCGTCAACATTTCCAGGGTTAATTCTACTGGGGAATAAATTTAATAACATTGGGATGAGATAGCCTATTAAAAATAAGAAATATGCCAGTCCGTTTACAGTTCTATCGAAAAAATAGGGTCCAATGATTATATTTCTTACAACTCCCGCCCACACATTTACCTTTTGTGGATACTGTGTGTGCTGCTCCCGCATCTATCGAGGGTGTTTTCTTGCCCAGTATCCATAATTCTGACGATTCACTTCATCATTTACTTTGAAAGTAAATAAAATTTTTTATCAGAAGAGGATCACATTGCACATCTACACATGCACATAATCACAAAATTGTGTCCTCCGATCTGGATCATCATCACTTTGTTCTTGCACAAGATAAATCTTAAAGGGATGCCATTTTTCTAATTTTAATACTATATGTACTGACGTTTGAGTAACATCATAATCGCGACTAACTTGGCGAATGCTGGTACCTATGTAGATTTTCATCAACAGCCTCTAAAATATTTAATTTTGTATCTTCATCAACATCTGGGCGACCTGTTTTAGGTAAATCTTCCACTGTACCAGTTTACTCACTGGCGATTGATTTATGGGTTGTTCTGGATATTTAGTATTACATAAATTACATACTTCTTGTTGAGTTCGCATCCTATCACCATACCCAATCATCGTAAGAATTTCAGTTCTCTGCTTTACAGATGTACTCATGTTATAAATTAAAATAAGTCGACAACAATTATTGAGAAACCATACTGGGGTAAAGTATTATTAAGTGATTCACTGTCAAGGACAATAATGATAAAACAAAAAAACAAACAAAAACTAGCCTACTTCAAAAATTAATAAAAACCGTATTTATTTTACTTTTTTATTTTTTTTAAATAGCCGTATTTAACAACTTATCCATTTTAGACACTAAGTGTGACACATATTTGGAATCAGCTGTTGAAGCAGAATCCAAAAATGGAGAAATATACAGGGTGTTCCATTTAAAAATATTGATGACGTCATAACAGAAACGGTGATGGCGTCAAAAAATAATAGATAAGATGCGCAACTGAAATAAAAAATCGACGTGTGCGAGAATTTTTCTAACTATTTTTGGTTTAAGAAATAATAAATTTATACCATACTTTACGGACACACTGTATGTAAATTATTTAGATATAATACTAAAATACTTAATTTTATTACATTCGGTTAGTGAATGAGATAAAATAGATGCCGCAGGATACTACTTGCATAATTTAGTAACGCGGATTACATATTACAAAACAATTTATCTAAATTACGCACGCTTCTAAATAACCTGCAAAATTCCTTTCTCTATAAACAGATAAAGATATTTTTGTCATTAAACGAAAACGTGATGTATTATGATATATGTTATTCATTATGAGCAACTCCCACTAAATTGAATGATGTAATAAAATAAATGAATAATATCACCGGAAATATTTAGTGTAATATGATTTTCAGATTAAAATATCTATCTTATAATTCATAAAGGTAAAAATACGTCATATTTGTGGCAATTATTGCATAACTTAAAACTAATTAATATATGTAGCTGTTTCTTACCAAATACTTAAGAATTCAAGTACAAAGATTACTAATTGTTTATTTATAAGACAAATTTATTGTTGTTGGTATCGCTAGAAGGGTCTAAAATGATTTTGCTGCATCTGTCATGGACAAAACAAAATCGCATTCCATACACCAAACCAAAAAACCAAAAAGTTTTAAAGGTGCGTTTTGGAGAAAGTAAAAAGGTTCTGTTTTTTAAATTATGTTCATCTTAATAATAAAACTAAAAATTTTTTCTTGGACCAATTATTACACACATCCAATTCGTTCTCTTATAGTTTCCACCACTTAAAACTTACCGGGCAGGTAACTTCTTTATTTATAGAGATATCGTAATATGCTAGATATCAATTTTGGTTAAATCAAAACTCTTTTCAGGGTATTGAACTTTAAAAAATAATTGACAGTCGAAAGTTAATACTTTTCCTTACTAGACTTTTTTTAATTTTTTTTTGCTTAGATTATATAATATTGGTTTTGACATATTTAAATACGGTATTTAATTACCTTTTATTTAATATAAACACACTTATAACAAATCAGTGAGGAGCAAATAGATTTTCTTAATAATTTTAACTTTGTCACACATTTACTATTCAAGAAAATGGTGTGGGACTGGACATGTATTAATAAATGTTTTTTGATTTCGTTAGCTAGATTAAAAATTTTACTTTAAAATATCATTTTTCAATCATTTTTACAGAAAATTGGTATACCTGATATATTTTGATAGGATTCACAGTTTTCGTGAAAATCAGCTCAAATGTTTGTTAGCATTGTAGACTTTTTCTAGTATAATTAATATTATTAGTATAGTAGCCCCAGCAGCACAAAATATAGGCTCAATATATGAATGACAGCCCAATATATGACATTTATGATCAATATTGGGCATATATTGTTCTGAAATTTTTTCCCAATATGTACAAATCTATATTTCACCAATGTATGACCTATCAGTGTAATCTATATATTGTCAGAATAATTATAACCAATATTGAGCACATATTGTTCTGAAATATTCTCCCAATATAGGTATAAATCTATATTTCGCCAATGTAGAATCTATCTATCTGTATATCTTCAGCAGCCTGACTAAAGGAAAAAATCCAAAACTCCTAATACTTTAAACGGTGGGTGAGTTATGTTTAGGGTTTAAAGATATTTATTTCACGAAGAGCGCTGGGTTATTCAACTATATATGGATTGCCAATTATTGTGAAAAATATGCGAGTATTTTCTCAACAAAAATATTAATCAAAACAAGTAAGAATAAACCTCACTGCGCGAGATGAAGACCCAATATAAACAGGTATACACGACTAAAATAGGGAAATATGTTTTTTGAACTGATGGTTATTTTCTATATTTTCACATAGCAGTAATATGACACACTACATATATTATTAATTAATTAGAAATAATTAGATCTATTATATACAGTGCGTCCGTCATGTATGGAATAATTTCATTATTTCTTAAACCAAAAATGTTTAGAAAAAATACTCGGACACGTCGATTTTTAATTTGAATTGCGCACCTTATTCTTTTTTTTCTTTGGCTATGACGTCACCACTGTTTTGTTATGACGTCATCGACATTTTTTAAACGGAAGACCTTGTATATTTCTCCATTTTTTGGACTCTACTTCAACAACTGATTCCAAATATGTATCATATTTAAAGTCTAAAATTGATAAGTTGGAAGATACGTCCATTTAAACAAAACAAGTAAAAAAGTAAAATAAACAAGTTTTTTTTAATTTTTGAAGTAGGCTAGCTTTTGTTTGTTTTTTCTTTTATCATTATCATCTTTAACAGTGAATTACTTAATAACACTTTACCCCAGTAGTGGTTTATAATAATTATTGTCGATTTATTTTAATTTATAACATGACTGATAGTTTAAATTTCAAATGTTTCAATTTTAAACGAGGTAGGCATTTCCTGGAAACCCAGCACAGCAGTTTAGAGTCTGACACAGATACCCAACCAAACTCTTTTTTTATCCCAAGAAGGGTAAAACCATGCAGCGCAAACATCCCACAACACACTAAGGAAACGCTAAAGAAAAGTGAAAGAGAAATTCTAAAAGTTCTTCACTTATATGTTGGTTCATTAAGAAATAAGACAGGAGAAATTGAGTCCTTTTTTAAAGTGCAGTGAAAATTTTTACGTGTTATGTTTCAGTGAACATTTTCTAAATGAAAACGAGATTAGATTTTTGTCATTTTTTTGTTAGAAAAGACCACTATGGAGGTGCAACAATTTTCTGCAAAAATAACTTGGCTAGTAAATCTGTTGACCTATTAGAATCATTATCAAAATCTCGGCAGTCTAAATAGTGAAACTAAATTATTGTATGATAATTACTATATATAGACTCCCATCAGGAGACTTCAAAATTTTCACAGATACCTTAGTTACTTCACTCGAACATATAAATACTATTAAAAAACATATTATTATAAATGGTGATTTTAATATACATTTTAATATAGAAAATACAAGAAAAAATTTACTTCTTGACATATCATATATATGGTTTTCCTAACAAATATTTGAAAATACAAGTAATCAGTACTGTATAGACAATATTTTTATCAATTTCTGTGATATTCTAGAACTTAATACTTCCGTTTTTAATCCTTGCTTGTCTGATCATTGTGCGTTTAATATTTATGTATCATTTTATGAAGGTCTTAAAAGTGATTTTACTCAAATAATAAATCGCCCCTTTACTAGAGCTGGTCAAAATAAATTTTTTTGTATCTCTACGAGAGGAAACCTGGGATTTTATTAAAGAAAATAATAATACAAACACTAAATTTTATATGTTCATGGGAAAACTGATCGAGTTAACACAGGCAGCTTTTCCGCTTGTAAAAAGAAAATCAGAAATGATAGTAAAATAAATTGGTTTTCAAAAGAACTATAATCAATGAGGGAGCAATGAGCATTCCTGGTTGAATTAAATAATAACTTTAAATCAAATGAACTTACAAATGAAATTAAAATTCATAGAAATAAATATGAGCGTGAAATAGTTTGGGTTAAAAAAAGAGCAAAATCTGCATATGTGCAAAGAGGAGATTAATAAATATAGACCCATCTCACTGGTACCAGTTATATCAAGAAACATAGAATATCTGTTATAGAAACTATATGAATTCTTTGAAGTAAATAGTATATTTATAAAATATCAAGATGGTTTTAGATCAGGAAAATCAACATTAACCAGCATCACTTAAACTAATTGCAAATGAAATTGAGAGTTTTGAGAAGGGTGAAGTCACTGGAGCCACTGTTTGCGACCTAACCAAAGATTTTGATTGTGTAGATCATATTATTTTGATGGACAAATTAAAATTTTACGGCACCAGTAAGACGAGCCTAAAGTTGTTGAAAAGTTACCTAACAAACAGGCGTCAAAAAACCTTTTATGATAGAGAGTTCTCTGAAAGTAAAGCAGTAATTCATGGGGTTCCACAAGGCTCACTGTTAGGACCCTTGCTCTTTCTAATCTATATCCATGATATTTCTGTTGCTATGAGTGATAGTGAGTTAATATTATTTGCAGATGATACAACAATAATATGCAAAAGTAATAATGTAGCTGAGCTGGCAACTAGTGTAGAAAGAGGCATCATGGAAATTACTGATTGGTATACAGCTAATCACCTAAGTCTGAACTTAACTAAAAAAAAAAAATGTTTTTCACTTTACGTAAAGATCAAATACATAATCGTCAGTCAGTTAGATTCATTGGCATTACTTTTGAAAACCAGTTGAGATTTGATACACATGCTGAAAGTATTTCAAAAAAAAAATCTGAAAACATATATCTATTAAGAAATCTAAAATTTAAAGCCGAACAAAATATTTGTAATATGACTAATTACTCTTTAATATATTCTTTATGCACTTACTGCTTGTTGATCTGGGGGACATTCTCCTCATACAAATATAGTATTTGCTTTACAAAGAAAAGCTATTAGAGTATTGGCGGGCCTGAACCATAGAGCAGATGTTGCGCAAACAATTATTGACATGGGTATATTAACAATTCCTTCCCAACATATTTTTGAATGTTTACTTTATATAAATCAAAATCCGGATAGGTATGGAGCCTATGAGGATATTTACGATTATAATACCAGTGACAAAAATAATTTGGACATAGGATATTTAAGATTAAAAAAATCATTAAGTTCGTCACTATACTATGCTCCAACTTTCTTTAATAAACTCCCAGATGACATACGAACTCTAAATTTTAAGAAGTTTAAAACCACAGTAAAATGTTATCTGCTGAGAAATCCATTTTACAGTATTGACAGTTTTATTAACCGCACAAATATCTTTAATACTTAAAATTTAATATGCACTTAAAAATTTTACCAAAATTTTATTATTTCTATGTTTGTTGTTGTTATTTTATAATATGTACATTCTCTTATATATATTCTCTAAAATTGTATTTCTTTATTTTAATTAGTTTGATACTATTATTTCCTTGTGAACTTGTGTAGGAAATTGTATTTTTTCTTAGTACTAATGATCTATCTATCTATCTATCTATCTATCTATCTATCTATCTATCTATCTATCCATCTATCTATCTATTTATCTGTGAAGCAGAGAACTGAAATTCTTACGATGATTGGGTATGGTGATGGGATGCGAACTCATCAAGAAGTATGTAATTTATTTAATACTAAATATCCAGAGCGACCTATAACTCAATCGTGAGTGATTAAAATTGAAAAAAAAAATAGAGAGACTGGTGTGGGGAAGATTTACCCAAAGCAGATCGCCCAGGTGTTGAGGATACAAAATTAAATATTTTACCGGATGTTGAAGAAAATCCACATACCAGCGTTCGCCAGATTAGTCGCGATTATGATGTTACTAAAACGTCAGTACATACAGTATTAAAATTAGATAAATGGCATCTCTTTAAGATTCAGGTTGTGCAAGAACTAAATGTTGATGATACAGATCGGAAGATACAATTTTGTGAAACAATGATGAATATGTAAAATGATGATCCTCTTCTGATAAAAAATATTTTCTTTCTAAATTTTGATAAACGTATCCGTTTCTCAGTTACAACACAAACAATATTTTTTTCCTCCACATTTGAAAGGATGTAACTCCTTTAATATATATCATATGCCAAATATTTACAAAAGTTTTTGTTTTATATTGAGCCCATCTACTTACTGTAGGAGTTTGTCTAATTTTGGAACACCCTGTATAGGGCATTTCAAAAATAACATGACAACTCTTTCCCAGTTAGGAATAACTCAAAAATGCCCTATATAAATCATTTGATTAAATTTATAGGAATATGAACTAATTTATTTTTTAAAAACACTCATTGACAGATTTTGGTACATATTGTGGTTTTGGCATTATCAGTCAACAAAATTTAGCAATCTAAAGATCCTTCTAACCATTCATTAATCCAATTAATTCATTGACTGTGTGCTGGCATTAATAATTATCAATGGTAAGATATTATTGATAGTAACATAAAAAGTTTAAATAAAGAATATTTTTATAAGCAATTAACTTCAAGATTTATACATCATCCAGAACTTATATACAGTCCATACCTATAAGAAAATTTAAGAAATTTGTAGTTATATAGCCTATAAGGAAGAATACACATATAACACGTATTATATTAGTGCTCACACTGCTAATCAATTATTTAGTCTATACAGGGTGACACATTGCCTGGGGGAAAATTCATCTGGTGATTTCTGATGATATTTAATGATAAAAAGTTCATATAGATATGTATCAGAAAATTAGAAACGAAATATAGCTTCTCAAATATGAATCTTGAATGATGAATATTTATTGATAAATCATAAAAAAAAATTACAAAACGTGTATTTCGTTTAGTTTTTTATTATGACGGAATATTAAATCTGTATCTCACGACGCGACGTTTGGAATAATGTCTATGGACTTTTTCCATCAATTATAAGAAATTATCAGGTGATGTTTTCCTAGATGCAATGAATCCCGCTGTATAGTCAGTAATTATTACAAACACTTTGTAACTAGAAAATATGGATCACATAAAGATGTTATATTAAAAAAGTTCATATAACAACGATTTGAACTTTCGATTCTCTTAGTTTCCGACAAAAATGGCGGATATCTTTTTTTCTAGTATTTAATTACAAAGCTGTTAAATATTAAAAAGAAAAAATAAAAAAATTGAAAGATTAATCAAACATTGCCAAGTTTTGATATTTGTATTTTTCACGCAAACCTTATCAGCTCTTTATATAGGGTGTTCTATAACTATGTAGCCAAACTTTTACAATAAGTAGATGGGCTAAATATAAAATAAAAACTCCTTAAGTCAATAACACATATTAAAGGAGTTACATCCTTTCAAAGCTGGAGGAAAAACAAATTGTGCTGTAACTCAGAAACTGTAACAGATACGTATATCAATTTAGATATTACTTTTTGTTCAGGATCTTAACGATGTCCTACATTTACTTTTTAAGTAAGTGGTCAGAATATAAAAGGTATACATTTTTCTGTAATAATGGTTAAAAAATCATATTTTAAAGTCAAATTTGAATAGAGCCAACGAATTTAAAAATTTTATTAATACACTTAACCTAAGTTCCATGTGCACCGCCCCTGGCCACTTACTTGAAAAGTAAATGCAGTACATCGTTAAGATCCTAACAAAAAAGTGATCTCTACATTTAGGTATACGCATCTGTTATGGTTTCTGAGTTACAACACAATGTTTTTTCCTCCATCTTTGAAAGGGTGTAACTTCTGTGTGTTATTAACCAAATATTTATAAGAATTTTTGTTTCATACTGAGCCCACCTACTTACTGCAAGAGCTTGGCAACATAGTTTTCGAACATCGTGTATAAAATTCATAAAAATGTATCTTCAATTATTTCTAAATTCACTCAATAAATATGTGAAAGTGGAATTTCCCCAGCATTGGCAAAAGAATAGACATATTTTAGCAAGGTTACAACTCTCTACCTCCATCATATGAAATAAATTGATCAGGTAGGTGCATTTTTATTAAATGATAATTAAGAACATTCAGGGAATCCCTATCTGTGTTTATATATTTACCATTCATTTTCAATGAAATGGTGAAAGAGTGGGTATTACAAATATTGCTATAATTTTATTAATAATGTTAATTAATTATCGTTAATAAGGTAAATAGAAATAACGTATTATAGCATGTGTATATAGAAATACACAGGATATCCTAGAAAAGGTGGGCAATCTCCTGAGGACGTCTAGGTCCTCTGACAATAACTATAAAATGTTCATATAAAATTTCCTATTACAACAAACCCTTGCTGAGAGAGTTGCCCTTGAATATAAGAGGTGTAAATCACATTTTCTTTATTGAAATCTTTATTTATCACTGAATTGTTACAATTTTTCGGTAACGTTCATCTTTGAAATCTAAAAAAATACACTTTAAATAATAAAAAAACTTAATCACCAAAAAACTTAATGGTTAGCAAGGTTATGAGTAGGTCGCTCTCGGCTCCCATAACGTGTTTTGGACAGTTGAACAGGTGGATGGATATGGACATGATGTTAATTGACCTTGTTTTAAAAATTTGGAGTATCCTATTAGATGAAGGTAATGTACAACTTATCACCAATATTTCTTTACGATTCTATAGATGCTTAGATAACGAATGGATAAGGGAGCTAAGAAATAACAAAGCTCCTTGTATCTGGTAAATAAGAGTGCTAAAATCATTTTTCTGACAAACTAGCAATTTGCTAATTAACGCCGTTATCCATCCACCACATGGCGAAGCATTAAAAATACGAGGCAGGTCATTCAGCCCTGTCGCAAAACAACGAAAACGGCCGCCAAATGTCATACATACGAGACGAGCTAAAAGCTAACCATTTAGCTGACCAATTAGAATCCAAACACAACCAAAATTATCTGAATAATACAGATTACGCCCGTATCGAAAATATAATTCACCAAATATACATGGAGTCCAAATTCCTATCAATCAGCAGCGAAATATATAATCATGACCACTACCGTTGAGCTGAGAAGGTTTATCGAGACGCTTGCAAACAAAATAGCGCTGGGATCGGACAGTATTGATCAAAAGATACTCAAAAACCTCCCGAGAAAAGGTATTGTCCAACTTACACACATCACCAATGGCATTCTGTGTCTGAAATACTGGCGTAGCCAGTAGAAGGGTGTGGTGGTATGGCCTATTTTGAAGCCGAACAAAAATCCGAAAACGACTGCAAATTACCATTCGATATCTCTGTTATCGCTGGTATCTAATCTGGTCGAAAAGATCGCTATGAAGCGGTTAAACACCGCCTAGGACGAGCTCTTTTCAGTTCAGATTCAAGAAGGGGCACAGCACGACTCTGCAAGTCAAACGAGAGTACGATCTCGATAAGAGCACCGCCATGGTGCTCCTTGATGTTGAGAAGACTTTCGATACCATCTGGTAGCCCGGTATCATTTATAAACTACACCGGTACGATTTTCCGAGTCACTTAATGTACTCTTACTTGCACGGGCAAACGCGGCGAGTGAGAGTGAACAAAACCCTGCGTACACAGATGGACTTTAGAGCAGGGGTCTGTTCTCACGCCAGAATTATATAACATATACATGTCCGACTTTTCGCAGTTACTGAATACCAAGCTTGTGATGTACACCGACGAAACCTCCATATACTGTCATAGTCATCATGCTAAGGCCGCTGGGCAGTTTCTAGATGCCCTCATGGTACGGGCGTCGGAATACTACCGCAAGTGGAAGGTGAAGGTGAACGTCGCTAAGTCGGAGGCTATTGTTTTCACTAGAAAATTTACTTATAATAAAATCATTACACGTATTTCAATGTGAGGTAGCCAAATTGATCGGAAATAGGGCGTAAAATATTTAGGCGTATCTTTGGATAACTCTATTTCGATAAGCACGTAAACGAAAAGTCTATTTCATGCCCAGGAGTCTATCTATACCCTTTGATGGCGAGGAATAACAGACCAAACAGGGATAACAAAAAATTGATCTATGCAATAATAGTGAGACCGGCCCTAACGTATGCTGCGCCGGCCTGGTGTTTCGCGAGCGCGATGACATTACACATACATGAAGTTCTAGAGAATAAATTTAAACGCCTCATAAGTAATTTAACCAGATATACCCTTATAAGGGAATTACGACAACTTTGCAATGACATTGTACCCATAGTGGACTGAATATGTCAGAAATAATTCACAACGATTCTATGAGTTTAAACTTTTCGGTAGTCCACTAACCGCCAACATCACCCAAATAAGAGAGCATAACGCGCCTTTTCGCATGAAACGCAAACTACTGTACCAGACATTACCAATTTTCAGGCAATCCCTTTAGAGACGCTCCTCCCATAAAAAGGGCGGACATGCCTTCGCTATAAATAGGGCATCAAAATTCCAAATTTCACCTTTCTGTTCTTTTCTTGTTGTTCGTTTTTGTTTTGTAAATTCCCCTAATTTTTTCCCCATTTATAAGACAGTAAATTGCGGCACATTATTTATATACAAGATTTTTTTTAAATTAATAAATAAACGGAGCTGGACATTCCTGCTCTCCACCTAGGTATTGTTTTAAGACGAGCTTTTTACTGTAGCAGTCTGGTTCTCCGTGGCATCTTCAAAATTCAAAATTTATGTATACCAGTTTATACATATTATAATTTTTTGGCAATGTTTTAAAGTTTTTCGTTAACAGCGCATGCATTTGCATGCGTCGTTAATTTCTATTTTTCTCTTGTTGTTATACAATTTAAATATATTTAGTTTAGGTGATGTATTTATTTTTAATAATTATTTTTAAGATCGGACCTGCCCTGCTCGTCTGACCTAACAAATGCCCCATCGCCATCATACGCGAGGATAACAGATCGGGTGTCCGGTGAGGGTCCTGTTTTTATGTAATGCTGAAATAAATGATTCTGAATTGAATTTGAATTGTTATCCATCCACTTATACAATTATTGTTCCACACTGTTAAAACGACATTCACAATTGAACGTTACCCAAAAAATTTAATATAAAATGATAAAGATTTTTTAAAAAAATCTAAAATACACGGCTGGGTATTGAAATTTATAAAAAACTGCATTTTTTAGTGCTCTCAAATCAACACGAGTTTTTTCGACAAAAAATACTTTCCTTGTTCGTTTAGTTTTAGAATAATAAAAGACTCATAAGTATTTGATAATCCTTGAACATTAATTTGTTTAGAACCAATTTTAAATTGAGATACAGAGTGAGTTCTCAAAACGGTTTATACCCTTCAGGACAGAATAGAAATTGTCAGCATTTATTTTAAAAACGATAATTGTGCTAGAGCTACGGAGCACATATTCAATTGAAGTCACCAGAATGAAGCAGTCGAAGTGGCAGTTCTGGGTCATTTGCAGATGGATAATACTCAATCGATCAGGAAAGTAGCTGAGGCTTCCGTTGTATTACGAAGCAATGTTCATCGAATTGTAAAGGCCCACAAATATCATCCATATAAATTTAAATTAGTACACGAATTAAACGAAGATGATCCCGATCGTCGGCTTGAATTCTGTGAGATTTTTATTGAACAATTAAACGGTAATGCCAATCTACTGTACAATACGTGTTTTTCTGATGAATTGACATTTCAGTTAAATGGGGAGGTAAACAGGCACAATTGTAGGTATTGGAGTGAAACCAATACACATTTGTTCATGGAAACTCATGACATCTTAGGGCATCACATTGTCGGGCCGCTTTTTATTCCTGACAATTTAAATAGCAAAAGGTACCTCGATCTCGTAGAGGACGAACTGTTTTTTCAACAGGATGGGGCACCCACACGTTTTGCTACAGCAATCTGTCAATTTTTGGATAATTGGTTCCCTGAGCGATGGATTGGAAGAAGAGGTCCTGTGGAGTGGCCCGCTAGATCACCCGATTTAACTCCCTTGGATTTCTCTCTGTGGGGACATTTGAAATCGAAGCTATTTGCAAGAAAATCTGTATCTCTGGAAGAGTTACATGAAAGAATTGTTCGTTCATTGACTCCAGATGTGATCAGAAATGTTCGTACAGAATTTCAAGACATTATACTACTGTATGGAAGTCGGTGGGGTCGTTTTGAATAATACATACGATAATTTAAACTGCTTCTTTTATTTTTATTTCCCGAACCTAAAATAATGAAACAAATATTTCTCAAGAACGAGTCGATAAAAGTTTTAAAAAAACACAGCGATGTAGAGAATTGAAAGACCTTTCAAAACATGTATCACTCGACCCCCCTTTGCCATTTGAATTTTTTGAGGGGGTGGCCTTGTAGGGTAGAGGGATGATAATAGGTACACAAGTATTACATTAAAATATATATATGACCTTGGAAACAAGGTCGACGTGTTTCATCAATTCTTCAAAAAAATTTTATCTCCAAAGTTATTCAGGGTGCCTACTTTTGGTTGGGACACGCTGTATATGATTTACACATCGTAGGTTTAAGGGAGAATATGTCAGCAGATATCATCGTAGATGAAAATTCTACACAAACATGTAGGGTCCTTTTCGCGTGATCTATATGCTTGCGAGAGATTGTCCACATTTTCCAGGGCTCCTTGTATAAACAGGAAACTATCATATTTGACATTTATAAAAAAAATCAAATACTGCCAAGCCAATTCTCTATTCGAACAAATTAAACAATGTTGGCCGTAAAAGAGTTTGAAAATTCACAGTTGTTGGTGAAAACATTCAGCCATATTCTGTAATTTATTGGAATTAAGTCAATATTGACATTTAGACATATAAATGATATGACAGAAAGTTCAATAAACATGGTCGTTTGCTATTCTGTAAAAAATAATATATTAAAATCAAATTAAGTTATTGGAATTAAGTCAAGTGACCTTCAACGTAGTCAATATTTTCAAATTTTGGTATTCTCTATGCTTCTTTTCAATTGAAATTTTAAGTCAATATTGACATTTGTCAATTGAAATGTAGCAAGTACTGAGAGTTTTTGTTTAAGACTTGCCAGGAATATTAAATTGCGAACTATTTGGTGAAACTTGTCTGTGTTTCAAAAATAATGGAGTTAGTAGTTATATTAGATGTGTTGGAGCAACAAATAGCAATAGGGACTAATAAAAAAGTGGGCAACTACATATCAACTAAAATAAAGATATCTGGATATGTCATTACGTGACCATCGAGAGGAGGTCACGATCACAGTAGTGTGGAGTGTACGAAAACCATATACCCATTTATTTGTAGGGTTGATTTTAATCGCGATAGGTGATTTTAAAGAGACAGCAGCAATCCCTTGACGATCCCAAATAAAATCTTTAAAGAACTGTTTAGGATAAACAAAGAAATTGGCCATTGGCTGTTGACAGAGAAATAGGGCCTCATATGAGGCACTTTAGTTGTGCTGGAGTAGCTTTTTTTCGGTGGCATCTAGAAACACATAATTAATTATTATAGTTAGTGTAGTATTATGAATAAAATAATCGTAAATACCTGTATTATAAATTTATTAATTAACATTTACAACATACATAAGTTCTTTGTTCTTTACTAGAAACGAAACAAAATCACAATTCAAACCTTAAACCTGACAACCGGCGTGAGGTAAAGTAGTTCCACCTTCAAACAATTATAAAGTTAGATCTACGACAATAGATCAAATATAGTAACTTAGCGACGTTGCCGCTTATATTTATTGACTTAATAACAACATTGAAATATTTTAACATCTTCTAATCAATGTTGAAATATGATAGTTAGTGAACAGGAAAATTGTTTAATATTGAAATAGAAAATAATCTTTATTGACATGATTTCAATATTAACTTTAATTTCAATGTTTTAGTGAATATGGCTGATTGACAGAGAGAGCAAGTGTCAATTGTCAATTAATGAACTTTTCGCCATACACGAATTTATTGGTATCAAAGGTAAATCCACACTCATTTGTTTTATTTGCTCGAATTAGTTTTTACAACCGAATGGGACTGAATTCCAAATCGTTAACTTAATTTTTTAACCTAAAATAATTTCCATTTAACATTTCCGTTTTCAGATTTATATAATTTTAGATGCGAGACTTTTTTTTGGGAGGCAAAAATAATTTTTTTCAAAAAGTCAACCTCTGATAGATCCCCTTGGAGACACAGGTAACTTTAACAACATTTTTGAATAACTTAAGCGGCTTACCTAATACCCAAAAAAGTGCAAGAAATTATACCTATGGCTAAAATAATTGTTTTTTATAGAAAAGAAAATAAAAATAAACTTACTAGTTTATTTTTATTTTCTTATTTTAAAGAATGTAGCGGCAAAGTCATTTTTTAATTAATTAGTATATTATTGAACTTATAATTTTACATCAGAGTTGCAAAAAGCAGGGCCAATTTGAAAAAAGCATACTCACGAAATCACCCCTAAGGAATGAACCATTTATCACTTCATAAATTCCGTAAATTACTCTAAAGAACATTTGAACTGAACGGCTTGCTTTCTGACACGAAATATACTTACAAATTTGTTTGTTTATGAACTTTATTATAAATCTGTTAAACTGTTTTCCTTTGCTGCAGATACATGTAAATGTTAAAAAATTGTTAACGTAGTTATTATATACAACACACCATTGCTTATTTATTGTTGTCATCATGTGCATTTCCTTGAACTTCTCTATTTTGTATTGACGCTATAATTGTATAAATTCATCATTAAAAAGTAAACATGGGATAAAAACAATAATGAGAATGATGTAAAATTAATAAAATAAGAAATAAAAAAAATACATATGTTTATCATTTATATGGTGCTCATATTAAACATTTGATCAAGATATCAAGTACAAATCTTCTTAGCAGCAATTAGTTTCAGAAACATTATTAATGTACAGTTTGTCCAAATTAAAAGCCCCACCTCAGTAACTTAAGGAATAGTATCTTTACTTTCTTATACCCAATATAAGGAAGTATCGTAATCGTGATTTCTTTCCACCTCGAGATTTTGCTTGATTTATACATTTTGAACCCTCCTAAATCCATTCTGACTATTTTCCGAATGATGTCTGTTGGTGCGTGTGTGTGTGTGTGTATGTGTGTATCCGCGATAACTAAAAAAAATACTAGCAGGAGACTTCCCAAATTTGGCAGTTAAAATTGTCAACACATTTTAGGCAACACATTAAATTTGATGAGGTACCACTCGAAGAAACACAATGAATGAAAGAAGAAAAAGGAAAGAATTTCGGGAAAAAAAATTAAAAATATTTATTGCATTTCTGGACGAATTTTAAAGAATTATAATGAAAAAGCATAATTTTATGGAAAAAATCTGTCTGCATGTCTGTAATATCGCGATAGCAGCCACATTTTTTGAGATAAAGCTTTTAAATTTGCTACAGATGTTCTACAGGCCAAAGACAATGATAAATTCGTGATGAGCAAAACTGGCCAACTGATAGGAGGTCCACGGGACCCAAACATTTTTGTATTTAACAGTTTGACAATTGAAATGTCTAATTTAGTTATAAAAATGTCAATGTCAATAAGAAGAAATTATTAAAATATATAACATGAATTATTATTGACAACTACTGATAATTAGGTAATTATTTAAAAATTTTAATGAAACATTTCAAGATACGATATTAAAATTAAATTGAAGTAAGTGAAGAATTAAATAAAATGATTTTTTTACATCAGGATGATATATACTGGTATAAGGCCACATCAGATATTTTTAATAAGCTGAATTGCTAAAAGTAAAATAATTTATGTTAGAAAACTTGACGTTTTGGAATACAATCCGATTCCGTTTCCAAAACTATTAGAAAAATTGCTTTGGTACTATTTTATTATTTCTGTTTATGCATTTTCATAGATATGTTATGAATGTTGTTTCTACTTACCTCGTCTCTGAGATGTGGTAACCATTTATTACAAGAAATTACAGAATAATTAGTAAAGTCTGCATCTCCTGTAGTCATTTCGCGAATATCAGTGGCGGAATCAGCTCGTGTGCGAACACATAAATATTTTCATGCCAAAAAGTGATATACGAGTTCAATACAAAATAAATAATATCTTGCTTTATGCTTTGCGTTTGATTTTTGTAATTGTTCAAAATTAGATGAACGTTTTAAATGATTTCGAGTTAGATTCGGACGCCTGTCATTAAACATCCATTTGTAGTCTCAAAACGAACGTTTTACGTCTACAGACGTAACTTATCGTATTTAAAATATTGAAAGATTTAAAACGTTTAATTTTCATGTACAGCGTTGGCAAATTTCGATGTTTGTATAGGGTAACGCTGTAACTGTAAGAGATACAAAATAATGGAAGACACATTCTCAAACTCTTTTTTTGAGACAAATTCACTGGCGAAAACAAAAATTTTCTATCATCTTTTGTTTTCGAGTTATAAACAAAAGTTCGATTTTTCGACTTTTAGACACATTTCAATATCTTGGTTGTTTGTACGGTTATGAAAAAACAACTTTTACGTTTTTGATGCACTTTTTCTGTATAATACAGCGGCGTCGAGAAAATTTAAAAAAATAGGTGCAATTGAGTTATGGCATAAAGTTTTATTTTTTTAAATGGGAATCATGGCTATGGTTTAGTTAAAAAGGGAATTTTTTCTCTTTTACGCTTTTGATGTGTAAGTATTTAATAGCGGAAACAATCTTTAAGTAGATTACTATTTGCGTCTTTTTAAATTTTTTCCAAATAGGCGTGTGTCGTCTATGACCGTGTTTATCCATTTGTGAGTAAATTGCATATTAATAATTTTGTTTCCGTCATTATCATACCCCATTTAATCATAAAAGTGAAGATATCTTACGAAAATTACGAGAAATATGATATGCTAGAATGTTTTATTCAAAGTAACACCGATTGTGATATTGCATCCGAAATATATTTCTATCGCTACCCAGAAAGAAGACAACATAATAAAGCTATTTTTAAGATGTTAAACGAAAATCTCATTAATTGTTAGTTGTTCAACAAGCCAAGACCAAAAAATTGCAACATTAAAGATGCTGAAGAAACTTCTATAACTGTAATTGGAATGGCGGATGCAAATCCTTCGATTTCAAGGAGTTTCAAGACGTCGAGCTTTGGGTATTTTGATGACAAACAAATTCAGGCCTTATACAATAAGGAAAGAGCATCACCTGCAACCAACTGATCTACAGCGTCGATTGGAGTTTTGCATATGATATCGTCAAAACAGTCAACAAAATCAATTCTTCTCTAGAAATGTAGTTTGGTCGGATGAAACCTACATTAGCAGTGGAGGAATTTTCAATAGGTATAACGAGCACTGTTGGTCCGATATGAACCGTACCATTGACGTGCGAGGGACGCTTTGGTTTTAGTGTTTGGTGTGCTCTACGTGGCAGTCGTGTAACATATCACATATATCAAGAAAATCTTAATGGCCAACGGTACTACAAAATCTTAAACCAGAAAATTATTGAGGAATTTATGGACAATCTATACTTAATTGAGCCAAGAAATCAGTTCTTCCAACAAGATGGTGCACCACCTCATAATTATTAAATATCAATTTTGGAAATAACTGGATGGGAAGTAACTGACCAGTGAGGTGGCCAGCATGATCACCTGATGTACGGTCACGGGATTTTTTTTTGAGGCCACGTTAAAGACAACTTATACAAGAAAACCAGTACCGACATAAATGAACTCAGACAAAAGTTTGTAGATTCTGTGAATTCCATTTCAAATCTTCATATTTACAATGCAGTATAGAGTGTTATGAAGTGGTGTAATTTATATATCTAACATAACGGACATCAGTTTGAACATTTACTTTAATTTGAATTTTTATTTTGTAATTGTAATGTATTAATAAAATTAGATATAAATATCTGATTTTTTTGATCTTGGTTTTAATCTCTTAAAATTAGCTTTATTAGGTTGTCTTCTTTCTGGATAGTGATTGAACTATATTTCGGATGCAATATCACAATTGTTATTACTTTCAATAAGCACATCAATAGCAACCCCACATATGATATATAGTTTGAAAACGAAAAAATGTCATTTTTAACGAAACCATAGCCAACTATGATTCCCATTTAAACAAATATAACTTGTAACGAAATTGCAAGCTATTTCATTCCAGTTTGTTGTGTTCCGTGAGGAATTAAGTTGCTGCTAGTCTAGTCCAGATGGCGCCACTGATTTCTACTGGAAAAGTCGGTTTTGCAGATTTTTGCACTAAATATCTATCTATCTTTATTGCTCATACTCTACTCTCAAATGTCTGTCTCTTTCCAAACTATAATCGAGTTTAGGTAGCAGAATACTACGATGCTACTTTCTTCTCACTAGGGCAGCCAGAGACAGTGGTTGTCTCTGGTGCCGCGTTCTGATGGAAACCATCTCTAGTTCTGCGGTCTGGTAAGATTGATATGTTATCTGGTATTATCTTGTGATTGTATGCTCATCATTATTTAAAAAGTTGCTATATTGATTTAAAGTACCTTTGAGGTAATTTTCATAATAATATTGTACCGTAATTATCTTAATTTACGCCTTGGGCGAATTTACCTTTCGGTGATCAGTTCACCTTGGAACAGCCATCATTAATATTGATTAGTATCAATTTATCGTGCCTTGTCGGCAATTTATCTAATATCCCTTTGATATTGTAATAATTTCGGGTGTTAATTTAAACTAACTTTCGGTTATTGTAAATTTTAAATTTACTTGGCAACGTATGTCGCCATTTTGTATCGTAGTTAGTTGTTTTCTGTCTTTGTATCTTGATGTTTTAGGTCACTTAGCCTACGTTGGTAGCGCTCTCTAAACAGTGGTGGCTGGTGACATTTGGAGATTGGTACACCTGGGTGGGCCCAACCTATTTGTTTATAACCTGTGAAAATTGTGAAAATTATCTAATTTGGTGCATTTGTTTTGTGGTGGATTATTTTATACCAGTGCATATATTTATCAACCAGACCTCAGTAACGTAAGGTTTTTCTAAATTTAAAATATGGAATGCTTACTTGAACGTTTTCTTAGTATTGTCATGAACGCTGCTCTAGTGGAGCTTTGCCTAGTTTTCTGGCAAAAATACCTGCCTAGTTATCTGGCACTTGTTTAACTTTTAATTATCTAAAGTAAACATATAGTCAAGTATATATCTTTATTTAACTTTATCTACAATTCATTAGAACCTCTCTCCGAGGAACATGAGTATATATTTTTATTTAACTTTATCTACAATTCATTAGAACCTCTCTCCGAGGAACATGAGTATATCTTTATTTAACTTTATCTACAATTCATTAGAACCTCTCTCCGAGGAACATGAGTATATATCTTTATTTAACTTTATCTGCAATTCATTAGAACCTCTCTCCGAGGAACCAATAAATGATTTATTTTAACGTTACCTTTAATTTGAAAAACTCATATTGTTTTATATTTAGCAAATATTTATTTACGTTATCTTTCTAGTTGTCTGTCTGTAAATAGACATTCTAAATTCTATTTTCTTGAAGCTTAACTTCTTTTAGTACAAAAATATCTTAACATTTAGTGAATACCTATTTCACTTGTTTATTATCGTAGCTACACCTAGTTTATTTGCTGGACTAGTATTTTTTTCTATTTAACTTAACTTTTATTAATACTTAAGTTAGTTGAAGTCTTCAACTTCCTAACCTATTGTAGGATACCGATCCTAGTTTGTTTAGTTTGCAATTTACTCGGTAAATTTGTGTTAACTCATATTTTGTCTACGTAGCTGGACACTTCAAAAGTCACAGCTTTTAATTTTGTTTTGCCTCTAATACTGATCTCATAAAACTCTCCCCTTTTTATGTAAATACCTGGACCAAGAGAAGAGGATAACTGGTGGATCGAACTGATCATTATATACAGGGTGGAGCAGAAAAACGTAATATTACACAACTGGCATTTTTTTCTCAAGGGTAACTGCAGTACTGACAGTGGTTAGTCAAATTGACACCGAACCCATTAAGAGCCTAGCCGTTGGTGAATTCTTCGCTGGACTAACCCCTTTGAAGTTAAGTAAGATCTTCGTCCCCAGTTAAGTTTATTTGGTCAGAAGAAACGTTGTGAGAGATCAGTAACTCAATTTTTTTTGTATTCACAATAACATCATTTTTCTTTTGTTTTTGGGTCCTCAACCACCATTAATTTGAATATATTGTATATATTGTACATACATACTAGTCCTGATTATACTTTTTATAAAAATCATATCTTTTTATTCCACTTCCTTACGAACCGAATCCAAGTTTTAACGTTAACTTTACCTTTTAAAGTAAAATTTTAATTAATTGGTACTTGCAAAAGTCCTGGCGCCCAGCCTAGATTTTGGTGATAACTCAAATTAATCTAAGCCCTTATTCACGACCTGCTTACTGAGCTACCGGTCAATAAGTACAACCCCCAGCTTATTGTGTTATGCCAACAGTTGGACGGGGGGTGTTGCACTAAATTGGCGCCTTTCAACGCGAGGCTTGGCTATTTTTTGGCATTTTTTATCTTGAGTTGTCACTGAAATTTAGTTTCGTACCTGTTCTTGAATTCGGGGAAGTGAATAAAATATTTTTGACCAAACAAATACATTTGCTAACTATTAACATCATTTTAACTTGATAAAAATTATCTCGAAAAGTTTTGAACTTTTGAAATTTTTATTTTTCTCAGTTGCTGTTATCTAATCGAGATATTTCTTTATCTATAATTAACTATACCGAGTACTTGTGTAGTACATATTTATCAAAGTTTCATACCAGTAACTGTTTGAAATATTCTTTTCATATTGTACCGTATCTTGACTTGTGTTATATCTTATCTATTTGCATATTTGCTTAAATATTTTTACCTATTACCTCGTATAGTATTTGAGACTGACATTTGGCTTACCTACCTACTTTGCTATAACATTTCTTATCTTATCGCTTGCTATATCTATCTTTCTCTAAATATCTTTTTCAACTTGTAAATCCAAGATGAAAACAAAGGACCTTAAGCCCGATCATACAAATTTAGACTCTGATGACCAAAATTCTCAGCTTTCAAATTCTTTGGATTCTGAATGAAACTAACTACCGATTAACGATATATATATATATATATTTTCTTTTTTCTGGCTGCATCTCTCTCTTTTCTTTTCTTTAGATGCAGGGTTGTAGGGTGGGATCTATTTACACTCGTTGCATGTGTGTAGCATATGTTGTCGGGCTTCACAGGTCGTGTTATTCACAAATTTGTGCCGGGTTGCTTGATGATATGTGTTGCGCATGTGTGATGTAGTGTTTGAAGTCTTCTAAGATAGCAAAATCTTATCTTATCGTACCTTTTGTCATTTTCATATATAGAATATTACCGTATCTTATCGTTTATCGTTGTATGTAGAACTCACTGTATCGTACCGTATCCAATATATTTTGGATAAAATTTTGAGTGGTTTTACATAATATATTCTATATTAGCCTTAGTGGCTTCAGTTATGATTTTGCTCTTAGAAGATTTCAACTCATTGACATTAACATCGTCATATTTTTCTCTTTTCTTTATCTTATCTTTTCTCTTACTTTTCATGCATACTTACAAGGTTTGATCTGTGTGCACTCATGGCATGTGGGTGGTTGCACCCGAGTGGTGTTTTGTTTGAAATTCCCTAAGAGCACAAAATAGTACAGTAGTGTACCTTTTTGTCTTTTCATTAATAGAATATTATCTTATCGGTCCGTTTATCGTGATCGTTTGTAAAATTCACTGTATCGTACCATGCTCGATACATTTTGAGTAAATTTGGAGTGATTTTTACTTTATATTCTAAATTGCAGCCTTGTGGCTTCAGTTTGATTTGGCTCTTGAAGGATTTCAACAAATAGACATCAACCTTGTTGTATTCTCTTATCTTTTCTTGTCTGTGCTTTTTTCTCGTTTATATCCGTTATTTTATCTTTTATCAGGGATTCTCTTGGAGAACTTTTATCATTTTATATTTTAGTCCTGGTATTTTCCAGTTTTAGCGATGACAACGGCTATACTGTTGTTAAGGCGGTAAACCAACGTCTTTGGAGGCCCAAGACATGAGGTTCCCCTCCTAAATTTCTTATTAGGTTTCCTTCTTTGTCGATTTGGAATTTTCTTGGAAGATCATTAGGCTTCTGAGTTCATTCTTGCCAGTTGACTTGGGCACGATTCATATACGAGGCATTTCCTGCTACTAGAATTTGCGCAATATGGATCTTGGTTAGGTTTCCTTCCATCTAATAAACCAACCACATGTCAAAGGGTTTGGAGTGTTCTCTGGGGTAGCTCTTGTTCTTTCATGCAGAATACAACGGCATAGATATTTTAGTACTTAGTAGTTACTTAAGTACCTCTTTTCTCTTTGTTTTAGGGACTGGGAGATTAGTAGGGATGGTCTGGTTTTCATCTAGCTGTCTTTAATGACAGGCTGTCTAGGATGGGTGGCCTTGGCTAGATGTACGTTGCTAGTCTTGTTAGGTTGAGGCCTGCATTACGTCTGCTGGACAGAGTGGCGTACCATCACTGGGGTTCATCTCAGGTCCTTTACAGTTGCCGGGTGGAAAGATTGATCATCGTACTACTCTACTGGAAGACTCCCGTTTTAGTATCTTTCCTACAAGTGTTATGGTCTTGAGGCGCATCATGACCCAGCATTTTAAGTCTCATATTTTGGCTAATGTAATAGGCTTGAGGTGTCCTATTACAATGTCTTTTAAACCTCTATGTATGTTGGAATATATATTCCTTGAAGTTTGGTATACTTCAATGTTTTATTTTGATAACTTGACTGTCTGCAATGTGTGCTTTTCAAGTTTATAAATTTCCTTTAATTTTTTCTCATTTCTCTATCGGGTTATGATTGTTTTTTATGAAAAATTTGTAACTCCTCAAGTTAACAAATTTTTCTTCCCGTAGGAGAGGTGGTGTAACGAAATTGCAAGCTATTTCATTCCAGTTTGTTGTGTTCCGTGAGGAATTAAGTTGCTGCTAGTCTAGTCCAGATGGCGCCACTGATTTCTACTGGAAAAGTCGGTTTTGCAGATTTTTGCACTAAATATCTATCTATCTTTATTGCTCATACTCTACTCTCAAATGTCTGTCTCTTTCCAAACTATAATCGAGTTTAGGTAGCAGAATACTACGATGCTACTTTCTTCTCACTAGGGCAGCCAGAGACAGTGGTTGTCTCTGGTGCCGCGTTCTGATGGAAACCATCTCTAGTTCTGCGGTCTGGTAAGATTGATATGTTATCTGGTATTATCTTGTGATTGTATGCTCATCATTATTTAAAAAGTTGCTATATTGATTTAAAGTACCTTTGAGGTAATTTTCATAATAATATTGTACCGTAATTATCTTAATTTACGCCTTGGGCGAATTTACCTTTCGGTGATCAGTTCACCTTGGAACAGCCATCATTAATATTGATTAGTATCAATTTATCGTGCCTTGTCGGCAATTTATCTAATATCCCTTTGATATTGTAATAATTTCGGGTGTTAATTTAAACTAACTTTCGGTTATTGTAAATTTTAAATTTACTTGGCAACGTATGTCGCCATTTTGTATCGTAGTTAGTTGTTTTCTGTCTTTGTATCTTGATGTTTTAGGTCACTTAGCCTACGTTGGTAGCGCTCTCTAAACAGTGGTGGCTGGTGACATTTGGAGATTGGTACACCTGGGTGGGCCCAACCTATTTGTTTATAACCTGTGAAAATTGTGAAAATTATCTAATTTGGTGCATTTGTTTTGTGGTGGATTATTTTATACCAGTGCATATATTTATCAACCAGACCTCAGTAACGTAAGGTTTTTCTAAATTTAAAATATGGAATGCTTACTTGAACGTTTTCTTAGTATTGTCATGAACGCTGCTCTAGTGGAGCTTTGCCTAGTTTTCTGGCAAAAATACCTGCCTAGTTATCTGGCACTTGTTTAACTTTTAATTATCTAAAGTAAACATATAGTCAAGTATATATCTTTATTTAACTTTATCTACAATTCATTAGAACCTCTCTCCGAGGAACATGAGTATATATTTTTATTTAACTTTATCTACAATTCATTAGAACCTCTCTCCGAGGAACATGAGTATATCTTTATTTAACTTTATCTACAATTCATTAGAACCTCTCTCCGAGGAACATGAGTATATATCTTTATTTAACTTTATCTGCAATTCATTAGAACCTCTCTCCGAGGAACCAATAAATGATTTATTTTAACGTTACCTTTAATTTGAAAAACTCATATTGTTTTATATTTAGCAAATATTTATTTACGTTATCTTTCTAGTTGTCTGTCTGTAAATAGACATTCTAAATTCTATTTTCTTGAAGCTTAACTTCTTTTAGTACAAAAATATCTTAACATTTAGTGAATACCTATTTCACTTGTTTATTATCGTAGCTACACCTAGTTTATTTGCTGGACTAGTATTTTTTTCTATTTAACTTAACTTTTATTAATACTTAAGTTAGTTGAAGTCTTCAACTTCCTAACCTATTGTAGGATACCGATCCTAGTTTGTTTAGTTTGCAATTTACTCGGTAAATTTGTGTTAACTCATATTTTGTCTACGTAGCTGGACACTTCAAAAGTCACAGCTTTTAATTTTGTTTTGCCTCTAATACTGATCTCATAAAACTCTCCCCTTTTTATGTAAATACCTGGACCAAGAGAAGAGGATAACTGGTGGATCGAACTGATCATTATATACAGGGTGGAGCAGAAAAACGTAATATTACACAACTGGCATTTTTTTCTCAAGGGTAACTGCAGTACTGACAGTGGTTAGTCAAATTGACACCGAACCCATTAAGAGCCTAGCCGTTGGTGAATTCTTCGCTGGACTAACCCCTTTGAAGTTAAGTAAGATCTTCGTCCCCAGTTAAGTTTATTTGGTCAGAAGAAACGTTGTGAGAGATCAGTAACTCAATTTTTTTTGTATTCACAATAACATCATTTTTCTTTTGTTTTTGGGTCCTCAACCACCATTAATTTGAATATATTGTATATATTGTACATACATACTAGTCCTGATTATACTTTTTATAAAAATCATATCTTTTTATTCCACTTCCTTACGAACCGAATTCAAGTTTTAACGTTAACTTTACCTTTTAAAGTAAAATTTTAATTAATTGGTACTTGCAAAAGTCCTGGCGCCCAGCCTAGATTTTGGTGATAACTCAAATTAATCTAAGCCCTTATTCACGACCTGCTTACTGAGCTACCGGTCAATAAGTACAACCCCCAGCTTATTGTGTTATGCCAACAGTTGGACGGGGGGTGTTGCAAACTTTATGCCATAACTCGAAATTGCACCTTTTTTAAATTTTCTCGCTGTATTATACAGAAAAAAGTGACTCTAGAATGTAAAAGTTATTTTTTTCATAACGTTACAAACAACCAAGACACGAGTCTAAAAGTCGAAAAATCGAACTTTTGTTTATAAATCGAAAACAAGACGATAGCAAAATTTCGCCAGCGAATTTGGCTCAAAAAAAGAGATAAAGAATGTGTCTTCCATTTTTTTATATCTCTTACAGTTACCCAGTTACCGTAGCAAACATAGAAATTTGTCCACCCTTTACAAAATATCTTATTTTTTTGCAGCATTTGAAATAAAATTTTATGCCATTAAACTCTATTTCCAGGTTGTTTTGTATCCACTGGTCTATGATATTTCGTAAAGGGACCCGTTGATACATATCGTCACAATGACACAATAAAACGTTTTTCGTATCATTGAAAATTAAGGCTCCTTTAAGTTAAATCTTTATTCATAATAATTATTAATATCATAACATTACAACAACTTCACAATAACTTAGTAGCAAATAATACGTTAGTTACAATGTATAATACGTTAGTCACCATATCATAATACCCTAGATACGAATTTTATTTTATAGCTATTATTTATGAATATTGACGTGAATATTTTGACAGTTTTCCTTAAGAACCCACAAGAAAAGGTTTTTGCGGTGATATCTGACGGAGACGTTAATCCTGTGGCTTTATTTAAAAAATATATGGCATTACGTCCAACTCATACTCCGCATAGAAGATTGTTCATATCATATAGAAACGGAAAATGCACCGTTCAGCCTTGTGTTGATAGATACACCTGATACACCATTATTGTCCAAAATGATGGGCATGTCCACAGAATCTTGACTAGCAACATTCTCTTCCAGTTTGATGGTCTCTTTAGTACATGATACAGTGTTTACAGAAACGTCTCCAACTTGAATTTTTCGCGCAATGGAAACTTTCTTACTCAAGTTATTTTCTAAATACCCTCTTGCAACATTGCTCGATTCCCAACCACCAAGTACTTGTAAATCTAATATGTCTCCACCACCATTAACAAGAAAAGTTGCTAAAGATCTTCTAATACAATGACCAGTATACATAGTTGGATATTCAAGTTTGAGATACATAGCAATTTTCTCAGGTATTTTAGAAAAGAAATGGATATCACAAGGCTGAACGGTGCATTTTCCGTTTCTATATGATACGAACAATCTTCTATGCGGAGTATGAGTTGGACGTAATGCTATATATTTTTTAAATAAAGTCACAGGATTAACGACTCCGTTAGATATCACCGCAAAAAACCTTTTTCTTGTGGGTTTTTGAGTCAGGAATTGTGATTACTAGCTTGCTCTCTAGAATTTCAACATTTGCCATGAACATTGTCGTTAATTCATTGGTTCTATAAGCTCCGCCAATTCCAATTAAAAAAGCTACTTTCATCATTAAAAATGTCTCGTCTGGGGCAGTAAAAACAAATTCACTAACCTGCTCTTTCGTGAATACTTTCGATTTTTTAGCTCTAAATCCCACATTTTTTTCTTAATGAATCGTATCAAAACGCCATACTTGTCGATTTCCACTCTTTCCTTCAACTCCAAACAATCTCGTAACATAGAATATTTAGGCCACAAAGATGACGGGGAGTATTGATTTGAAAGTTTCATAAAATAAACAAGTATTACCGTTTCTCCATAACCTTGAACTTGTTCTCTATCGCGCCACTCATAAAACTGAAGATATTCTTTTTCGTAATGAATTTTTGATTTATCCGGAAGCAAATCTAATCTTACAGTGTTAGCAGCAGCAAGTATATTTTCAGGAATATCAATATCTTCCATGATTTCGCCAAAGTTTGTCGTAATTAAAACTATCTTAATTTTTATGGCACGCTAAAATAAGAACCAAAGTTGTTAATTTTTTCACGTCATCGTTGTCAATGATACGATAAAGCTTTAAATGTAACTCGATTATTATGTGATTTAAACCATCTCGGACGTTGCCAGGCTATCGCCTTGTCGCCTGGCAATGTCCTCGATTATTATAAATCACATAATCTCGTTACATTAATAGCTATAAAACTATCTATCAAAATGCAATTGTAAATTGCTCATCGTCGAAGTCGCAAGCTAACACGTGTATTCAGTTGCGATATATGTAGTTGGTGGGGGTTCTGTCATACACGTATGTCTGCGTGTTTATTTACTTGTACTGAGACATATTATAGGCGATTTCAATTTATAACAAATCTTTTACGATCGTACAAAATATACATTTAATTTAGTGATTTGCTATTTAGTTTTAATTAATTCGTATTGGTTTAGTTATCGAAAATTTTACAGTAATTAAGTATCAATCATATACATTTGTAACATGACAGCACCCACATTTAAAATAGTTTTCTGTTTCTTCAGTGTTTCAATTAATTACGCGTGTACGCAAATGTGTTGTATTTCGCAAGGAATTAGTAATAAACAATAAAATAACATGAGAAAGTTAATAATTAATTCCTAAAATAATCGTTTACCAATTCATTTCACAATATTTATTCGCATTTTATAAGTTGTACGAGAGTTGTGAGTAAGCTCGTCATTAGAATGACTACCTAAGATGCAGTTTTTAATAATTAAGTCAACATTTATCACCGTTTAATAACATAATATGTGTTATTGCCTTCTTTTCCAAAATATACACGGCACAGCAAAATTTTTTAGGTTAGGCTTTCAAACATAAATTAGTGAGTTGTGTTTGTTTTGTCCGTTCAATCAAACATGGCGCAATTAATAATACATAATATAATCAACATCTATGTTTCACGTGTTGCATGCTCCAGGTTGTGTAGACTTGTAGAATTTAGACACCACTATTTTAAAAATTCTTATATTCAGATGGTCATAGACCACAGCTATTACACTTCAACTGTTTACTTGCTCAATTTATTAATAAGATATTTAGTCAAGAGCTCCCATCACATTTTAAATTTTATTAATATATAAAAATATCTGCATAGGAAAGTGCATTATTTTTAAATGTAAATTATTAACTTTTGTTATTATACGTATCCTTCTAAAATTGTGTTTATAATTTCTAAAAATAAAACATCTTTTTTGTCGAATAATATCCCTGGAAAAAATCCCAGAAAATTGTTAAGGAGTGGGTCTTATGTCATTGTACCTACGTATAATATTTATTTTCTTACAACTACACATAATTTTTTAGTGTTTGTTTAGTGATCTATGATGATTGTAAATACAAATAATTGATTATTACTAACACATGGTGAATATTTAGAGTCAGAACCAAATAAACTAATTTTATTTAAAAAACAACATGCCGGTACAATGAGTAATAAAGGGAAAGTAGGTGGAAAATAAAGAATAATAGCATGAATAGAAATCATTCACAATTTACGAGACAAGAGAAAAAAATGCTTAGAAATGTAATTATTATATTTCATATTATTTATAATTATTAAAAATATCTAAGATGTTTCGAATAAAAAACTCGTAAATTTACGAGACAAGAAATAAAAATGTTTAGAAATATAATTATTATATTTCATATTATTTATAATTATTAAAAATATCAAAGATGTTTCGAATAAAAAACTTTAAAGGAAAAGATTTTATGTATTCTATGTTTCGTGCTTTCTAGTTTTTTTAAGGAAATTCCGTGCATTTCGTTCATTGTCAAGAACAGATGATGAAAATAACTCCTAGATGATTGATTTATGACTAAACATTTGGGAATTTATAAAATATTAGTGTATCTAACTGAGGTAAGAATGGACAATAAAATGATCTCACTTGTCTTAGAGATCCAAAATTGGTTAAACTAAACAAAAATTGTTTTAATTAGGGTACTCAAATACAAAAATATTTTGTAGTTTGTCGTTTTAAAAAAAAATGTGTTTTTGTTTTAGGTTAATACTGGTGTAACATGTATGGGAAAACAAAAAATGTTTTCGTTTAACACGTTATATTTATTAATTTTTATGACAGGGGTGGCTCGTGGATTTAGGTTGTACCATATCTCAGTATTGGAGCATGGACCCCAAGCAATGCTTGAAGCCACGACTATCAGCACTGATTGAAGAAGTTTTGCAGAAAAAAAATGGGAAAAAAAGTTACAAAAATGCGCAGCTTCCCCAGATTCCTTCTGGACCATTAGTAAAATCTTTGCCAACTATTTTTTTCGTAATCAAAAGGAAAATTTATCACCCCGTTCTTTTGATTTTCAAAAATTTTGATTTTTTGTAAAGTTATGGCATAATACAGTATGATCCAAATTCGACTCACACGCCTAATTTCTCGGAAATTGTAGAGGTTATGCGAACTGTGGCACGCACGAATACTACACGTAGCTACAGCTACCGGCTTTAGATAATCCTCGCACAGTAGCTGCAGACTGAATCAGTGTGCGAGGATATATCTAAAGCCATAAATTGAGACTGAACGCACGTAGTCTTGTGTATTCGTGCGTACCACAGTTCGCACATACACGCTTCCACTGTAAGAGAGGCCTTAAGGTAAATTTTTATTTTTAATTTTTCTTCCGTTAACATCTAATTTTTCTTTCGGCTTCCGAAAAGTATTTTCATTTTGAGTATTTTTGATACACATCACTTTAGATATATTTCCAATAGTTTAAGACTTACAACGTTTAAGGGTTTTTATTGCATCTTGATTTTATGCGTATTTGAAAGATTTTAATACAAATAATAAGATGGCTCTGATGTCAAAACATACTTAACCATAACTGTCAAAGTTTAAGTTGTTTGACAAACTACGGAATAGTCCGTATTAGTGTGGAAAAATTATACAATAATTGAGTATTGTTGCACCACAATCACAAAATTGACATAATTGTAATACGAGGGGAAAAACTGTTTGAGAGTCTGACTATTATTATTGCAGTCAAAAATTATTTATTTATTATGATTTATATTAACATTCTTTATTTTAAATTATCCTTGTATTATATTTTTAAATAGAATTAACATGTATTCCATGACATATATGAAGGTAGACACAAATGGGTGTCATGAACCAAAATCATTATTTTGCATACAGCTGACTTAAAAACTTAATTGAGAGTTTTTTATTTATTTTGTTTTATCAAGAGACAACGTATAGTTTAGGAAGCTGATTCCTGTACGCTTGGTTAGTACTATGAACATTTCTGTAACTTATTATTTGCAAATGAAAATAATTAAATATATATGACATTCTTATACAGGGATATCAGCAAGATTGAAACCGGTGGTATGATTTCTAATATGTTTTATTTTAATAATAAAAATTAATATAAAACAACTATTTTTAAAATTAATTAATTTCTTTCTGTTTTCTATTGATTTTCTTCATTTCGTTCAAAAATTTCCTCATGTGTATTCTTCTTTTATGAATTTCATTTGTTCATGTAAATTGTCCAATATTGCAGCTGTTAGTCCTTCTCTTTTTTCTCTAAATCTGTTAGAAGTAATTTCTTCCTTCTGACTTTCCCAGCTTCATTTCTTTAATAAATCCACCCTCAGAAATGGTGTATATTATCGAGGCTTTCTTTGTATAAATAGTGCCTGTACTACTCACCCATAATTCATTTAATATAATGTCTGAAGAATTTACATTTTCATTCATATTATTCTTTTTTTATCTTCTTATACCTAAGATAAGGAAGTATAGTAATCACGATTTTTTTCGACCTCGACATTTTGATTGATTTATACGTTTTGAACCCTCCTGCATCCAATCTGATTATTTTCGGAATAACGTCTGTCGGTGCGTGTGAGTGTGTGTGTCTGTATGTGAGTATCCGCGATAACTCAAAAAATGCTAATGGAAGACTTCCCAAATTTCGAGTTAAGATTTTCAACAATATTTTAGATGACACATTAAATTTGGTAAATGTGGTACCACCAGAACATAATAAATGAAAGAAGAAAAAAGGTACAATTTCGGGAAAAGAAATTAAAAATTTTATTGAATTTCTGGATGAATCTCGACGAATTATAATGAAAAAACACAACTTAATAGAAAAAAATCTGTCTCCACGTCTGTACTATCGCGATAGCAACCACAGTTTTTGAGATAAAGCTTTCAAATTTGGTACACTTTTTCTAAAGACCAAAGACAATGAAAAATTCAGTGATGAGCAAAATTGGCTAGCTGAAGGGGGTCCACTGGACCTAAACTTTTTTTATATTTGACTTTACAAAAAAATATATTCTTGATGAAATATTATAAATTATGTCTATTATATCAAGCGAATAAAATATATTTTCCAAGTACTTAAGTAAAGCTGATGTAAACTGAAATTTTGTACGCATTTGACGCAAATGGGGTTAGGATAAATCTGGCAGTTTGACATTTGAAATATCTAATTTAGTTACAAAAATGTCAATGTCAATAAGAAGAAATTATTAAAATATATGACATGAATTATTATTGACAGTATCGTATGACGCTGATAATTAATTATTAGAAATTTTTTATGAAACATTTCAAGGAAAGTTTTTAAAATTTAATTGAGGTAAGTGAAGAATTAAACAGAAGATTTCTTTAGATCAGGATGGTATAAGAAAGTTATGTGCTGGCCACACCAGATATTTTATTGAACAAGTTTAATATTGCTCAGGCACGTAAATATTTTCCACATTTTTGATTTTAGTTTCAATCCGACCAAAATCTCTATTATATTCTAGGTAACTATAACCAACCTCTGGAAATTTATGATCAATTGTTGCTGGAGACAAAGAATGTTAAAGTTTATATTTTCTCTGGCAATTTTTGAAGTCAGTGGCCAGCTGATAACAGTTGTTCAGAATAGCCTTTCTGGTTCCCATGTTAAACTTTTCACTGCAATCTGTATTTTTCCTTGCATAATAGTCCCTGTTCTATCTGCCTTTACAGCATAAGTTTTCCATTTTGGGAAGGATAATTTTCTTCTCTGTCTCTTGCAATTGCTGATATTTTTTCCATTGGTTTGGATTCCATAGCGTTTTTTAGAAACTTTCTCCTTTAGATCAAAAATTTTCTTTCTAACGGTGCCTTTTTTCTGGCATCATTGCATCTAAAACTAATTCATTTTCGGCCATGACATAATTTATTTTCAAGGTAATCATTGATTATTAAGTTTTTCATAAATTTTCTCAGAAATTTCACATTTATCACTGTTTCCTTCCTCATCACTTGACAGAACATATGCAGTACCAGAAGCAACATTTTCATTAGTAGATATATTTTGTGACATTCGAGTTTTACTAGAACCAATATACATACAAAATCGCTGAAAGAGAGGTTATTTCAAATTAGATTATGATTTTGAAGGCTGTGTTTGAGAGCATCAATGGATCCAGTTTTATTTACAAGAAAGGTTTATTTTATTTTGTTTTATTTTTAGAATCTGTTTCTTGAATTTTTTATATCTCTGCTTATACTTTTTGCTCCCGTCTCCTATTGTAATGAATAGTAACTATTGCCATCCTAACATGATAATAAAGTATTGAAGCTATTGTTTTTATTTTATCCTATTTTATTTTTAATATCTTGTTTTAAATTTATATAATGCCCTTTAAAAATGTTCTTATAAAATGTTTCTGTTACAAAAAATAATAAAAATATCTATTCATTTCCGTCTAAGGAAAATACATTATTATCATTGGAATTCATTTGGAATTCCCTATATAGAATTTAGTGGAATTCCTTGGAATTCCTTTGGAAATTTTTGGAATTCTTTGAAAATCCGTGAGTCTTTTTGGAATTCTCTGGAATTCCTAGTCAAAATAGAGGAATTCCGTGGAAGTACTTCAAAAGTAGAAGTTTGGTGTACAAGTTTTTGTCGACAGGTTTACTACTCGTTTTAATATATGGAGAAGCAAGAAAAAATGCAACTCTTGACAAGCGGATATATCACAAATTATATTCCGATTCTGATCTTTCAGATCGTGAAACATTTAAAAACTTGGAAGCTCTCCTTCGAAATAATGAATACGTATTCAAGACATGAAAACATAAGCCATATAGGCAATCTGTTCTCACTGATGGCAATATCACAGAGGTTATAAATTTATTTCATCAAAATCCCGCTACTTCTATCAGAAAAGAGAAAGGTCAAGCAAACCTCTCATATGGCTCAATACAAAGAATTTAAAAGGATGTAAAATTTCATGATTACAAAATTCCCCATTTGCAGAGATTGTCTCCCGCTGATTTTCAAAGAAGAGAAAATATTGTGGTTTAATTTCTACTAATAAAAAGTCAACGACACCCAAATTCTTCCAGCCATATCCTGTGGACAAAAAATAGATTCGTAAGTAATGGAGTTCCTAATCGTAGAGATACTCATTATTAGAGTTGGCAAAAATGCGCTGCAGGGCATAGGAGTACGCATCATAATAAATGTAATAAAAGAAATTAACTAGGAATAAAAGCAATAAACTGTTACAATTTATAACAATGTATGCACAACTTACCCTCTTAACTAGCTTCGTTATCACAAACTGGAAAAGATCTGTAAAGACTTTGCAGCATCATATATGCTATGAAATGCGCGAAGACGTTTTGGAGATTTAAGAAACACTTTTTTTGTTCTTGCTATTAATGAATCTACCTCTAGAAAACCTTGTCGAATAGTTTGTGCCACAAGGTGTAAAGCATGCACTTTACACGTAACATGTAGTACAACCGTGTTCTTGAGGAGAACGGCCTACCAAACGCATTGTAGTGGCATCATTGATCACAAACATCAACACTAGACTTTTTTACCGGTCAAATTTTTCTAACGTTTCCAGCACCATCCATGTAATTGTTTGGCCAGTACACTCAGTTAGTATTTTGCTAGCTAGTAACAGTGGAAATGTCGGTTTAAGACGTATACGTACTATAACATTTAAAATAGATTTTTTTTACAATCTGTCGTCTCGTCAACACATAACCACAGCCGTGTATTTTTTTATTACACATCTGATCTTATTTACAATGTCTTCGCTTACAGTTGGTACATAGTTGTTCAACATTGTGCGACTTGGTAACGTCACCTTGGGATTGTATTTATTCCAGAACTCCTGAAATGGTTGTTTATCGAGTATGTGCAGCGGAACATCACAGGCAATCAGCATTAAGAGTAAATCGAACATAAACTGTGTTGTCGAGGGCACGCCATTTTTTTTAGTTTTATGTTGCACAGAATTTACGTGACGTTTACATACACGTTTGTCCCAGCACATCAGGTCTGTCTTGCACACCTTATAAATTATTATACCACCATTGTAGAATAAATCGGGGAACTCACGCATTACAATGCGTAGACATTACTACTACTCCCAACCCCACCGCGGACGTAATGTCAATTTTAATTTTTAATTTTTGGAACTTTTCCTGTGTACATACAGTTACCCACATGTTCTCTATAAACTGACGTTTTAATTTTTAAATTTTTTTTATGTTTTGTACCTTATTCTCCCTTAAAACTGAACTTGTGTAGAAGTATACAGAATATTTGTGCTAACGGTTTAAGTCGGGAATTTTGGTCGTGAGGCAGGAGCTTCTTATGGTGATACATAAAATCTCTTTTTGTTATCAGGCTACTAGCAATCTGTTTCTGTGTGGCAAATAGGTTGTTAAATATTAGTTTTTACCTATATTATATATATATATATATATATATATATATATATATATATATATATATATATATAATGAACAGTTATATATATATATATATATATATATATATATATATATATATATATATATATAAAATATAATTTTGGGTCACACATATATTACTGCAACTTTGATCGAAGTATATTTAAAAATTGCAATAGTAAAGAATTTATTGAAGACCCTATAACAGTAGGTATGGAGTCGGTTGAGCTTGGGAAAATTTTGAAGACAGTGGGAACTTTTGTTGACATGTCTCAAAGGCAGCGAGTGTCATCCTCATTATCTTGTCATTTAAGGTGATGGTGTTATCTGTATTATCTGGTCATGGCTGGAGGAATATATTCAGCCGAGGCCGTGGAACAGATCCGCTGGGGTCTGCCCTCACACATGTTCCTCTGAGAACGTGACCATAACGTTCCTAGGGCTTCGCCCAAGTAGGTCGCTCCCTTTAATGGTAGGCACCTTCCAAAATATTGATATGGAATATCAAATGAATCGTTTTGACGTCTAGAATAATGATATAACTAATGTTTGTTCTGGGAGCGAAAAATGACACTTGTAGTTTCATATCTGAATATAAGGTATATGAGCATATTCTGCGGTTCGATAATCTGCTATAAAATAACGACTTCTGATTATCTTGCATTATTTCGAAATTTAAATTCACACCCGGTTATTATGAATTTCAGCACAAACTCGAACAAGAGACAAATATCTATAACAAATTGGAGCAGGCAATATTAATTATTGTCACAGACATATCGTGTATTATCTGCTTGTTTGTTGTTAGAATCTTCATTTAAATTCGTACGTCCCAAAATGAAGCGACATGTCGAAGACTGTCGTAAACAAATGTTGGATATATCTGCGTCCGGCCCAAGGTGATTCTTTTTTAAACGCAGTAATGTATTATCATCACTCGGTCTTGGTCATAATTCATAAATTCAATTTGACATTGGTATAGAACTTTTGATATTTGGGTTAATTATCACGACCGTCACGATAAAATTATGCATGTCTGCGGAATATTTGTTTAGTCTTTGCAAAATTGGTCAACATTTAGAAAGTTGTAACTAAAAGTTATGTCTATAATAATTCCACAAAATGTAAATAGCTTTGTTGTAAACGAGTATACCAAAACATCAATGAAAGTACAACTCTATCCCATTAACGCTTTAAAATATTTAACACTTACTTAATACATGTACATAAATCATGAATGAAAATTGCACAAATAATACCTAAATAATTTAAATTCTAGTCACACGAATTCTTGATTCATACGGTGAATAATAATACTTCAATAGTCTTTATAATAGACGGGGGAAGAATGGTTTCTTCAATGTTTAGGTTTCTTGGATTTTGATAAAAAAATATCTAAATTTCCTTTGACGCAAATCACGTTAAATTGTAAAGAATTATTAATTCTTCTCTCCCACTTCCAGGCTAAGAATTATCAATTCTTGAAAGTTACACATGATTTCTCGGAGTAGTTTCATTCATAATATAAGTTAGACCTTGGTCGTTAAAAATGATTCATTATGCCCGCTCAGCGTAGGTTACCGCAACTTGAACTACATTGATTATGTATTTTGTGTTTTGGAACATATCAATTCGTCTAGTTTAAATAAATACATGTAATGAATGAAAATAACTTTCTAATGTTTAAAATACAAATTTTAATAGTATCTACAAATAAGGAAAACGGAAAAACCATCAACCCCAAAAATAAAACATAATGGAATAGTCAATAGATTAATTAACTCAATTTATGTAGGCATAATTATTTATTTTGTACCACCACCAAACTTCTACAATAATAGTAATAATAATACTAATAAATTTAAGGTAGCGAACCTATAAGCAGGGTACACAATATATGGTGCATGCGAAACGCATCCAGAGCATTGCGCCTTCTCTCATCAACATCTGAGAAATGAAGAATCGTTCCTGCAGGATAGATTACGTAAGAGCTCTCCGTCAGCTAGAAGTACCAGCTGCACTTCAACTACGGCAACTAGCGGTTGGTGGGTAACATTTTGTAGAGTACACCAAAGTAGACTTAAGGACAAGGGTAAGCCATAATATCACTGTTACCCTAAAGCCACAAGATTTGAATGGATGCAGTTATCGATGATTAACTTCCAGACATCTGGCAAATCAACTGCACCGTGTACAACGCGCCATGAGAGGTCAACCTCAACTGGGGTAGAGAAGACTAAATAGCGTGTACAAAAGATTAAAGGCAAAACACAGTCGGCCAGACAACACAGTTCTAGAATTCAGAGTGTGGTGGAATATATGACTTGTGACTTTAGGTAAGGCATTTACATCGAAAATCCAGCACATAGCAGCCGGATAAAGACGCCAACATCACACTCTAAATTTGACGGTGTTGTGTACCATCAAGCAACACTCAGAAATACTTAAATAAAATTTCCTTTAGATGAAAGAGTATACCATAACACAGCCAATGGTGTACCGCCATATGGTCAGCAGAGTGCGGCTGCTTATCTGCTAGACTCAACCTTAGATTTTTTATGTTCGGCAAGTCTCATTTGTATCTTTTCATGTTTGCCCCTTCTTAGTTTCATCATTACACATACGTAGGAAGCTAGAAAGTAATACAAAAATCAATAGGAAAAATTGTTTTGTTACTTTTTTTAAAAATAAAAAAAATGTGTTAAAATAGTTGAGATCTTTTGTTTTTTAAGCAAGATATAAAAGTTTGATAGTCACTGAGAATTCAAATTCGTATATTAATATACTCAATGTAAGTAACATTTAACAAATCGTTGCAATTTTTTTGTTCATAACTGTAGCGTCATAAAGTTAAAGATATTCTTGATTAAAACCCATGTTTTCAACTGTATAAATACAAATGATTTAGTACAAATCAAAACAAATCTTAAATTAAACCACAGAAAATCATCTTTTATATTTTTATCATGAATGATAAAACTTTATGCAGTTGAAAGATAAAGAAATGCATAATGCACTTTTAACAAACAAGGTCAAAACATAATCAAATTGTTATTGGTATGAGAAAAAAACTTCAACGATTTTAATTGTGAATAAATACAATTAATTTTCAGAATTTACTTACTATAAGCAATGTATCAATTTGTGATTGAAGCGCCATAGTAATTTCATAGTCAAAAGTCGTATAGCAATATACGATGTATCCACGGATTGACTTCGATTCGAACAAATATAAAGGTAATTTACACCTAGCTAATTTTTACATTTTTGCATTATTGACCATCCCAAGGTAAAAATAAAAATAATAATGACACTCTTCGAAGTTTCCAGACAACAAGACTTTTTCATCATTTTGGGTGACTTTTTCATTCTGACTGACTTTTTCACGCAAATTTGCAAATCAAAAGTTTTCTTCTTCCGAAGTTCCATGGACACATTGTATACGTATCCAAAGTTTATCGTTTATATACATAGAGTAAAAATTAGGTCACAGTCTCATATCCAGTCTATTGCGGAATAAAATATTACTCCCATTCATGTTAATAGTTATTTACGATGGTTCTGAAGAGCCACAGCAAATAAAAAAAGAACTAGAAATTTCTACTTTTGAAAGTAGTTTTTTTGCCGATACCGCCTTACCAGTGGCTTCTGGGTAAAAAATGGCCTGTATAAACTTTTTAAGAACATAGCAGTTTTGTCTGAAACATTTTTTTGCAAGTCGAATAGACACTGAGCTATGGAGCTTTAAAGTGGGACGGATCATTGAAAATTCCAAGAATGCTCATTTTTAAACTAAATTTGGATTTTTAGATAATTATTTCCTTAAAAAGTTTTATACCAGCGGCCATGTTTCAAATACCTGTATACAAATTTTTAAAAAGGAGAGTTGAATTACCCCCCGTCATACCACTGGTGGATGGAATGAGACACACACACTTCATTTTTATTGTAATATTTTCAAAAACAAATCCTTAACGGACCTATGTTTATAAGAAGTTTCCCTGTATACATATACAACGTGTGCTATTTACTCTAAAACGATCTACTTTAAAAGTAGAAATTTCTAGTTTTTTTTTATTTGCTGTGGCCCCTCAGAACCATCGTAGTTATTTACTCTAAATAACTAGTACACAAAAATACTTAATATTTCTTCTTTGTTAATAATTACGAATTTTACGTTTTAGTAATAGTAATTCGCAGTGAAACTAAGTTATTGCTATTATGTACGTTCTGATCACTTTATCGTAACATAATAAAACAAGATTTATTAACACGCTTTTATTAGCTTCACCTGTATGTTTGTGAGTTTGTTTGTTTGTAACCGACTCTTTGGACTCGATTTTGACCCACTTTAAACGGACAGATTTAATTGAAACTTTGTACACTTACGAAGAACCGGTAACAATACAATAATTTGAAAAGTTTATATCATTATCCTGATCAGGATCGCCAGAATTAAATAATTTCCTCACGTATCCTCTGCGTGAGAGCAAGTGGCTTATTACTGTTAGTACATTCTGTGATTTTCAGTTCGTTGGTTGGCCGAGCGGGCTAAGGCGCAAGTCTTAGTCGACGCGAAACGACGGACTCCTCGGGCGTGAGTTCAAATCCCGTCTATGGCTGAAAAAATAAAATATTTTTTTTTTCAGAAGTATCTGTTGGATCGTAATATGTTATAATATCAGCATCAATAAGCAATATAAATATATAAAAAAAAACTAAAAAACACGCTTTCATAGCACATCAAACTAAAAAAGTGAAAAATAAATATAGTTTAAAAAAACTAAAAAACACGCTTTTAAAGCACATCAAACTAAAAAAGTGAAAAATAATTATTATGATAAAGGAAACAGAAAAATTCTCATAAAATTCCTTTTTCTGTTTCCTTTATCATGAATAATTACTCATATGGGATCAACCTATCTACGTTAAATAATTATTAATATAAACTGAAAACAATAATGAACGAAAAATACTAGTATTATTGTGAAAAAAGCGTGGGGCGCTTTGTGCCATATTTATCGTATATCGAGCAACCCACGCTTTTTTCACAATAATACTAGTATTTTTCGTTCATTATTGTTTTCAGTTTATATTAATAATTATTTTTCACTTTTTTAGTTTAATGTGCTTTAAAAGCGTGTTTTTTAGTTTTTTTAAACTATATTTATTTATTATTTGAAACCTAGTATAATATGACCTTTTCTACCTAATATAATATACATATTAAGAATTTTTTTTTATTAATTCCATACCAAGATTACTAACAAAACAATAATAAGTTTAAATTAATTAATTGTTAATTTACAAAATGGTAATAAATACTAGTCACAATACCCAAATAGGTGCCAAAATCGAAATTTTCTCAATTTATTTAATTGAAGATTAAATAAATTTGCCAACATACACTTAATAATTTATAATTATAGAGATGGCAAGTCGTGCGGCTATTCAGTGGTGCAACAGCAGGTAGATACCTGGTTGTTGTGTGTCGTAATGTTTACACGCTAATTTATTCCTCTCCGTTGTATTGTATGTTGTTGCATTGTTGATAATTTTATTTGTTGTATTTTATTGTTAATATTAATTTAATAATAAAATATGGCAGACGTGTGCAAAGGTAAAAACCGGCCATACGCTGACAAAGTGAATAAATTTTTCGGTGAAATCCTGGATTTATTCTATAATGGTGCTACAATAATTTGTAAGGTGTGCCAGAATGTAGTTTATGTTCTTCGATTTACTGTTAATGCTGATTGTCTGTCCGCAGCATATACTCGATAAACAACAATTTCGGGAGTTCAGCTTTTTTAATTGTCATAAATTAATAGAATTAAGTTTATTACCCTTTTTTAATTTTTTTGTATGTTAATTAAATGTATCTTTGTTTTTGTAATGTTAAGTAATTAAAATTAAATGATCCAGTGTCTTATATTATTATTTCAGTAGTATATTGTCACCTAGATGCAAGAACTAGGTAACTCAAACTTTTTGATTCTGAGTTAAAGCTAAAAAGAGATTTATGCGTTTTTTCATAATTATTGTGTCTGTGATTCAAAATAAAAGATAATGGGTATATTTATTTTTATGTTTACGACATGGTTTTCAATTAGTTTTTGCATGTAAACAAAACAAATAAAAGAAAAAAATATATTTTAAATTTTTCTTCTCAAAAAAAAAAAAAAATTAAGTTTCAGGTACCTATTTTTAACTTCTTTTTATATTTGACATAGATGCCTCTAGTTCATTTCTAAAAGTTAACCACTTTATACATTAAATATTATACAGTATTTACTATAGGGTCACATAGATAATATAAAACTCAAAATATAAAAATTTTAAGTTACCTAATTATTGTATTCAGATGGTGATATAATCTTGATATATACCCACGATTATTCATCTTAAATGGTAATACCATTCAAGATGAATATTTTTTTTGGAATATATTTTTGACATCTCCGTAAAATTTTTGTAATAATAATTCCCTCTACTAAATTGCTTTCTAAAGATGCCCCTCAAGCTTCAGGGCATTTTTAAACAATTTTTTTCTGGAATATTTTCAAAAGAACCTGTAAATGTCAAAAGTACATTCAAAACAATATTCACCTCTTGTTGTATAACTATACTTTGTTGCTTGAATCTTTGCGTGTGTATCAAATTAGTTATTAACTCCGTCAGCAGCAATGCATTTATAGCATAAACAAATATAGAGATACGTATGTCTAGGCAGGCTAAGACATCTGACTGATAGGTTAATAATTGGTAGAACAAAGACACGATTATAAACCTATGTTTCAGCTTCATTGACCAGTTTGTTTGTCACTTGAGTCTGCAGTGTCATAATATTTTTGCAATTATATATTTGACATTATATTAGTAGCTGTGTGAATCACACAACTTGAAAATTACCTTTCTGCATTGACAAATACTCAGTGACGGCCTGTGAAATTTAGGGTATGCCCTATCTCAGTGTTGGAATATGTAAAAAATATTATTCTCCAGTACACGGTACTGCTCAAAAGTAAAGTTGACCTCGATTTATTTACTTCAGACAATTATGACTTACGCGGAAAGATCCAGCAACAAATTATACTGGATATCTTTTTGCTGCAGCACGAGCACTAAAATTTTCTTGAACTAAACGGCTACTATATCAATAATTTCCACGTCTGAATACTTTGGTAGAGTTTAAAGTTGATTACCTACAGACTTATTTGTAAAAGAACCGCTGCCAATAACTTGCGGCTCAGAGCCTCCTCACCGTAGTAAAACTCGACGTGTGGTGGAGTTTATAATAAAAGGAATTTTTGACGTTTCAAAAAAAGTCACTTTTTTTTACGTTTCAAAAACGTCACATTTTTTGACGTTTCAAAAAAGTCACATTTTGACGTTTCAAAAAAGTCACTTTGACGTTTCAAAAAAGTCAAATTTTTTTACGTTTCAAAAAAAATTGCATTTTGACGTTTCAAGAAAGTCACTTTGACGTTTCAAAAAAGTCACATTTTTTGACGTTTCAAAAAAAGTCACATTTTTTGACGTTTAAAAAAAGTCACATTTTTTACGTTTCAAAAATTGGGACCGAATTTGCTCATCAATGAACTCAATCTCTTTCTTGAACTCTAGAATGTGTGTACCAAATTTGAAAGCTTTATCTCAAAAACTGTAGCTGCTATCGCGAACCAGACAGACAGACATACAGAAAGAAAATTTTGTGCATCGTCATAATTCGCCGAGATTCGTCCAAAAATGCAATAAAAATTTTCAAACTTTTTTTCACGATTACACAACTTCCTCACTTTGAGGGATGAGGAAGTAAAATAAGCAACAAGGCCGGTTTTTTCATTGTGTAAAAGTAAAACTGACATGAGACTACTTATAACAATGAGGTATATTGTTTTATAATTAGATTTCTCAAAAAAAAAGATTCAAATGCAGTTTTCTTCTAAACTAGTGATTTTATCAGAAATTGTGAGGTACCTCTACTTTTACTGTGTAGAATTAAATTATCCTACAAGATTTTATATGGTTAAAAAATCAAGTAAAACGTGCACTAGTGAGAGCCCCTTGCATTCGTAAATAATAAAATGTGGATAATAATATTTGTAATTTAAACAAAATATGTACTGGTAATGGTTTCCATGTTATATAAGCAAATATGATTAAAATAACAACTTTGAGGTCCTTTAATTTCTTTAAAAAGTCCTTGGGCTCAAAAATTCAGGTAATCGATTTATCTTTAAACGATTTATCTACCATTAAAATATATTCCATGATTTTCCTGACACCTTTTGTAAGCTGTAAATGGTGAAAAATATAAGAAAATAAATATACTAGACCCGTTAATGATAAAACTGTTAAGTATTAAGTGAATCATCATATAAAAGCTAATGAACCATAGAAATTTCAAAATATTTATTTTGGAATGTCGTTCCAATTTTAGACATGATTTTACCTCATGATCATGTAATCACTTTCTCTGTAAGTGCATTTCTTTCGTTGTAAGATTCACGTGTAACGTTATGATTTTAGATATTCAACTCATATACATTAATTTAAAATGAAATTGAAACCACAAGAATTTAAAATAATTAAACGGTTTATCCCATTTATATAACTAAGGTATATTTCATGACCACCATCTGATTAACCTTCATTGCGCAAAATGTTGTAATTACATGAGGAACCAGTATGAAATGAGTCATCATTGAGAAGTATCTTCTTTGTGGACGTAAATTTTGGCCTGATTAATAAATATTTGCCTGCATTTTATTATTAAATTGCTAGGTGCAACTGAAAGTTATGGTGTAACATTGAGTGAAAAGAGTAATTAAAATTTGAAGTTTTATTAAATCGTTATATTTTAGATCCTAAGGGATATTTTACGTTCTTTTTTTAATGTCAACCCAGAGCTGTTCCAAGCACAGACAAAAAAGTGTTTCGAGCACTAAGCCCTAAGCATTAAAAAAAATCTTAATAAAAAAGTACTCGCGATTAGTAAGCACTCTGAAAAAGTAATGTAAAGTCACGAGCATTAAGCACCAAGCGCTTTCCGAAAATAAACGAAATGTAGACAGTAGCGTGTCCAGGAAGGGGCTTGTGGGGTTGGACCTTTCTCAAATTTATGATTTTGTTTAAAAAAATAGGAATTTGTTACATAAGAAACTATCAAAGATTATAGAGCCTAAAATAATATCTAAAATAGCAAAAACTGTCCTATGGTATTTTTATGCCCCACAAGGGTGAGGGCTAAAGTCTCCATCACACATAACTAAATGTGAAAACAGAGATGAGAATTGAACAAGTAGGTATATCTATATATGATTTATTATATAATAATAATAATACTTTATTCATCCAATAGATCATGATATAGGACAGGTACGGGGATCAAAACAATTTATACATGTTCACTAAATAAGAAGTCAGACGTTACTTCAGAACAGACAATTATACACAAAACAAATATAAAATCTAAAATAACTATACATATTAAAATGAGATTTATTGTATTGTGTGTATAATAAAAGATTGTCATTAAAATTTTACTTTTAATAAAAGATTGTCACAAAAATTTTACTTTTAATTAAAAGTCGTCACTCATATATTCATCTAAAGAGTGCCTAGTAGCTTTTACTTCTTAGCTCAGATTTAATTTTAGTTTTAAACTCCCTATCACTGAGTTCTTTATATGAATTTGACAGTTTATTAAATACTTTTATAGCCAAAATTTAGAACTTTTTTTCATATAAAGATAAACGATGACTTGGAATTTCTAAAGTGCCTACACATCTTGTGTTATAATTGTTGTTGAAATGGAGCTTTTTTAGATTTCTTAATTCGGATTTAGCATAAAGTAGCAAACTTAGCAGAAAAAGACTAGGAAGCGTTAAAATACCTAATTTTTTTAAAATATTCCTGCAACTAGTTCTCCTATTTACCCCTACTATACAACGGACAGCTCTTTTCTGTAATTTGAAAACTCGCGGGGCCTCAGGCGATGAACCCCAAACTATGATTCCGTAATTAATACTGGAGTTAAAGTATGCATAGTAGTAAGACATCAGAACTGATTGATTGACCACCTCTCGTAGTTGATTTAAGCAATAGCATGCTGGAGTCACCTTTTTACAAATTTCGTTAATGTGCACAGTCCATGAGCAGTTAGCCGATATATGCAGCCCCAAGAATTTGGTTGACTTGACCTGTTCGATTGAACTCTTATTAATTTTTATGAGGAAGCTATAGTCAAAATTAATTTTACTAGTGTTGAAACACATGAATTTGGATTTGTTTTCATTTAATAATAAATTATTAGCAGTGAACCAGGTGTATGCTTCGCGTAATTGTTGATTAGCCATGGTTACTAAGGCATTTGTATTAGCTGCACTAACTAGTAAGGATGTATCATCAGCAAACATTACTGAATTTGGGCTGTTAAAACTATTTACATAAATTATATAAAGTAAGGGCCCTAAGACTGATCTTTGCGGAACTCCCACTGACATTTGTAAAATATTTGATTTGCAATGATTTATCTCAGTATAGTGCTTTCTTCCATAAAGGTAATTCCTAAACCAGTTCAGCGACTGACCGCGCACGCCATATCTCTCCAGTTTATTTAATAGAGGGACATGTCAAACGATATCAAATGCTTTACTTAGATCAAGGAAGATACCTATACATTTATTTCTGTCATCTAATTTATCATATAAAATCGTTAGAAATGTTGTAATTGCAGATGTTGTGGAACGACCTTTTCTGAATCCAAATTGGTTGTTGTTAAATAATTTATATTTGTCAAAAACTTAATTACATTTCTCAAAAATTTTAGAAAAAAGAACTTAAAATTGAAATAGATCGATAATTTTCAATTTCAGTCCTGCTGTTTGATTTAAAGACAGGTACTATTTTTTGCAATTTTTAACTTCTCCGAGAAAACACCTGCCAAGGACAAATTAAATATTGTTGTTAATGGTTTACTTATCAGATGTGCACATTTTTTAAGGATATTTACACTTATGTTATCATTACCTGAAGAGTTAGGATTTTTAAGATTTCTTATGATGTCAACTATTTCTAATTCGTTTATAGGATGGCAGAAAAAGGAAGATGCATTAATTTCAATGTTTTCTGTCATATTCTGCTGGCGTACTGCATTTGCCAATGTTTTGGGAATATTATTAAAGTGATTATTAAAAGTGTTACTTACTGTTATAGGAACAGTGATGGTTTCATTATTCATATTTAAACTTAGTGACTTGTTAGTATTTTCATTATTAGGGTTAATGATTTTCCAAGCAGCATCCGATTTATTTTCCGTATTTAGTATCAAATTATTATTGTACATTTTTTTAGCTTTTTTTATTAACTGTCTGTAAATGGATTTATACTTTTTATAAAATGATTTGATTTCTTCATCTCCACTCCATTATGTCATGTAGGTTTATTTCAATTTCATACACAGCCGGTGAGACAATTTTCTTTCTAGTAACTTCTATAAGTGAGAGTTTTTCTTAGAATAGATATCAGTTATATTTTTTCATTGAATAGCCAAAAAGTAGCAGATACTTATCATCACTTGTTGTAGTTATAAAAAAACCACAAACTGCACCAATTTCAAAATGAAACATTTGCGGTTTTGTTGCAACTAGTATAGTAATAAAGTTATTGTTTAATTAAACATGTAAAGAAAGTAAATGGTTTGTATTACCTACATAGGCAATTTTAAAATTTATGTCATTGAAAATAATAAACCGAATTTAATTTTACATGAGACTACAATACAGGATTGCTTTTAAAGATGGAACCAGAACTTGTTACACTGTTTGAAATATAGGTTGGATAGAATAATATAGACAAATTCGAAAAGATTTGCCGAACTTTTGTATTGCGACTTGCTCTATACCGTGATCTGAAACAGATCGCCTATTTTAATTTAATATTAAACATGTATTCCATACTGGATCTTATGCTTAAATGATTTAGGCCTAGACACTGGAAATAGTAGTTAGTATGTTTTTTTCATTTATTTACAGGAAGGGTACATTCATCTCGTTGTTCTTGAGTAATATTTTTCTTCGTGGATCTGGTTACAGCCCGTGTTGAAATTTGTTTAACGTTGGTATGTCTCAACATAGAAGGTTTAGTGCCATATACCCCAAAAAGAAACAATTATGCAGCTACGGACACGTGTTTCGGAGTTATTGCCCCTCATCAGCGTAGCATAGCTAAGGAATTGGATCTAGGATGGAATAGATCAGGAACAAGAACTAAAATAAGGCTGGAAAGTACAGTACACAGTACTCATTTAGTGTCTTCATGTTCCGATGTGCCACATTTGGGGCTTCGATGAGCACAATCAACACACAGAGCTCTATGTGTACTGCTCATTTTCACCTGGCATATACAAGTAAAACAAGATTGTAGGCTTTAATATATAATATGGCCCTTTCTTATAAAAACTATGATACTGAACTGGTTCTCTGAGATCAGGTCAATATCTTGTTATATATATATATATATATATATATATATATATATATATATATATATATATATATATATATATATATATATATATATATATATATATATATATATATATATATATATATATATATATATATATATATATATATATATATATATATATATATATATATATATATATATATATATATATATATATATATATATATATATATATATATATATATATATATATATATATATAAATATATATATATATATATATATATATATATATATATATATATATATATATATATATATATATATATATATATATATATATATATATATGTTAAATTCGTTTTCCGGGTATACTCCCCGCGTAGGTGATAGGCCCCGAGAGGGACCGTGGTTGTCTGAACGACGTTTCGGCAGAATCTCATCTGCCATCTTCAGGTTCTAACAGATAACTGCGGCTTCTGGTAACTCGAACTGAAAAATTTTTTCAGTTCGAGTTACCAGAAGCCGCAGTTATATATATATATATATATATATATATATATATATATATATATATATATATATATATATATATATATATAGTTATAAATAGTATTAAGTAATTTATATACAAGTATACACAATTATTTAAAAAATGGTTTACATGAATCTGTACGACAGACTTATATTGTACATCTTACTATGCGTTTTTGGGCAATAAATACTTTCTGCCAATATTGAGAGGAACCCCAGAATAGTATTGCTTAATCTGAGATACTTCAATTTAAAGTTGATCCGTTTGAATCACAATACTCTGACATATTTGACGCTATCGTATTAAGTCTATTAGCACAAAGGCCTGTCTATACTTCAGTTGCCAGGCAGGAATTGTGATCAGCATATTGATACAAATTGTCTATATTTATATAATCTTTTAAGTCACTAATGTATAGAATGAACAAGATCGTCTCTAATATAGACCCTTGTGGTACGCCTTGTAGCACAAACACGCTATTGAAATACAAATTTTTGCAGTACTTCGTTATTAAAAGCTGTTATTGCAGTGGCCTGAGATCTGCTTGTAAAATATTACTGAAACAGTTTATTGCTTGTACTCCGTACACCGTAATACTCTAACTTGTCTAACAATACTGAGTAAACTATTGTGTCAAAGGCTCTTGACATATCAAAGTATAGGCCAGCCACCTTTAAGTTCGAATCAAGTGCAGAACTAATTCTGGACAGAGATTGGTACTAAGCTTTTTCCGTTGAACAATTCGGTACAAAACCCAACTGGCAATCCTTAATAATATGGTGATTAGTGAAAAAAGAATTAGTTCACTCGTTTGTTAACTTCGGTAACTATCAAACCGAGGCACGTCTGATAGCTTGTATTACAAATGAAATATAAATGAGACGTACTATTTCAGAACCATATTGCCCATCTTCAGCCTTGAGATTTGAATTTAATAACTGGCGGTATTGTAGAAAATTAGGAAATATTATGTAGAGTCCACCGCAACTTTAGAGTCTTCTAGAAACGATTTCTGATTGCACTTAAAGATTAAAAGCTAAAACATATTTTAAATTATTTTTTATCCTTGGTGACTTCAGTATTCGTTGGTCATCAAAATGTCGTATTGTACGCCGTGGCTGTAAGGGGTGAAATGTAAAAATTATCTTTAAAACAATTTTGCATTATCTTAATGTACAGAATATCATCTACATTTTTGTTAAATAATAATAAAATTTTTATCAACGTAAACATGAAAAAATAATTAATTTAACAATTTGAAAAGCACACAGTTAAATGCAGAAGGTCAACGTTTAAAGAGTGCTCCTAAAATTTGCCGATTTGATCAAGCAAACTTTTTGTTTAACATGCCCTCTAACTACTTATCTGTTAATACGAGTAATTTCAAAATATACTTATTTATTTTTTAAATGGCACAGACTGTTTTGGTTTTGCTTGCAGGAAACTTTTTTAAAGTTATAAAATTATAAATGTAAAATGAATTAACAAAATTTAAATGAAATAAAAATATTAATATCATTTCTCAGCTTAGTCACTGTTTTTTGTTTATTTTGACATTATTTCAATGTAAAGGTTCCTAGATTTAAAGTATAATACATTACCCGACCTAATATACAGCAAACTTTTCTAATTTTTCTGCAATATTTTCTAATGTAATTCCAACATGTTTTATGTAGTTAGAAGAAAATCAAGCTTTGATACATCACACACCATTTGTAGAAATTTAAAAAAATCATTCTAGCGGCCAGCCCTAAACGCCACATGAAATAGAATTTATTTTTTTTACTCTAAAATATGTGAAATAATTTAAAATTGAAATCTTTAAATTTTTGAAACTTTATATAAAATCTATGGAGCAAAAGTGTTTTGGTTCCCTCTTAAATAGCAACCTTGTATGTCACATGATGATTGTTTTATAATATTAGTCAGACTTGTTTAAAATATGTAAAATATATGTTCTAATATATCCCTTTTTGTTTCAGAAAAACCGGATATTCCATAAAAAGGTACTTTACTTCAATAATAAAACAGTGAGTACTTATTGCTTTATGTAGGTGAATGAAATCAGTATGCCATTGTAACTGTCTGGAATTGTATTATATATGTTACATTCAAAAATGACAAAAAATTCCATGTTTAATGTTCCAGCCGACAGTCTAGGTAACAAAAATTGTAGATTCCTTTTCAATATTTCATGAATTTGCTATACTCTGTAAATTTATTAGAAAATCTTTGTTTACCGTTTCCATTTTAAAAATTGCGTAATAAAAATTCTTTGATATTAAATATTTTTTCAGTACCTACACATCAAATATTTATGAAAACGGGGATTTTTAAATCTATTATTTACGATTTCACTTATTAAGTAAATAAAAATACCTCATTAATCAGCCCGCTGTGTGGTGAATAGTAATTGCTGTAATCTACCACAAATATTTCTATTAGGTATTCTCTTTAAGATGTGGTGATTTATCTGGTAAAAGTTTCCTGTCTTATCGACTATTGAAGTCTAATTATTTCTTTCACTGTTTTATTAATAATTCATACTCATACTAGCCTTTACTTATTATAAGTATAGTACAAAACAACATTTTTTAATATTTGATCTATATTAAATTAAAAATACCCATATCAATACGAACAAATTTAAGTATTGAGCTTATTCTGATTTATCATAATCATCAGAAGGTACGCTAAAATTCGGAATAAAAACTTTATCTTTTTACGTAACATGGCCAAATATTTTAATTTATCTATTATTAATAATGATATACCGTATATTTGATATACAGTATGTCTTACATAATGTGAATTTACTATCAATTTAGAAAATGTCGCTTTAAAATTTCAAGTCTGGGAAATTAATAGTGTTACGCCACTGGACTATGTAGACTGGTTAGACGAAACTAGAATTGTACGAGAATGGCCGGGAATTCTCTGGAAAGTTCTGGACCGTGCATGGATGTAATATATAAGGGGCACGGTGCGTCCACGTGCTCTTAAGTTAAATGTGAACGAGTAAAGGAGAAATAAGATAGAGACTTTAAAGTGTTCAATTGTGATTATAGTTACGTCAGTCATTAATCTATTGTTATTAATTATTAATTAGTTAATATAGTAGCGAGTAAGTGTTACCTGGACATTCAGTCAACGAATCCACGAGCAGAAGTGTTTGTGGGGATAGCAAACACGTAACAATTTGGTGTCAGAAGAAGGATGGGATTTTAGGCATTTAAAGAACCTTCAAGAAGTGACTGTAAGAATCAGAAATGCACACTTAAAGTTAAATCCCAAAAAGTGTCTATTGTTCCAGCAAGAGCAAATTCCTTGGACATGTCGTGTCTTCGGAGGAAACAAGAATGGAATGAGACAAGATTTCTACAATACGTGATTGGCCGAGGCCATCAAATGTTCACGAAATACGAAGCTTCCTTAGCCTATGCACTACACCGGATTACATAAGAGAAGGTTCCGTACCAATGAACACAAGTGTGTGAAACATCATTCAGAACACTAAAATCAGCGCTATGTTCCAATCCAGTTCTTCATACTCACAAAGGAAAGGTATTAGATACGGATACCAGTAATTCTGGATAAAATCGAACATTATCCCGGGAAAACCCATAGAAATGCAGATGCTCTTTCCAGAAGACCATGCAAGGAAAACTGCAAGCACTGCCACCGGGTAAAAAAATAATAAGGGATACTAATTGTAAATACTGTTAAAATTGGTGTTGCTGATGATTGGACAACAGAGACATTAAGAAAAGAGCAGTTAAAAGATAAAGAAACTGGTTCTATTCTGGAATGGAAAGAAAGAGGAGCCCGACCTGACTAGAAGGATATTTTAGACAAGGCAGTTGGGCTGAAGGCTTGTTGGCCACAATGGGATTCCCTTAGAGTAAAGGATGGACTGTTGAAAAGAGCTTGGACAAGTTCAGATAAGAAGGAAATTACTTTGAGATTGGTAATCCCCAGATATCGTATACCAAAAGTACTCCAGGAAGTGCATAATGGAACGTCTGGCGGACATTTTGGCATCAACAAAACTCTGACAAAAGTTGGCGAACAAATCTACTGTGTGAACAGCCGGCAAGATGTGGAGGCTTGATGTCGCAAATGTGAAGTTTGTGCGGCAAGTAAGGGACCATGGACAAGAAATAAGGGCCAAGTAAAACAATATAACGTCGTGGCTACTTTTTAGTGAATTGCGATCGACGTAGCTGGTCCATTCCCCGTGACAGATGATGGAAATAAATACATCTTGGTTGCCATGGACTATTTTCGTAAGTGGCCTAAAACTTATGCCATACCAAACCAAGAAGCAGCCACTGTCGCTCAGCTCTGGTGGCTAATCAGGTATGTCGATTTGGTGTGCCACTGGAGGTGCATTCAAACCAAGGAAGAACCTGTGAATCAGGGGTGTTTCAGAAGATGTGTCGCTTACTGGGGATTTATAAGACAAGAACAACAGCCCTCTATCCACAATCAGATGGAATGGTGGAGATATATAATAAAACCATGGAGGAACACCGATCCAAAGTGGTTGAGAAACATCAAAGAGATTGGGACCGTCAGTTACCTCTTTTCCTTATGTCATATAGGGCTTCCATTCATAAAACAACAAAACAGACTCCAGCTTGCGTGATGTTTGGACGTGAGATTAGACTGCCATGTGACTTTGTGTTTGATACTCTAGATGATGAGCGATTTTCCATAAATGACTACGCCGATGAAGTTAGCGAATGGCTGAGGAATATCGATGAGCTGGTATGGGATCGAATTGGCGTAGCAAGTGATTACACGAAGGCTCATTATGATCTTAATGCGAATTCAAGAGAATTCCAGACATTTCAATAATACATAAAGTACTATATTCAATAATAATAATAATAATTATCGTCTTTTGTCAGTCAATACAGGAAACGTTAGATGACTGATAACCACTTAATTTCTGTGGCTTTTATTACTGTTATTATAACTCCACAGGTTACACATGTAGGCTAAATGCGAATGCTACATCTCAGATACAAATTTATGCACGGGAAACATTTCATATATTTTTTTTTCGTAAACTTTTTTTAAAGTATAGTCCGTTTTAGTTGTTTCACTTTTTTTTAAATACTAGTTATACTTAATTTCTAGGTATATATTTCAATATATCCATTATTTTCGTTAATGTAACATTTTACTTCCACCGTAATAATTTTTTTGTTCAAAAATTAATTTTAAACTTTTTCTACAATGTCTGTCATGTAAATTTTAATTGTTTTCCTAATAACATTAGAATTTCGTAGAAAGCCGGACCTCGTTCTTTGATAATTATGCTTTTAATTATTGTACTAAGGTAAAAGAAGTACGTCACTAGGAATATTTAAACCTTTAAATGAATTTATAAATAAACTAACAGGTCAAGGTCAATTTTTTTTGGCTTTTAAAATAAGTTTAAATACGTAGGTACATTATGTTATACATAATATAATTCTATGGAAAAGTTCCTTTTACATTCGTTTACTTGGCGTATTTAGGTAAATTCAGCATTTGTTCCAGTTTCATTAAATTATTTAACACATTTTATTATATGTATATTGAGGAAGTCTCCCCCATTAAAGAAACGATTTTATGGGTACGATTGTGCGCAATATTTATTGTTTTCTGTTTACCGCAACAACACGCCACACTTCCACAATTTGTCATGGGTTGATGCGATCGTATTATTTTTGCAATAATACAGCTTAGTAATATTTTAGATGTTACAGATAGGTTGTATTGACAATACATACATATATACAACATAGGTGATGAAAATTTATTTCTCTCACAATCTTGCAGAATCCATAATCATGGTTAAATCTAAAGGAAATGTCGAAATATTTTAAGAATGTTGTCAACGAAAAACCTAAAAGTGCATTTTCTGTGCCAATGTTTTTAATAGAAGTGGAATGGAAAAACACATCAGGCACTGTATTAGAGTGCCCGATTTTATAAAAAAAATACAGTTTCAAGTAGACAGTGAAAAAAACGGGCAATAATGAGGATTTTATAGAAATTAATAAAGAAAAAGATTTCCCTAATCAAAGCAGTCATCATCACGATCAATCTCAGATGTTACTAAAACAAAACCAACTAGATTTTTAAATTACATTCAGACAGAAATATAAAAGGGATAGTAAGAGGCAGTAAAATGACCGTAATTCAAAACAAAAGTATGATTTGGTCGGCTGTCTATCGAACACTCATTAGAAGAAAATAGTTTATCAAGTCCATTAGAAATGAAGCAAATCATTATTAGAATAATTTAAAACCAGAAAATATTATGCATTACAAGATAATCATTCACCTTTTTTTATGTATTTCAATAATTTTTTTCCTGCAAGAATTAATTTTCATTTCTGTAGATTTTTATTTTTGCTAAATATGTTATTTGTTATAGTTTGTAAGTGTTGTCAAATTAGATGTTTTAAAATATTTTTTAATTTTAACTTTCTTAACTAAATACCCTGCCACAAATTTACTTAATTATACATTTTTAAAAATTCCATGCAAAAGTTTCATAAATTTCAGTGAAACTTTAGAATATTTCATAAATTTCATGTTTAATTGAAAGTTACAAAATTTTCATATATTTAAAAAATTTCCAATGTTTCACATAAATTTCTTAATTTTCTTGAAAGTTTCACTTTGTCTTTGAAAAGTAAAATTTTTCCACTCCTAATTGGAATATAAATATAAAATTTAGTGTACTTATTGAACAGTTCAAAAGCAGTATTGAGTAGCTCTTTTAATATTTCGTATATACTGTCTCTTAGTTTTCGAGTCCATCTATCGTTTAAACCAGGGTTGGAAAAAAATCATGATTTTTTTAAAGAAATCAAAAATCAATGATTTTTATTAAAAAAATTTGTTTGATTTTTTTTTTTCAGTTTTACTCTAATTTTTTTGAAAACAAATACGATTTTTCCATACACTGTATTTTTGATTCTCTAACTATCAATTTGCACATTTAAATTATTCACATCACTGGAAAAATTGTCTATGTGGTCTATATTTTCATACAAACAATAAAAAATCAGCATTTTCCTGTTCTGACAAGCTTGGCGGTCGGTTTCATTAATTTCATAGATGCCGAGGCGAAACACGACGGTCGCTTTCAATTGGCGATACTTGTTATTGCAGGAATTTTTCTGTTATAAATTGCTGCATAATAGAATATAAAAGGGAGGATTGTTTGTAAGGTGCTTCATTTGATAAATTGTATTGTGCCTGTGCCCAAGTTAATTAAAAGTGAACAAGTGAAGTGTAAAATAAAAATGAGCGGAAGGAAGAAAGATGAAATTTGGAATTGTTTTATAAAAAAACAAACACAGAAAAGGAAAAATCGGGAGCAGAGCTGTGTGTAAAAATTGTAAAAAAGAAATGCAAGGACTTGTTCAAAGATTAAAAGGCCCTCATGTAAAGTGCAAGACCAAGACATTATCCGTAGATACTGAAGTCGCTGAACTAGGTAATGAATTTGATTTAACTGTAGGTAATCTAAATCTAAATAATTATTTTATTTAAGGGGATCTCGCGCTACCCATAAAACTAAGTATTGAAAACCAAAACATAGTGTGTTAATATGCATGAAAACCTTATGTGACACGGTTGAAACATAAACAAGGTCTCAAAAATGATGTTTTTGCGTTATTTCTCGATTTTGAAAAAGTATTTTCTCGTTTTCTATTAAAATATAGAATAATTCGGGGTTCAGGACAAGTCTTTATTTAATTTTTTTTAAATTGTGCCACTTTTGGTTCCAGATTCATGAAATAGATTTTGTTTTTAATTTGATTTGCAAATACAAGAGAAAAGTTGTTATATGCTTTGATCTGAGGTTTCTGCTAGACTCTGTGCTTTCATATTTTGGATTTGTCGATCTGTCGGAAAAAAGTCAAAAACCACAGTTATTGGACAACTTTTTAAACTTACTCTGCAAACATTTAGAAATAAAGGATATCAAAGAACAGATTGCACAGATTATTAAGTGTTTATGAAATATTCATCTGGCTAGAGCAAAATTCAAGCAGGCCGATGGAAAAACATTAGTGCTTCCGAGTGACGTGAGATGGAATAGTATGGCAGATTGTTTAGAAGTATATGTAAATTAATGGGAGAAATTATTAAAAGTATGTGATGAGAATAAAAAAGAAATAGACTCAACAATATACCAAAAAGTTTCAAACATTGGTCAGAAAGGAGCAGCTGAAGATCACCTAAACATCTTAAGGCCTATAGCTCTGGGACTTAATAAATTACAGAAATAAAAATGCTTTCCTATTTAACGCAATAGAAGTATGGAAGGAATTAGAAAGAATAATATGTAAGAAAGAATTAGAATTGCCCTTGTCTCAGAGTTTAAACCACTCAATCTTTTTTTATACTACATCACTGACATTTTTTGATTATCTATTTGGACAATCAATTTGGAAACTCTTTGGTCATCTAAAGATTTTCACTCCATTTAGAGGTTATTTTGCATAATTCATTCAAAACTATAATAAGTCACACTAATGCTATATATTAATAAATCATCTGATCCTGCCTAAGGTAAAACTAATTATTTTCAGATTGTTACGTAATTGTATGCATGTTTTTGAATGAATGCCAAATCATTTCTAAACGGAGCAAAATATCGAAAATCTTGAATTGACAAAAAAAGTTTCCAGATCGATTAGCCAATTAAAAGGCGTTTGAATAAGAGCGCAAGATTTGAATTGCGCGCCAGTTTGGCTGTCATGACGCCACAAGATTATTTCATGCCAGGTCGATAGAAGACAGATGGGAGTTAGTAAACGTGTTAAATTACACGATATAACAATGTGTCCTGATTGTTAAACATTATTATCAAAATAGTTAAAGTTTGATTGCCGTGATTCGTAAAGTGCGTCCAATTTTTAGGTCGAAATAATGTTCCTCATTCATCTACTGTGAAAAGAACAATCGAAGAATCCGCAAGTACTGGTTCGGCTAGTGATGTGAAACATACGACACGAGCTCGTAGAGGCCGTTCAGAACAAAACAGAACAGCAGTACGCGAAAGCGTGGCCGAGAATCCAGGGACATCGATTCGTCATCGTGCACAAGAATTAGACGTTACAACAGCGACTGTTTCAGTATATTCTCACTAAACATTTGCATCTCCATGCCTACAAAGTCTAATTGACTCAACAACTTCTGCCAACAGACCATGCACAGCGAAGAGAGTTTACCAATTGGATCCTTGAACAACAATTTTGCGGATAAAATCATTTTCAGTGATGAGGCCCATTTTCACCCCGATGGCTTCGTTAATAAGCAAAACTGCCGCATTTGGGAATCAGAAAATCCACGAATAATTCATGAGAAAGCAATGCATCCAAAACGTGTCACTTTGGTGTGCATTGTGGTCTGGAGGAATCTTTGGCCCATTTTTCTTCGATGACGAGGCAAGTAATGCAGTAACGGTGAATGGCAAACGTTATCGTGCTATGATAACCCAGTTTTTTGTACCTCAATTGGAAGATATTGCTCTCGTCGACATATGGTTTCAGCAGGATAGTGCCACTTGTCATACCACCCATGAAATATTGACGGTCTTGCACGAGTCTTTTCTTAGTCGTATCATCTCTCGGTTTGGTGACCAGAATTGGCCGCCACCCTCTTGCTATTTAAAACCTTTGGACTTTTGGCTGTGGGGTTATATGAGGTCACAGGTTTATGCCAACAATTCCGTGACCACCGAAGCATTAAAGGCCGAAATTAGAAGCTATATCAATGAAATACCGCCACATGTATGCAACACCGATATTCAAAATTTCGCCAAAGGATTATGCATGTGCTAGCAAAGCTTTGGTGGCCATTTACCAGATATGTTATTCCATACATAACTCCCAAAGGTCTACATTATAACTCAATAAATATTTCAATACTAAAAAGTGAAATTTGTGTCCTTGAAAAATCTTCTACAGGTTGAAATTTTCGGAACCAAGACAATAGGTGAAAATACAACGCTACCTTGCCTACGTTTCGTTTAATATGCTTAAACTTCTTCAGGGCTCAATAGCCAAATAATGATATAAAAATTTCAATACAGAATTTTTTTTTAAAAACCACGTCTGTAGGCATAACAATTATAATACCAATCAATTAGAAAGTCAATACAATACACATATATGTAGACATTAGACACACAACAGATTAAAATTTAACAATGACTCCGAAATCAAAAAAAAATAAATAAAAATATAAAAAAAATAAAAAAAAATAAAAATAAAAATAAATAAAAATAATAGAAAATTAATAATAAACAATAAAAAAATTAAAAATAACATTTTTTTTGATTTCGGTCTCTGGCTAAGAACATTGTTAAATTTTAATCTGTTGTGGGTCTAATGTCTACATATATGTGTATTGTATTGACTTTCAAATTGATTGGTATTATAATTGTTATGCCTGCAAACGTGGTTTAAAAAAAAATTCTGTTGTGGAATTTTTACATCATTATTTGGCTATTGAGCCCTGAAGAAGTTTAAGCATATTAAACGAAACGTAGGCAAGGTATCGTTTTACTTTAACTCAACGAAACACGATGTATGGTTACTTGAACTTTTTTTCTTAAAATAGAGTTCTTTATTGATTGTTGAAATCTTAAGTGGAACAACCGACATATTTTCATTGTTATTTGTATATCACACTGAAATGATTCAGAAAATTACAACGTTACTACAAAAAATAAGTTGTTTTATTATTTATTGCATTTAGGGACGATACTTTTCATTTTGTGTTTCATCATTTCATATTAATCAACATAGTTTTACATATAAATGCTCGTTTCCTTCATCTACTCGCATACGTGATGTGGAGTTAGATATAAGAATTTAAAAGACTCGAGGGTGCATTATTGGACAAATTTTTAGAAGTGATTGCTGAACAAAAATCGCTAATCTACTTTCGTTTTAAAAAACATGAGGGAATTAATAAATGGGGATATTTCAACAAAGAATTTTTTGAAGGAAAATGAAATACTATTATGATGAAGCTTTATTATGCAGAATATATTTGGTGTAATAACGTATGTTTTAAAAGTTTTGGCACAAAATATTTAACCATATTTTTTTGTAATAAATAACTCTATTTAAACTCTTATTATTTGCTGTAATTAATAGCTTAATACCTGACAATATTATTAACTTAAACAAAATGAAGGGGCCCGTGCTTCACAATGAGGCGCAAATTTCTGCGAACATCAATCATCAGGTTTTGGACAGCTTGAACCTCAATTTCGCGTAACTTTCTGAAAATTCTACGCCATAGTTGTTCTTCTGCTTGCCACCATTCATCATATACTCTGCGAGATAAAGTGTTCAAAAATCGTCAATTGGGCTGGCCTAAGATATTATTGTTTTATTGGTACAAAAGGTATGTTTTTTTGACGACGCCAATTTTGTGTTTCCTGGCATAATGACAGGATGTCACGTAGGGCCAAAACACTACATCGTTTCCAACATGATGTTCGTGTACAAAGGCAACTAATTTGGTGGGACAATTAGTAATATACCTCTCTCTGTCTAGAGCCTCTCCCCTTACTCATCCCACATAAAGTCTTGATATCCCTCTAGCTGAATCGCACACCAAACCAGAAACTTATCAGCGAATTTCGCCTTTTCTGCATATTTTACATTATTCGGGCACTCTTCTACATTTTTTGTATACAAACTATTGTTTCCTTTGATCTCCAAAGTGGCAAGAGTATAGTATTTTTCATCGTCCAGGATAATGACTCTCGTTCGTAAAATGTATCCGCCTTAGTTAACAGTAGCATCCCTGCTAATTGATTTGGGGGTATATTTAGAACACTTTCATCATCTTTTTCGGTATTTTTGGCATTTCTTGCTAATTCCCACGATACTGTATCCTTTGAAGTACAGTATTCATGCGCTAATTTCCTTACGGATGTCCCAGGTATGTCTTTCGCTCTTCTTACCAATCTTTCTGCTCTTTCTAGTGTAAAAATCCTTGATTTTGCACTTTTTGGCAGATATATGCAAGGTATTCCTTCTTCACATTCTGCTATTGTACAGTAATTGCTTCTGCGCAAGATATTTTGGTTTTCAAAAAATCCGAACTATTTCAGGCATCCACCCAACCAAATTATAAATGCTTCTTCTTATTTCTAATTTACCAGACATTTTAATGAAATTGACATTAAAAATAAATTTTCAAATAAAGTCAAGTAAATAAACAATCTTTGTTCCCAAGCCTACCTGGATATTTTATCATTGCAGCCTATTTTTACACTCCTAAATTTTGTGTCACAACTTTTGAGACATACGTTATAACTTTAACTTATATTACACATCAGAATGTCAAGGCATTGTCATTTAGTGTTTATTTATTAATAAATTTAGTATTATCTAAGGCAACACAATGAGTTTTCCACATATCATTTGTGATCTACCGACTGGCAAAACGATTTTCATTGAAGACATGAACAATCGCTCTAGCACAATCTCAATTTTTTTAAATACAGCATTAAATGAGGTATCCCTATTGTGATTTAAAATTTTTAAAGAGATGGGCTCTACGAAAATAGATGAGGGGCATTAAAAGTAAATTGTGCCTCAAAAGATGTCCCCTAGAAATAAAAATCAACGTGTTCTAATTTATAGATTTGTTTTCTTGGGTCTTTAGTTAAAGAAAATTATATTAGTTAAAAAGCTAACGTTTCGGTACTCATTTGTGAGCGAATCTTCAAGAATTTACTGAAATAAAACTCGCATTTAGTTAGTTAGATACTAGTTACTTATTTGCCATCACGGAAAACTAACATTTAATTGCTCTGAAGGAGATGTAATAAAACACCGAAACTTCGGTTTTTTTAAAAATGTTTTCTTTAACCAGAGACATAAATCCAAGAAAACAAATCTACAAATAAATTAGCAGGTCGTAAAAGATGCACCAATAAAAAATAGTTATTTGAAGTGGGGACTTTTAGTATACCCTAAACGTAAATAATATTTCATTAACTGTAAATAATAACACATAATGAAATTTAAGATTTATTAGAAATAAAGTATTTATTCTACTCTTAAGATTCTTGGTGACCTACACACATTTTCATATGTTACCTCTGTAGATGTTTATAATCTGAATTTAATACTTATACCAGGTGTCTACGATATTACTAGCCAGCCTATAACTTCCTTGTAAAAAGCGATATCGATTTCAAATTTTGGGATGTTGTATGGTTGAATACGGTGCACAGTTTGATTGCTTCAAGATCTGATATTCATTTCCGGTTTAATTGGAAACAGTATAAAATTTGTTATTTTTAATGGAACACCCTATATATTATTCGAAATTTAGATTGCCCAAGAAATTGTAGGTCCAAAACATGTAGCATACCCTATATCTATCTTGACAGTTTTCGAGAAAGTGGCGGTTGAAAATGTTATATCAATCATAAATTATTTCATTTTCACATAAAACAAATGAATGTAGGAACAAATCTGTTACGGTTATTTAAGTTTTTTGGTGCGCAAAATTTGATAAAGTCATAAAAATTTCATTTCCTGCTAAACCGGAAGTACTACGAAAAGTGATTTTCAGGCTCAAATTACTTACGATATTTTTAATGGAACACCCTATATTGAACCTTGAATTTACATTCTACTAACATTTCTGGATATTTTTTGTTGGTGTCCTCTGTCTAAACCTAATAGTTTATGAGATATCGGCGACTGAATATTCACCTGTACTGTCACAAAGGCTACACAATAACAAATGATGTTTAAACAGAACTTTGACTCAAGAGGGCTGTGTAAAACAAAAGAACTATTTACTGATTTTCATTTAGATTTTGACAGTACTGCTGCATTATTTAAAAGTTTCTCTCGACAGTTGTTATTTAATTTTTGCGTTTTATTCTTGATTTACCTTTTAGTAAGTGTTGAAGTGTTATCTGGTTGTTAAAAATGGCTGTGTTTAGGCGCGAGCATCAAATTGATATGTTATTAGTATATGGAGAGGTAAGAAAAAACCAAAGGGAAGCCAGAGCATTGTATGGTCGACGTTATCCAGAACGCGACCAACCTTGTGCACAATATTTTCTATGGTTGGAAGAACATTTAAAAAGGGAAAATGATAATGAACATGAGAACACATTTATTGTAAATGCGAAGACAGAGATAAACACACTAGCCTGTGTTGAGATTGATCCAACAAGTTCTACAAGGCAAATCGCCAGTTGTATCGGGATATCTCCCGAAAATGTTAGAAAGATTCTACATAAACATAAGTACAAATCTTTTAAGTACCAAGTCCATCAGCATCTTTACGAGGGAGATTATCAACGAAGATTGAATTTTTGCAATTGGTATCTAGAAACTGAGCGTCATCAGCCAAATATAAAATCATGCATTTCATTTTCGGACGAATCTCGATTTACCAACATGGGAATGTTTAACAGGAACAATACGAGATATTGTCAACTGAAAATAACCATCTATTTTGAGGAGGGGCTTTCCAAGAAAGATTCGGCATCAAAATTTGGCTGGGTGTTATAGGAACCCGCATTGTAGGACCAATATTTTTTGATGAACCTTTAAACGGGGCCCGGTACCTACATCTTCTACAGAACGAAATTCAAAATTTTATTGAAGTTTTACCTGTGCAGCATGAACATGTCTCCTATCAGCAAGATGGTGCACCGACCCATAACGCTCGAGTAGTCACCGACTATTTAAGTGAAACTTTTAATAATCGCTGGATAGGTACCAATGGTCCTATACGGTGGCCGGTGAAATCCCCAGACCTTACACCTTTGGATTTTTTTTACTGGGCCCATATCAAGGAATAGGTGTATAAGACACAACCACATAACATAGAAGACCTTAGAAATAGAATTACGCAAGTGATAAACTCTGTTACTGCAATTCAGATGGAGAACGTTCTTCGGAAGTTTAAAGAAAGGATTAATTCTTGCCGAGAAGTCAACTGTGAACATTTTGAACATTTGAATTATGGTTAAAATAAATTATATCTACCTATTACTTTTAGTGTTTCACTTTTGATACTTATTCTATTTTTCTGCTTTGAGCAGATTTGTGACATATTTGTGCAGGTGAACATGCAGTCGCCGATATCTCATAAACTATTAGGTCTAGACTGGGGACACCAGAAACAAAAAATATCCAGAAAGGTATAGTAGAATGTAAATTTATGGTTTAATACAGGATGTTCCATTAAAAATATCGAAGTAATTTGAGCCTGAAAATCACTTTTCGTAGTACTTCCAAAAATGAAATTTTTATGACTATCCAATTTTACTCACCAAAAAACTTAAATAACCGTAACTGATCTGTTCTTACATTCATTTGTTTTATGTGAAAATTAAATAATTTATGATTGATATAACATTTTCAACCGCCATTTTCTCGAAAACTGTTAAAGATAGGTATAGGGTATGCTACATGTTTTGTACCTACAATTTCCTGGACAATCTAAATTTTGAATAACATACAGGGTGTTCTATTAAAAATAACAAATTTTATACTGTTTCCGGTTAAACCGGAAATGAAAATCAAATTTTGAAGCAATCAAACTGTACACCGTATTCAGCGATACAACATCCCAAAATTTTAAATCGATATCTTTTTTTAGAAGGAACTTATCGGCTGGCTAGTAATATCGTAGGCACCCGGTATATAAAGCAGATTTTAAAAATGTTCCTCCCTATGTTTACGTCTTACAGATGCACACTCATAGCTGCATTAATTTAGAAAAACTGTTTAAGTTGTTTGCTGGTTTCATACACGCCTATGACCTTGTGAAGTAAAAAACTTAAACTATCCAAAATCCTGTCTTTCATTATGGTTTTTTGTTTCAGTTTTTATTTCTACTGTATCCTTTCGAGCTACTATATTTTTTGCTTTTGTAAATATTCGCTAATTCTTGACAAAGATTTTTCCTTTATTTGAATAATCTGCGGACAAACAATACGACTTGCATAACTGATGAACAGACTTAGATTTTATCTAGGGACTCCCGCGAAGCCATAAAACAAGCACACATTCTTAATCAACGCTTCAAAGTTCATTAATATTTGAAGTCGATTGTTCCTGTCGGATCGTCTACACGTGCTAATCCACGTCCTCCTCACGTATCCTGCAATGACGCACGCCACTGAGTCTCGTGCGACCGAGCACGCTCATTGATGCCTACATTAGTATCGATGTTGCCATCCTGACTAAAACAGTGTTCTCCTTGTTATCAATAATTGTATATTTGAGTCAGTTTTTATTTCTTCGTTTGAAAATAAGACAAAGCTCATACATTATAAAAATGTTAAAAGTGTTAATAAGTAAACTCAATCTGCACTGTTATTATTAAAAATGTCGATAAACTTTTTACGTCTTTGTTTCTTAAGTACATCTTTGCAGATATGTTAAGGTTTGAATCATGAGAGTTCCGAAAATATTAATAATATAATTTACAACTTACATTGTTCAAACATTTACTAAATTCATTGGAAATACCACGACTTAACTGTTTTAAACTGATTCATCTTATTTTACGTTTAAAGGAACCGAATTATCTCTAACCCAGATGCAATAATATTTCTATTTGTAGTAGAAAAAGTTTCTAATAAAGTGTTATGCAAAATGTTTATAAACTTCAGAGATAAAATGATGAATTACTCTTTGGTGTCTGCTAACAAGCTACTTTAAAATAAGATAAATATGAGTAATATTACTAGCATAATGACTACGCCTCAAGTAGGTAGTTGAATTCATAAGAATTTTGGCACCAACTGGTCTTTTCGCTCGAATATGAAGAAAGTTCAAGATTTTTAGTGAACTTCTAGATGTAGATCCTTATACATTGAAACAGTAATTGATATCATCCCTTGAGTTTTATATAGCACGGTTTTTTTTGTGGGGTAAATTAGGATTGCACTCTGTATGTCATTGATTAGACCTTGACTTATACAGTGTTTGGTTCATTGTTGTTAAATTTTTTTAGAAGAATACTTTAACATTAACGTTAACTAAAATCTATAAAATGAATTGATCGTCATTCTTTGGGCAGGCCCGAATGAATAGAGCTGCAATCAGATGCACTGTGCTCTTTCCAAAGGACTTGTCAAAACTGCACAGGATAAACTGAAAAAGTACGGAAAAGAAGATCCTGATGGCACGCCTAAGTTTGTAGAAAACAGTTTCTATCAACTTCAACTAAAATGACAGTTATACAGAAAATCGTTATCCATAAGTGCAGCTGAGTAAAATAGTAAGCCTCCTCTTTTGTTTGTAAGGACTTGGGATCAAATACATATTGAATTGCCTGTAATTATTGTCAATATCTTCTATACAGCCTTTTTAAAACAGGGGAATAATCTTTGCAACTTAAAACAAATGTATTTTTAATTATGTGATTTTACCGTCTTTATTTTTTTGTTCAATACTGTTACTTTTTATTATCTGCTAGTATTATAACTAGGTTCTTACATAATATAAAATTTAATTCATAAGTTAGATTAATTCTATCAATTAATTTAAACATACAGGTTTGGTAAAAATACTCTTAATTCTTAAAACTTCCTTAGAATTCTTATTAAAAATAACTTAAACCTATTTTTAGAATTAGTATCCACATTCACAAATGATTATTTAATCGTTATGAAATTCGAACTAAAAATAAAATGATTACTCTCGTCTAATACTTAGAAGAAGACACAATACAACATTCATTCTCAATAAATTATGAGTGTTTTGTTTTCTGTTTTAGGAATTATACGTTTGAGTTTTTCTCTACATGTTCGTTTTTTTTTAAATACTTGTAGAATTTGTCATATACCTACTTGACAAACATAAATTAAAAATTGTTCATAATTTAACAATGGCTCGTAAATCAACTAATGCTCAGTATTTCTGATCAGTGGTGATGAGTTATCTATAAAGAGATGAAAATTAATTTGGTAATGAAGTAATGAGTTCAGATGAAATGGGAGAAAGTGTAAGAGTAATATCACATGTTAATATGGTCATATATTAAGTCAAGTTTTTTATGTGATCTTGTGAATGCAAATTTTAGTCTCTTTTGAGACTGTTTGTCAATGTAGGACAATTTAAAACCCCCATTATAACTTTTTGTTATTTTAGTAAGGTAAAAATCCTGTTAACAATTAACAGTACTATCCTTAAGATTCATAAATAAAATATAATCATAGTTGAGGTAATTTTTATTAATTAAGTACTCTTCCAAATAATTTCTGCTGTTAATGCACCTTCCTTAACCCTTTCGCAACAGCAGAGGTTTTAACGGGTCGCGCAGTGGGGCCTATAGGACGTCAAAAGTTGGCAGCAATTCGAAATTGCGAAAACGCTGTATCCAATTTTTGTTATGTGTAGGTATTACCCAATGAGTTTACGCATCTATAGGTATTTTATTATCACTAAACATTGTGAACTACCCGCGATACACCAGTCTAAATTTGTACTTCCTACACGTATTAATGGACGGGTTATAGAGAATTTAATAACACGGTTTGTTTTTAGTTGCTTATTTCTCGGTGGATTTAAAAGTGATTTTTATTTTACCAGGACGTTATTACCCAGTGATGTCTAACAATTTTTATATGTGACTGATTCTATTCACACACGAATATAGTAATGATTTTTTTGTTGAATCTGTTTTTATATCGAAAATCAAGATGTATGATTTAGGACCTTTAGCTTTTTAGAATAGTTCTCAACGTTTCGGAATTATACTTTCGGTCATTAATGTTAGCTAATAAGATGATCTTTTAGGGATATAGTTAGAAACTTGCGCAAGTGTGCGCGAATTTGAATTAGCTTAAGATAAATATGAGCTAATTTTAAATCTTTTGGGTAAATCGTTATGTATATATTTCTAAATTTATTAGTTTCAGGATCAAGCTCTGATGAACTTTTTCTGACAAAGGCATCTCTCTGTGATACAATGAGGGTATCAGGTTTCACACATTAGAAAATCAAACCAATTTTTTTGAAAATATATCTAAAAGAAAGTACTCATTGAAAGAAATCGGATATTGCTTACTTGCGTAGAAAAGTTTCTCTTTTTATAAAAGATTTTAAGAAGCGGATACGGTGTAATAGGCACAGGGAATGATGTCTATCTAGTAACTCCGCTTGGCTCGAAACATCCATAAATGTTTTCTTAAAATGTTTTCTTAACCGCGTCTCAAGTGACCGAAGTAACTCCCAGAAAATCCTGAGATTTTTTGTTGAGTAAAAAGGGACGAGGCCCTACAGTTTATTGTGGAATCCGAACCATATCTAGGGCATCGACAATTCTCTCCCATCTTAATCCAAAACAAAAACATTTATCAGTTATGCTTTAATAAAAGAAAATTATTTAAGTATACTTATTTTCGTAAATGTAATAAAATAATAATTATATTTCTGTAAAATCACAAACATGTGGCATCACTGCACCACTTCACCTGCTAACAGTCTTGCCTTACGTGGACTCCTCTACTACTACCACACATTAATTTGACATTGAGAAATACACTTGTACACTATAAACTAACTACTTATCAAATCCGTGCTTGCTTATTGCCAATGGATCATATATGATATAGTAATTGCATTGTGAATGTGAAATATTATACCTACCTACCTTAATAATGATACATTACTGGAATGAACAAACACCATGTTTCACGAAGTAATATTAAAAAGAACTATTAATACAGTGAATGATTTCAGCAAAGGGAAAATCGTTATTATTTATTTACTTTAGCTACATACGGGGCCTAGTTAATAATTTAAAATGTGTGGCGAACCTCTAAAATATTTAGAAAGTAATATACAATGAGTGCTAATATTGACTCCAGACTCGACAATAATTATGTCCATTGACAAAATCATTCAAAAAGAATGTTGATTCGTCGCTGAGACAAATATTTTGTAACAGAAGCTGGTTTTTGTTTATCCTATCGGTCTCTTTTTTAAACGTCTTATTTATATTGACATCTAGGCGAAGATTGGCCAGATGCCACAGCTGAGACTCCATTTCAGGAGATATAGACAATGACTAGCAACCACTCCCTCAGATATTGGTCAGATGCCACAGCTGAGACTCCATTTCAGGAGATATAGACAATGACTAGCAACCACTCCCTCAGATATTGGTCAGATGCCACAGCTGAGACTCCATTTCAAGAGATACAGACAATGACTAGCCGTGTTTTGCCACACAACATCGCTCTAGCCGACTGTGCTACCATCTCGGTATTTTAAAAACGCCACTATACTATGCCCTAGCGGGAATTCGAACCGGGATCTCTTGAACTTAAGCTTATCGTATAAACACTGAGGCAACAGAATTAGATTCTTCTATCAAAATCGTCCTTAAATGCAACTTCGTGATGAACTACATCATGAAGTTGCATTTTATAGAAATAAAGTTTATATACGAGACCTAAGAAACATCGCCAAAACGAGAATTTCAAGTAGGCTAGATTTTTCATATGAAAGAGATAGTGAAAGAGAGGGGCTCTTTCACATCTCGGTAGGCAAGCTGACTGTCTGGCTGGCGGAGAGGTTGCGTTTACTTGTACGCATTATACTAATAAAGGTAAAAATATTAATTTCAAAAATTTTCCCGGGAAATTATAATTACAGGAATCTCGCGAAATGGAACTTTCGAGATCAGTTTCTGTGTGCAAATCGAAGTATTAAGGTTGGGAAGGAACTTCGCGTGACCCGGATCTCGAAGATTAAGGGCAGTAGGAGCGAACGAAAAGTGGCATTATTGACGTTTCAAATTTGGAGAAATCGGGGGTCTAAAGGCTTTTTACGCGCTATGTTCTGAGGACGCGCGTTTGCGAAATCGAAAAATATAAGTAATTCTTCAGTGCGTAGCGATATTGTCGTTCCTTATTTTCCCGCAACGAAAAATACATGAATTTTTTACTTTCTTATACCTACTATAAAGAAGTATAGTACCTAATCGTGATTTTTTTTCGATCTCGAGATTTTGATTGATATATACGTTTTGAACCCTCCTGAATCTATTCTGACAATTTTCCGAATGACGCATGTCGGTGCGTGTGTGTGGATGTGTGTGTGTGTGTATGTGTGTATCCGCGATAACTCAAAAAATACTAATGGGAGAATTCCCAAATTTAGCAGTTAAGATTGTCAACAACATTTTAGGTAACCATTAAATTTGGTGAATGTGGCACCACCAGAAGAGACATATTGAATGAAAGAAGAAGAAAGGTACAATTTCGGGAAAAAACAATAAACGTTTTTATTGCATTTTTTGGACGAATCTCGACGAATTATAATGAGAAAACATAACTTTATGGAAAAAAAATCTGGCTGCATGTCTGTAGTATCGCGATAGCAGCCACAGTTTTTGAGATAAAGCTTTTAAATTTGGTACACATGTTCTAAAGGTCAAAGACAATGATATATTTGATGATGAGCAAAATTGGCCAGATGAAAGGAAGTCCACAGGATACAAACTTTTTTTATATTTACCTTTACAACAAAATATATAGTTGATGAAAGATTATAAATCATATCTACTATATCAATATATTTTCCAAGTACTTAAATAACGCTGAAATATTGTACACATTTGAGCTCATAAAATGAGGTTAGGATAAATTTAACAGTTTGACATTGAAATGTCTAATTTTGTTACAAAAATATCAATGTCAATAAGAAGAAATTATTAAAATATATGACACGAATTGTTATTGACAGTATCGCATAACGCTGATAATTAATTATTAAAAAATTTTAATGAAACATTTCAAAGTGCGCTATTAAAATTTAATTGAGGTAAGGGAAGAATTAAATAGAATGATTTTTTTACATCAGTATGATATATTATATTGGTATAAGAAAGTTATGTGCTGGCCACATAAGATATTTTGAGATGCGTAAGAAAATTTCTTCATATCGGTGACTTATGTGTAACGAAAATTTATATATATTTATGTGAAAAAAACGGCGGCCATTTTGTCTTAAATTGTCTACGATTTTTAGTGTACACGTCAAAATGCCACTTTTCGTTCGCTCCTGCCGCCCTTAGTCTTCGAGATCCGGGTCGCTGCAGGAATGCGAAGCTCCTTCCCAACCTTAATACTTCGAGATGTACAATGTACATAGAAACCGATCTCGAAAGTTCCATTTTGCAAGATTCCTGCATTCAAAGTTTCCTGTCAACATTTTTGAAATTAATATTTTTACCTGTATCAGTGTTATGCGCACAGATAAACGCACTATCTCCCGCCAGCTAGACAGTTCGCATGCCTATCGAGATAGTGATAGAGAGGGGATATAAAAAACTGGCCTACCTAAAATTCTCTGTCTAATACGTTGCCAGCTCTTATACTATTATGCAATTATAGGATATTGCTAACAGCCTCATGAGAAATGCCGGTTATAGCAGACACCTGGCGAAATGAACTTGTGGAACTGATACCAAAATCCCTAACACTGTATTCAGAGCTTCTAATTTTTGTTCAAGGCCCAGATCTTGGATCTTTTACTTCCTCATCCGTCAAAGTGAAAAAAATTTTGAAAATTTTTATTGCATTTCTGGACGAATCTCGACGAATTATGACGATACACAAAATTTCAGAAAAAAATAATTCTGTCTGTGTCTCTGTCTAGTTCGCTATAGCAGCTACAGTTTTTGAGATAAAACTTTCAAATTTGGTACACACATTCAAGACGTGAGATTGAGTTCGTTGATGAGCAAAATCGGTTCTTAAAATTTGAAATGTCAAAAAAATATTAGTGACATTTTTGAAACGTCAATTTGAAATGTCGCTTAACCTCAAAATCTTTGGCTGCTATTGCAGCATGTTCTTGAATTTCTAATATGTCGAACAGCGTACGGTCTCTATTTCGCGTTAATTTTGGAAATTAGATTTTTGGAAATTCAGATAAGTAATTGCATGAATTCGTAAAATGGTTCGTAAAGTTTTTAGCAACCGCCTTGTAATAATATTCTATAAAGATATTATAGTCACTTTATCACATGAAATGCTTGATTTGGTGAAGTTTGTTACCACAAATTTTTCGATACATTTAAAGGCATTCTTCATTAGATAATCAGATTATGGGTATTTCTTACATTTTACTTGAAATTTTATTTTGGATTCATTTTTCACTGCAAATTTCAAAAATGTGTAACTTTATGAAAACGCAATTTTATGACGAAATTTGCAATCTGTTTTCTACCTAATTCAGAAAAAAATAACGTTTTGCTAATATTTTAAAAATTGACTAAAAAATGCAGAACACAATTTTTACAAATTTTACTTTCTTTTTCTGCAAAACAATTAATTTTGATAGTTATGCCTTAAGTAACGCTTTGGTCTCATGCACCAATACTAAGATATAACAACCTAAATTTCACCAGCCACCGCTAGGCACTTGCAGTTTTAAGAGACACTTCTCTGAATAAAATTTGGATTATTAGAAGCAACAAATGATTGAGAAAAGCACAAGAAGTAACACAAAAACTCTAACAAGTCAAATTATGTTTATTCAGGATATATAAGAAGAACGTGTTCTCAATGTTAAATTTGGAACCATCTATAACATTTTCCATATAAATGCTGAAAAAAAACCAGATGTCGATCTGCTAAAAATGGAATGTATGATCTAAGTACATTTTGAATATATCTTTCTGTCATAATTGAACCATTTTCTATTATAATCAAATACCTAGTATCGAAGTGACTCAGATGATACCTGTATTCGACGGTGAATAAAACCTTGTTCCATTGACGAAAATCTCAGTTGCCATATTAACGACCAATGAGCCGCTCTGCAAAGTAATGTAAATTTGGGCAATAATGTACAGTTTATTTCAAATGTGTTTGCAACATTAAAAACGTCGACTTCTTTGATCCCTTTACCGCCCTCAAAGGAGCCGACGGTTTTTATGTTGCAAATAGGTTTGAAACAAACTATAGTCTATTACGTATAGTTTGATCACAAACTATGATATCATAAGTCATTAAAAATACTAAGTATTTGTTCTAGCAGGAAGTACCCATATCTTAAAAGACGATCTTCTTCTATTAACGTTACAACTCTAGAAACTTGAACTTCACTTAGAAAACGCATAAATACTATATTCATTATGTTCTAATGAATTAGTGAATCTGAGAGTTATGGAATAACATTATCTTCTGACATAATCAGTGCCAATATTGATTTTAGATGAATTATTTCAAATGTCGTAAAACATATGTGAGGGCAGTCATTTATGAAACCCCTAGAATCATCTTTAGGAAGTGTTATAGAATCATTATTAAAAGAACAGTTTATTGGCACTTGAAGTAAAGAATATTTCAGTTATTTAATAAAAATAATAAAATTACCGACGATAATGTTACAATGGTTGGAGAATAAAAGACACTTTTTTAGGAATCTTAGAAATAACTGAAAACGACTTGTTTGAAGCCCATAGAAATGCAATTAAATTTCCAAAACTTCGACCATAAAAAAATTATGAAAAACATGGCATCCGTCTGTGGTCGGAATGCGAAAACTTATTATTATAATAAATATTCAAAATATTGGACAATTATTTATATTACTAACCGTCCAATATTTTGAATACTAGAAAATTGCATTGCATTACATAGTTATTAGATACAGATAAAAAAAAGCTGTGCTGTCGTAAGCAAAATCCAAAGAATCGTATCTTGCGGTTCCTATGATCTAAAACTGACTAGGTAAATTACCCAAAAATTAAAAATTATTTTTAATTCCTCAAACGCGATTTTTAATTCAGTGAAGGAAATTGTCTAGTGATATGTATATAAATTCATACCAAATTCATTAATACTACTAAAAAGTGTTAATTTAATTTTTCTCACTAGTGGCTTAATAAGTTTTTTTTTAATTTCATTTATCTAAAAATAATTACTATTGAACATAAAGATCACTGATCAATGATCATCAAGTTTAACTAAAATAATTATTGTTCGAATTTTTTAAATATTTCGTACACTATTTCACGTTAAGTAGCAGTAATAATATGAAAATAACATGGGATAATATGTAGTACAATTTTTTATTTCCATTTATTGTTTTCAAGATCAAAAGAATAATACGAAGAATATCTAATAGCCTCAGACGAATTATAAATGACTTAGGACGCCACTGAAAACCGATATATCAGTATAAACAACATTAATGAAATTATAGTACTTTATTACCAAATTATGTATGTACACGTATCACGTTCCCCACGTCAATCTAGTCATTAGTATGTTAAATTGTTGTTACTGAAGTACTTTAAAAGCACCTTTTCGTTGTTGACAATCGTATATACGACTATCTTATGCCAATATATTGAGCTATGAAGATAAATGTAAGAGCCGTTTAAGGCACTGAGTACAAGTTATTTTTTAGTTCTCCTTCGATAATTCTAGTATTTTCAACACAATAAATTATGTTAGAATTTTTAATAATACACAGGCCCAGAAAAAAAAACAAAGTTTCCTTGTCGGCATACTAGACCCATGTTTTCAGATGTTTTTTGGGTCACTAAATACAAATCCAGAGTCACAATAGCATGATTGTGGAAACATTTTCGAGCTAGAACCTGAAAAAGTCATAATTTTGGAAATTTTGTTAATTTATTCTACAATGGGTTCGGCATGAACGCACAAAATTTTGGAGGCATGGAAATATTTTTTTTTCATAAAATAGAGTGTCTTCTATTCTATGAGCATTATCGCCTTCCTTCCTGTTGCCGATAGTACGATAAAACCAAAAGATATTGACTTAAAAGGAAATCGAACACGAGAATTTCAATGATATAGAATTCATCTTAGATCTTCTCCATATGTGTGTTTGTGTGCGTGTGTGTATATATGTATATAGACTATTATATATATTAGTCAGAAACACGTGTCCACGGTTTGCATCTTTCTGCCATTTACAATTTTTGCATTTTCCACCGTGCATTTTTTTCTTTATGCGGGCGTGTACCGGTTAATTCATATTATTTTTTACTGTAATGTAATTAAACTCGCGTCAAATTCCTACTCTGTTCTTATATACTATATATGTATATGTGACTGCAATCCCCGTTCAAAAATTAAAAGTATTTGTTTTTAACATAGACAGTCATTTAATTTCCCTCTCGAAAGAAGCTGTACTATACGCCCGCATAAAGAATTCAAGGTGGAAGGATGCAAAAAATTGCAAAAGGCAGAAGAATGCAAACTGTGGACATGTGTTTCTGACTAATTGGTCGTCCTCAGCACGGTGTAGCTAAGTTAAATGATGGACATAACTTAAGAAAGAAGACACAAAAGGAAATCCACTGACAAGAAGCCAGTCACACTTTTGTGGCTTCCACTTGGATGGCTCTATATTAGAGCATCAACCAAGCATCGCACACACGGGCAACTATAGCAACCTGCGTGGTATTTCCGACCCAGGAGAATATATAAGTACAGAGAAAGAAGCTGCATCGTGGGATTATATATATTATAGTACAAAATAACTTAATTTAACGGGTGCGCCCATTTAGATATTAAGCAAGACCCTTTCACGAATTTAAAGTTAAATAATAAATCAAAAAATTATATAGTGTTTGTGTAATATACTTATGTCGGTATTGTGTCATCCAAGATATACTACTGACAAAAGATATTATGTAAATAACGTAAATAATACTTTAAATACGCATTATTGGAGAATCAGTCAAAAGCGTACAACTTACATTTTCATAAAATAGAACACCCTGTGTTTTTTCTACATATATATATTTTTTATTCTATTCACAACGATATGTTTATAATATATCTGATTTTTTTTAAACTTCTAGGGTAATATTAAATGTACAATATTGTTAACTTCATCATTTACAGGGAGGTCTAATTTGATTAAAAAATTTTTGCAACACACTGTTTTTCATTAAATTGTATTTATTCAAAATAAGAAACTGCACATACGAAAAAAATTTAAACAGGATGAGTCAGATTTTTTTGGTGGATATTTTGAATTGGTGACAGGACATCAAAAAATGCCTGTTTGACAAAAGAGCACCATTTATGTATTACAGAATGTTAAAAAAGATCAGTCATAATTAGGTACACATCGACTGTACTTTTTCCTCATCATATTTAATTTGAAATGAAGGAAATAAATTACTTTAATTGAAAATATCATTTTCATTATTATATTAATTTATATAAAATATTTGCAATGAACAAATTAAAGAAATAAATAACATAAATAGGATTAGGTTAAATGCGATAAGTAGAAAAGTTAAATAAATGGCAAATAAGTTGAATAAAATAAATAAGATAAATAAGATAAATTAGATAGATAAAATAAATAAGATAAATAAGACTAATAACATAAATGAGATAAATCAGATTAATAAGATAAATAAGATAAGTAAAATAAAAAGAAAAAGATAAATGAGATAAATGAAATAAATTAGTCAAATGATACAAATGATATAAATGAGATAAACAAGGCAAACGAGACAAACGAAATAAGAAAAATAAATTAATTAAAATAATTTATGTTTCATTCAGTTCAAATTGGATATAAAGAGGAAGTACTGCCGAGGCCGACTTTATCTTTTTAATTGAATGAAATTAATTTTACACCTCATTGAGAAAAGTAATAGTTAATGTAATGATAAATTTTCAAGAGTTCTTTTCGATACATTTCCTCATTCTGAACAATTTTTAATTGAAAAATTTTTTGAAATGGCGCCATTTTTTATACATGTAAAATTTATTTCCACGTTGAGATGTGTTTGAGAAAATGCAGTCACAACAATTACCAGCGAAACACAGACACACAGATACTGACACATAGATTCACAGACAGCATGCGATTTCGGATGAATTTTTTATTTTGCTTCATTTTCATTATAATTTATATCGAATTTGATTTTTTCTCACAACACCAATATTTTCTCTGTCTATAGATAGATGAGAAAGTAAATGATATTCTTTTAATAATTAAAACAATAAATTGTCAAAACATTTTTTTAACACTGTTTCTAAAAAATCGTAGTAGACATTTGTCATTGGTAAATATGACGGAATTGACATTATACTTGTAATCCATGATATGTAAATCAGTTTTTGGATCAACATACATTGATTGCTGATGCCGTTGGGATATAACTGAAAACAACGAAAATCGTATATTGGTGCATACAAGCGTCAGTTAGCTGAACAACTAAACACAAAAATCAAAATTGAATTTCAACGTTTAAAATTCGATTTTATAATAATAAGCGATTTAGGGCTTATAGTCTAAGATCCGAATTAAAAGCGACCTTCACCTATCCGTTTAATGGATGAAAAATATTTTATATTAATTTTAATATGTTATAAAGTATATCGCGAGCGGGTTGGCTAAAAAATTCCTGGCAAGACTATGATTAATTAAAAATTCAAAAATAACTTTTTTTTAAACATTGCACTCATTTGTTCAAGGAACAAATTTTATTCCAATCGAAACTATGAAGCCTATAGAATATGCAAACGTTAGGTTGTCTATTTTTTTTCCTGGCGTAACTATTGGGTTGGCAGGTATAAACAGGTAATTCGGTACTAGTAATTTAAATTCATCTGTTTAATGGATAAATCTTATATCAAAATAAAGGTAATTAAATTTCGAACAGAATGATATAGGGTTGTCTGCGAAAAATCTGGTTTAAATTCCGGTTTGCGAAATATTGGTGAGAATGAAAATGTGCGTTGGTTAGTTCAATTTCATTGTATTTAAAGTTCTTTTTTTTACGAAAAGCCAACTTCACTGAACAATTTTTAAAAGTTTCATCATTAAAATCAATTACAGAATCTTCCGAGTCACACAAAAAACACTTTTTAACTATTTTTTATCATAACATATTGTCAATTAATAACAACGATGCGTAGTAACACGTTGTCTTGATTCGAATATTAACTGCTCCAAAATAATGCTCAGAGTATTTACTAGTCTATCGCTACCCTTCTCAATTGCACGAACAAATAGTATGCGCACTCTCTTTCATTCGATGGACGAGCCGCGCGCAGCTGCAATGCTGCGTCCTCTTCTATCGCACCGGATTGTTTGCTCGGACCTCTTTGTCGCACATTTTCATTCTCACCAATATTTCGCTTTTTAAAGCTCGCCAACCGGAATTTAAACCAGATTTTTCGCAGACAACCCTATATCATTCTGTTCGCAATTTAATTACCTTTATTTTGATATAAGATTTATTCATTAAACAGATGAATGTAAATTACTAGTATCGAATTACCTGTTTATACCTGCCAACCCAATAGTTACGCCATGAAAAAAATAGACAACCTAACGTTTGCATATTCTATAGGCTTCATTGTTTCGATTGGAATAAAATTTGTTCCTTAAACAACTGAGTGCAATGTTTAAAGAAAAAAGTTATTTTTGAATTTTTAATTAAATCATAGTTTTGCCAGGAATTTTTAGCCAACCCACTCGCGATATATTTTATAACATATTAAAATTAATATACAATATTTTTCATCTATTAAACGGATGGGTGAAGGTCGTCTTTAATTCGGATCCTCTACTATTACAAATGAGGTAAAATATTTGGGCCACATATAGAACGATTTGACAATTGTAGCGTAAATTTAAAAATAAAATTGACAAAAACAGAAGATTAATAACTGTATTATATTGTTGTAAAGCAAATACTCCTGCAATCATTTAATTTAATTCCTCTATCGAAACAAATATCAAATAACATATCAATAAACGGAAATTTATTGGCTGAAGTGTTTGTATCAGAATTTATTAATGAAATTTAAATACTAATATGTATTCCTTCTGCACCTATTATGGTATTTGCCGATAACGTTTAACAGACTGAATGAAAGGATGAAGGAAAAATTAATCGGCGTGACCGCATCCTGTTTCTTTTGCGTGTAGCTAAATTAGTACATAATTGTCTATACTGTGTATGTGTCATCAGTGGCAGTTAATAAAAATACTTATGTAAAGATTTCATTTATAATGATCGTTAATTTGCAGGTTTTTATAGGTAATGCATTTTAAATAATTACAAATGTTATACCTCTTCTTTAAATATACATCGTTCCTTATCCATTTTGCTTTGCATATTTGATTAGATATATTTTGATAACGCCGTTAAATAAATCTAAACATAACCATACAGCCCTACATTAATTATTTAACTGCCTTGGCGAATAATTAATTATTTAGATAATGTTTTCTGCCTGCATATTTTACTGTATTAACATTTTTCTGAAACGAAAAAATTGTGTATTTTATGCAGTATTAGACATTACTACGCTATTCAAATGTATTAAGCCCTCACTTTGAGTGCGAATTACAAAAAAACTGAGGGCCTAAAAATTTTGGAAAAATTAGGTTTTATTGCTAGTATTGCTAATGTTTTGTAATAGTTTTAACATTTTATTTTTTAAACTTACCAAGTTTCGCATAATTATATCTAAAAATGTACCTTTTTTTACAGGATCTCTGGACACATTAATGTTTAATTACGTATAACTTCATGAATTATTAAGATATTCGAACGAAATTTGGAGTGTAGATAAAAACATGTTTATTTTCACACTATCTAAAAAAAAATAAAAACGGAAAAATTTCAAAAAATATTCGGTGGCATCATTTTGTCTCAAATCAAGCAATTTATAAGTAATTTTTTTTAAAACAAGTAGGTTTCAATGTCTGGAGAATCAGTGTATAAAAAATTTCAACTGAAAGTCCAAGATATTTGAAAAAATAAATAAATAATCGAAAACGGTCGAGTTTCTCCTACTCCGATTATGTTTTTCTTGTGGTATTTCGTTAATTTTTAATAAAACTATAATTTATTTATAGAATCGCTATTTGTTGTGCAATTGGCGGTGTAATTTTTGAAAAGAACTTTCTTTTATATCGCATATACATAATCTAGTAAATTAGTCACTCAAAACTATTGGCTATCAAATTAGAACTACTAGAGATTTTTCGAATGTTATTACTTTAAAATTTTTATATTTTGCATCAGTCACATCTAACTTGAATATATGTCCTTAGTTTGGAACCATTATTACAGAAATCATATTAACTGTCTAAAAAGTGCACAAAGACGATTTATAAAATTATTGTGATTTAAATCTGATGGAGTACACCGAATAATAATTTCACTTGTTCTTAATTTTGTCAATTATCTCTTACAACTTGTCGATGCATTCTACGATCACTGAATCTAACGGACACTATGGACGTGGTCTTTCGTATAAAAGAACCTAATTTATAACGATATATTGTAAATCACCGCTTACTGCATGGAAGTAATTCACGTACAGTCATTTCTGGTTCATGAGCAGTCACTGTAGACCAAGCATAAATAAGGGCCCATCGACTTCATTGTACCGAGACCCTTCTTGGGGTCGGTTTATAAACATTAAGTTAACTCTAACTAGAAGAAACAATTGCTGTAACACTTGTTTTCTTGGTTATTATTATTTATTTAGTAACGATGATTTACTACTGTGATTTGTATTTGTATTCACTAGTTTTGTATGGTATCGTAATAAAGATACAAAATTGGGTTTGATTTATCTTCTAGTTAGAGTTAACTGAGCAATGGTAAACCGGCCCTAAGTCTAGTAGACACTTCTACTCTTACCGGTGTCTGTTTTAACCAAACAAAGAGTGTTGGACTAATACATAATTTGTACAGTTTACTTAATATTGAGCCATTGATAATTTAGGCATAAAATACTACCATATGTTGGTGTCCTCGAGCACGAATTTTTTTAATTAAAAAAACCTAGTTATTCAAGAATACTCACAATGACGATTAAAAAATAATAAAAGGAAAGTGGAGAGATACAGCCAAAAAATGGAAAAAAAAGATGGTATCGAGGACCAAAGGCGGATATCTAAAAAGTTGACAAAAATCGAAACAGATACCTATAAAATAATCACTTTGCGAGTGGTTGGCAAAATTAAAATGAGGCAATCGTTAGAATCGAAAATTCTGTAACCAGTGGTCGCAGAATTGAGAAATACGAAAGAACTAAAAGGGAAAATATTCGTAGTTAAACTAAATGAAAGAGTTCCCGCAAAACATTTTAGAGGATAATAAAAATAAAATATTTATTTCAGAATTAACATTTTAATAAAAAAAAACGAAGGCTAAATTTTAACCAATCAGGAACACAAATTAAAAAACTGTTTGGAAGTGGTCGAAGAAACCACCCGAAATACACCACTTGCCCTGGATAAAAATTCTTAGAGTTTTGGGAAAAAGATAGGGGAAGGGTATGCGAATGCCATAAAACGAGTCCTGGAATGTTAAAATATATGGCGGAATTCCGAGACAAACAAGCGAAGAATTCAAAACAGTTCGATGGAAAATCCGTTCTGAACAAATTTCTAAACGAGGAATGATGCTTCAAATTGGGATTCCCTATCAACAAAAGCCACATCAGGAGGAATATTTTCAGTGCGCACCGATTTTCGATCATCCTCATATAAAGAAGCTTGTGAGTGAAATAAGTGGGAGTCGTATTAGACGTCAACAAAATTTGGTTTTCAGATTTTTCTTACTTTTTACAATGAAGATTTGTCAAGCAGAATCGAATTTAATCGCAATGAAGAAGTATTGTGATTATATAAGTAAATCCATCATCCTTTGTTGTAACTTTGTGCTCTGAACAGGTGATTCAAAAGTGATAAAAATTCTCGGAGTCAAACTCTTCAGCATAAAAATAAATTGTGAAAATAAAAAAGTTTTAAATCATATCTAATTTCAGCCTTCAACAGTATATTGCAATTCGACAGTGGTGAACTTTCTTTCATCTATCGAAAGTTTCGTTGAATTTGAATTTTAATTTTGAACGCTGAAACTTGGATTATGTAAAAGATAATATGCACATTAGGTTCAGTACAACTGACTCAATAACGTTATTTTTAACTCTAACTACTCTATTCTGTTTATTTACCTTCAGCAATTGTTAGGAGAATATATTGTTGTCAGATCTGCAGTTGTTACTTACATTACCACAGGTATAGGAAATTGTTACTGTAACCCGATAATCTGAACTGTCGAGGAGCGAGTAAGCAAACCAAGTAGCTTCTGTAACCTTACTGTGTCACGAACAGTAGTCAAAAAAGTTCGTAGATGGAGTACGATTGGTTCCAAGCAACAAGTCAGTTCCGACCCAGAAGTCATTGTTGCTGCCTGCGAAGGTACATTAAGGTTGCTGGTGTTGAATCTGGGAGGATCCCTGATTTGAGTTTTTTTGACACTGAACGTTTGTTCCTAATAGCGAAAAATATTATTTTTGAGATTAGAAAACTAAAAAAATATTGACAGATAACTTTTTGAGGTTAGAATTTCAGAAAACAATTTTAGGGTTAGATTTTGGTTTACGCTATCTATCAGTAGTCAAAAACTTAATTTTATAGAAAAAAATTTTGAGGATGGAAAACTTCAAAAAATGTTTGACAGGTAACTTTGTAGGTTAGGCTTAAGTTGGGTTTCCAAAATTATTTTAGTTAGGGAATTCAACTAAAAAGTTTTTATTCAGAAAAGCTTTCTGAGGTTTAACAACATACTTTTTCCCAGTTATTGGTTGAGGAACTTGAATAATAGGTCTTATTACAATTTTAAATTGTATTATAAAGTCTACTGAATCACTCCCGAAGGTCTTACAGATCCTTGATGTGTCAAAAACAAATAACTAGCCAAGAAAATTAAAATATAAATAAATTGATTAATAAAATTACAGTTAGGCAAAACTACAAAAATTCTCATAATATAATTAATATGAAATGTTATCTAGGGTTCAATTATACTAACATTATCTAATTTAATAAGTTTACCGATGCAATAGAATTTAATGAAGAAAAAAGAGAAATGAATAATAGCAAAAAGTAGTTGTACAAAATTAAAAAAGAAAACTAAGCAAAAGAATAAATATACAGAAAACCACTAGGGTAGCTGTAAAGTAAAATATCTTTAATTATTACTATAAAATGCAGAGTAAAAAAATGGCACATGATCTTTCAAATGATCAATCTATAGAGCACTTATCTTACAAATATAACAGCGCAGGCAGCTCCAGGAGCCTCAAGTATTTTGCTCGAGCTGGCTTGACAAAAATCAACTACGGTGAAGTCGTAAACTTTCATTAGGATTTCCTCGTGATTCTTTCAATAAGTGAATATTATATAAAAGTTTCCAAGAAAATAGTTTTATATGAGTTCTATACTAGGACAAGCAGTATAATATAATTTCCAAAAAAATCAACTACCATTAACTTGTCAAATTTCCAAAATCAAATAAACATCCAACAAAATGTTACCAATTAAATTCTAGGCATCAAAACGTGCGGTGCCAAAATTTCACGGTGCCAAAACCAGCCAGCAAATTAGGACGTTTAGGATGTCAATAAATCCGATTTACAAATCGAAAGCAATCAATACTTCTGTATTAATTAATAAATGATGTAATAGACAATTTTCTCCGAATCTATTTCCAAGCAACCAAAAACCAAATCTGCTTCAACAAAGAGTCTATACCTCGGCAATACCAAAAGCTCTTTATTAATTTCTTGACAGAAAGGAAGGACTTTTTCGAAACTTGCTATTTAAAACCATCGAGGTTAACAAAAAATATTACAATTCAACAACAAAAATACTAGATATTTGGAATTGGGGCATTTCAATCCAGTGGTAGTACTTTCACCGATTCAAGTTGGGAGACTAATATTTGTGTACTGACTTTTAGGATGTAATAGTCCTTTTCAAATTACATTAATATTATTGAGCAAATCGACCCTGAGGTACATTGGTATCCCATAAGATTGTTCTCTGTAACGATTGTTATTACTGGCACCCAAGGTTAGACACACGTCACTAAGAAGCGTTAATGCCCGCTGGTGAAAATATTAGCATTATTTCCTTGAAAAGAAAAATGTTAAACATCCAAGGGCCAGTTCTACGAACATGGTTTAGCCAAAGTTCAATTGAACTTGATTTAAAATCCAAGGTTGCCGTTGGTATCCTTTGGTTTTGAATCAAGTTTAGTTAAACTTTGAATGAAAGAATGAATGAATGAATGAATGAATTAATGAATGAATATGCTTTATTATCTAAGACATACATTCTTATTGACAAAGCTAGTAGTGTATATTGTTACAATATATGGTCAAAATAAGGTATAAAATATAGATCAAATAATAAAATACAAATATAAAACAAACAACAAACAAAATATAACGACATACAATAATAATATACATATTTATGGACCTAACTTTACAAGCATGTACTAATATAGTTGACAAACAACGAAAATTTAACAAATATCAGGTACATAGTCTTAAATTAGTAAATATAACAGTAAAAGATAGAGAAAATAACAATGAAAAAAAAAACATATTAGAACAGTTCATAAAGAGTCATTATAATATTCAAATAAACTATAATAAGCCTTCTCAATCAATTTCACCTTAACTGCCTCTCTAAATTTCTTTAATTGAGTCATATTTCTAAGAAACAGTGGTATGTGATTGTATATTTGTTTACTTTCATAGATTAATGAGTGCTTCGTTGCAGTTGTTCTGGGGATGGGTAAGGGAAGAAGTAAACTCAATGTCTGCCTCGTATTATATTGAGGCTGAGAATCCGAGTTTACCCCATTCAACATTTTCTTATGTATTAGACATACTCTCTCTAGGATAAAGATACATATTACAGTTAGTATTTTATTACTGATAAAAAGAGGTTTACAGGAATCTCTTGAATTCATTTTGCATACATATCTTAGAGCCTTTTTTTGTAACACAAATATACTGCTTAGCAATTTTTGACTACACAATCTCCAGAAAGGTATTTCATACCTTATTTGTGATTCAATTAAAGAATAGTATACCGTTTTTGCTATATTATGACCCAATTCGTTTGAAACAATTCTCACTGCATAACAACCAGAAGCTAACTTTTTTCCAAGATTAGTTACATGCTGATCAAATTTTAATTTATCGTCAATATATAGCCCAAGGAATTTTATGTGTGATTTATTACCAATAAAATGATTATCTACTATAAGATCATCATAACTAAACTTCAAAGTGACCATATTAGTTTTACTTATATTAAATGTAAATAGGTTAGAATCACACCATTCTTTGACCTTATATAGGTCAGATTTTATGGTCTCCTTCAGACTATAAACATTTTTTCTATGCCAGAGAATCGTAGTATCGTCAGCAAAATGAGGAAAATTACCAAGAATGTTTATAGTCGCTAAATCGTTAATATATAACAGAAACAAAATCGGACCTAGCACAGATCCTTGAGGCACACCACAGTCAATACCTGATACGTTTGATATCTGGTCTCTAATTTTTACTACCTGACCACGCTGGGAAAGGTAAGATTTAAACCAACTAAGTGTCATACCTTTAAAACCGTAACACCTAAGTTTCTGGAGCAGTATTTTATGATTAACGCAATCAAAGGCTTTTGAAAAATCACAAAACACTGCACCAACAGCTTCGCCCTCATTTAACTTCAGATACGTTTTTTCTAAAAAAGCAAAAATGGCATCAGCAGTGTTTTTGACTTTTGAAATCCGAACTGATTCTTATTTAAAATATTATATTTATCTAAAAAAATCTAGCATTCTCTTTTCTACTAACTTTTCAATTATTTTAGACAATGTTGAGAGCAACGAAATAGGTCTAAAATTTGATGGATCATCTAGATCTCCACCTTTATAAAGTGGAATTATTTGATCGAATTATGTGCATACAACTGATCCTAAGTAAATTTAAAAAAATCCGCAAAAGAACAGCATAAGCAAAGTTTACCAAATAATATTTTAGTAAACTTTGGCATAAGTGACAAGAATAATCGTGAATTTATCTCCTCAATGAAGGTTGGTACAGTTAACAGCATTAAATGAAAGTATTCAGCTTTGATTATGATATATATTTGACTTGTCAAATGCATAATAATAGTAGTGAGTCAGGTAAGTCATGGGAGACACAAGACAATTTCCGTGCATGCAGGGCTGGCACGAAGAGACAATAACAGTCATTTGTACAGAACAATTAAAATACATACATCGAATGTCTTAACATTTCATGAAACCTTCTGTACTGTGTTTAAAGCATTACAATATAATTCTGCAAGAAAATATTTTCTGCTTCTGGGATAATTATTTCCAGACAGGTAATTCCAGTTAAAGTATAATCATAAAATATAGGCCCAACAATTTTATTTCTGAAAATTGCACACTAAATGCTAACAGTTTTTCTTCCAGATTTTTTATTTGTTTTACCAAGCTTTTTCTGTTGTGCTTGTTTTCCCACGCCTTGCAATAATAATTAATTACAAAAAATATAAAATAAATCGGGTACTCACCTATCCTTGAAAAGAACAAATGTTCTATACATTTGTTCATTTCATTTGGTTTCTTTAACCAAAGAGGATTTATGCATACTAAATAACCTAAAAATAATAGCAAATACACTACACTAATTTATTTAACTGCAACAGTTCCAACTTAGTGAAAATATCAATTACATAATTCAGAGAAATTGATTTTCTATTGATTTATTTATCACAACATAACCTAATGCACAGATGCACAGCTGAGAGCTCATTGGCCTATGAGTTGAATGCTGCTTATCAACTGATCTAACCAAACAACACAACGACTTTGGCTAGCTTCTCACTTCTCCCGTTACGTACGATAGCTGGTTTTGTGCGCTATATTCAAATAAATATTATCTTTTTTAACCTGATTTTCACCTATTTATTTGAAATCGAATCAATAGCTTGTTTATATTGCACCATATGATGGGCAGCAAACTATTCACAATAACTTTACACATTAAGTAGTATTTATTTTTATCGTCCAGTATGGTAATATTTTAAAAGGGCGTGGTTAGATGAAGGGAAATATAGAGCTAAGACAAACGTATTGAAAAAATTGGATGGAAGATATGCTGCTCTCACTTTATTTATTCCTAATCCCGCTTTGTGAATCCGGCCTTATGTGTATTAAAATATTATACATAGTACATTGAAGGAAGTCTGACATTTGGCATCGCATCGCGCACAGTGGCACTATTGACGGCACGTCATGCGTCAGCTAGATGGAAAATTAATTCTCTGCTCTACTAACATTAATGTTGACCAGCGACGGGCTTGTCATTTACCGCTATTTTCTCAGCTGTTTGCGCATTAGTTTACAACACCTGTTTACTACATATTAACAGTGAAGGTGTACTCTGAATAGCGCTCAAAATAAGCATGATAATACTAAATCTTATGTCCCTTAAAACACATGGCTTTGTCAACATAAATCCACATTGAGTAGTTGGCGAGAGGTATGTGAAACTTCTCATATGGTCCAAATGCTAATATCCGACCGATATCATAGATGTCTCTGTGGTGGAGAGCGATTTGCGAAGTAAGTATCGAGAGCGGCGACCTCTAGCCCAGGTGGACTAAACTACTGTTATTAAATATGATTTGAAGAAACAACTACTCAGCGGGCAAATACCCCGACCTGCATTGGATTATACCTTCAAATCATGATAGATCGGTAGCCAATATCATTTGTCAATTCCTAACCAGACATAGACCGGTTTCGAACTTATTAGTTCGCCTCAGTATGCCATAGGTTATGGAACAGACAAATAGTAGTGGCCAACCTGCTAGTCATATACTGACAAAGGTAAATTGAGTAGTGGTGAGAGGTATGTGAAACTTTTCATATGGTCCAAATGCTACTATCTGACCGACATCATAGATGTCTCTGTGGCGGATAGCGACTTGCGAAGCAAGTACCGAGAGCGGCGACCTCTAGCCCAGGTGGACTAAACTAATGTAATTAAATATGATTTGAACGAAACAACTACTCAGCGGGCAAATACCTCGACCTGCATTGGATTATACCTTCAAATCATGATAGATCGGTAGCCAATATCATTTGTCAATTCCTAACCAGACATAGACCGGTTTCGAACTTATTAGTTCGCCTCAGTATGCCATAGGTTATGGAACAGACAAATAGTAGTGGCCAACCTGCTAGTCATATACTGACAAAGGTAAATTGAGTAGTGGTGAGAGGTATGTGAAACTTTTCATATGGTCCAAATGCTACTATCTGACCGACATCATAGATGTCTCTGTGGCGGATAGCGACTTGCGAAGCAAGTACCGAGAGCGGCGACCTCTAGCCCAGGTGGACTAAACTAATGTAATTAAATATGATTTGAACGAAACAACTACTCAGCGGGCAAATACCTCGACCTGCATTGGATTATACCTTCAAATCATGATAGATCGGTAGCCAATATCATTTGTCAATTCCTAACCAGACATAGACCGGTTTCGAATTTATTAGTTCGCCTCAGTATGCCATAGGTTATGGAACAGACAAATGATAGTGGCCAACCTGCTAGTCATATACTGACAAAGGTAAATTGAGTAGTGGTGAGAGGTATGTGAAACTTTTCATATGGTCCAAATGCTACTATCTGACCGACATCATAGATGTCTCTGTGGCGGATAGCGACTCGCGAAGCAAGTACCGAGAGCGGCGACCTCTAGCCCAGGTGGACTAAACTAATGTAATTAAATATGATTTGAACGAAACAACTACTCAGCGGGCAAATGCCCCGACCTGCATTGGATTATACCTTCAAATCATGATAGAACGGTAGCCAATATCATTTGTCAATTCCTAACCAGACATAGACGGGTTTCGAACTTATTAGTTCTCCTCAGTATGTCAGAGGTTATGGAACAGATATGGCATACTGAGGAGAACTAATAAGTTCGAAACAAGTCTATGTCTAGTTAGGAATTGATAAATGATATTGGCTACCGATCTAACATGATTTGAAGGTATAATCCAATGCAGGTCGGGGTATTTGCCCGCTGAGAAGTTGTTTCGTTCAAATCATAGTTAATAATAGATCCACATGTAGTGATATTTCGCGTCCTCCGTAATATTGTCCATAACATTGTTATGCACTACAAGATACTCTTTGCGCATATACGAACTTAAGGGTAGTGGCCATGCAGGCATATTTTTAGCTGAAGGCTCTCTAAAAGTACCTATGATAAATGTAGTGAACAAAACAATATGCACAAATTGTAAAGAAACGTGCTATACACAGGTTGTCATGATATCTTTCGTATTATATTACTACGATGAACTTTTGATTGAGGATGGCGTTTGGTGTCGTTAGTATGGTGAAACATTAATTGCGGTTTGAGAAACTGATCTGGACTCTCGGAAATTGTTCGATGTCTAGTTACTTAACTATTCAAATAACCTTATGACAAGTTTGTTATATTATATTTAATTTTATACTGATATGACATTTGTGCAAAAGTAAGTTATTAATTTAGGCATATATTTCCAACACAAATATAAGGCACAAGGTACTTATTATATTATTAATTGAAATAGCATGCTATACTTATTAAGCTGTTTTTATTTGCTTATTTAACGCTACCAAAGGCAATTAGTTATGCCAGGGAGAGAATCTTTGTTCGTATAAGGGTCTGAAACATGCGACGACACTTATGACAGTTCATACTTCCTATAAAAGATTATCAGCTTTATACAATGTAAAATATGCTTGTTAACAGTGGTATAAACAAATTGTTTAGATACATATCGCATAAGTCTGATAATAAAGTATTTGTTTATAGTGTAATACAACTAATACAAGATAATAATAAGTGTTTCTGAATAAGAAAAAATTAACACAATAGATAAATTAATCAATGGACATTTCTTTACTAATTATTGAAACTTTTCTTATTTTTTTTTATATGTAATATAGGGCACGATTCCCTTTTGCTTTATTTTTGAACCTCACTAACTCGAACTTTGTTTTGATTACCGCACCATGTGAAGATAGAGAGCACAGATTAAATTTCTTTATGTTGACTGTTCATCCAGGCTGATAAATTAACCTATTGGGCACGAAAATGCTAATACAGCTATACTTTTCACTTTTTATCTAGTTGTTCCTGATTTACTCCGATTAATGTCCTACTCCTTAACACGTTCGCTGTGGCCATTCAGGCTGTGTGTCACCCCCCACGCTGACTTGTTTTTTTTTCGGAAATATTGCATAGTTAGGTGCCAGAAATCGAGTAGTGTCAATAAAAATTGTATATACAGGGTATTTCATTTTTTTTGGACTGTGTCTCTCAGGACCTCACCTGGCCAAGAATTTCTTGTTCAGTGGCTCCCATCGGAGCCGCATATAATTCAGAAAACATTATGTAAATGGGAAAAAAACATATTTGGAAAACATAAATTTATGTATTTATTTCACTAAAAGATAATAAATAAAACGGGTTTAGAAACAAAAATAAACTTTTTTCTATATAGAAACGTAAAAGAAACAATAGATTTTCGAAAATAATGATGTGTATATATTATATATATATATATATATATATATATATATATATATATATATATATATATATATATATATATATATATATATATATATATATATACAGGGTGAGTCACGGTGGGTGGAGTATTAGAAGTATATGGAGAATGGATCAACCGATTGCTTTGAAATTTTGGTTACCAAGATAATCGAGTATGATCTCTCCAACTAAAATACTTTCCAAAGTGCGGTGTTGCCACTTATACGTAAAACTGGCAACATCTTCGTTATTTTAAACGGAATATCCTATATATTTTTGCGTTTTTTGGATCGTCGTCTCTTTCTGAGTAACTTTTATTAATATTTCCCTATACCTATCTCAAGCCGTTTTCGAGATAATAATTCTTTTCTGAATTTATTGCCAAAAATTTGACTTTCAGTAAATCGTGTTTTGTCCTACCTACGCAGCAATTAAAAGATAGTTTTTTAGTTGCAGCTAGGCAAGGCCTGGGGGCATCTCCTCCATTATTCAAATGTTTCGAATATCATACAGGGTGAGTTAGAGAACGCTTTCTACAAGTGACTTAGAAAAATCCACGAAAGTCAATTTTTTTAAATGGAATGCCCTGTATATTATTACTGATTCGGAAAGGCGATACATTTACCTCTTTAAAAAGGTAATATACTTTATACCTAATGCACACCGTTTTCGATTTATGGGCACTTTTCTGTAACCTTACCAAGAATATTAGTCGTTTGGTATATCATAACGGGTGGGCCATGAAATTTTTGTTTTGTCATTTTGTAATGAAAACAGATGTTATTTTTCTAAATAAATTTGACGTTAGTGATATTTGCACCTAATTTGAATAGCTATGTAGCACAAATATGGCAGAAAATAATTATACAAACACGGTTTTAATTGATTTGTTTATTATCCATGGACAGGGCAATAAGATTATCAGCAGAACTTGTAGAAGATTTAATGAGAAATATCCGAATTTGCCGCAGATGAACAATAGAAAGTTTTTACGAATTCAGAGGAATTTTATAAATTTTGGTTCGTCATTAAGAGAAGCGAGAAGCAAGAAATTTTCTTTGAAAATTTGGAGTCCTCTTGCATACGTACAAGTAACATTTCATAAAATTCTATTCTCTGTAGATAATCCTGAGGCATGAGAAATTGGACTCTTGTAAATTTGTAATTATGCATTTTATGGTTTGCTAGTATTCTTCGAATGGATGAATATGGCAATGCTAAATCCCGCTCAGCACAACGTATGGAATACTAGGGATTTGCATGAAAATATGCTAGCACATTGATTTCATTTACCTCGTCAGATGTCACAGGTTTAGATAAATTTCTTGCTTCTCGCTTCTCTTAATGACGAACCAAAATTTATAAAATTCCTCTGAATTCGTAAAAACTTTCTATTGTTCATCTGCGGCAAATTCGGATATTTCTCATTAAATCTTCTGCTGAAGTTCTGCTGATAATCTTATTGCACTCTCCATGGATAATAAACAAATCAATTAAAACCGTGTTTGTATAATTATTTTCTGCCATATTTGTGCTACATAGCTATTCTAATTAGGTGCAAATATCACTAACGTCAAATTTATTTAGAAAAATAACATCTGTTTTCATTACAAAATGACAAAATAAAAATTTCATGGCCCACCCGTTATGATATACCAAACAACTAATATTCTTGGTAAGGTTACAGAAAGTGCCCATAAATCGAAAACGGTGTGCATTAGGTATAGAGTATATTACCTTTTTAAAGAGGTAAATGTATCGCCTTTCCGAATCAGTAATAATATACAGGGCATTCCATTTAAAAAATTGACTTTCGTGGATTTTTCTAAGTCACTTGTAGAAAGCGTTCTCTAACTCACCCTGTATGATATTCGAAATATTTGATTAATGGAGGAGATGCCCCCAGGCCTTGCCTAGCCGCAACTAAAAAATTATCTTTTAATTGCTGCGTAGGTAGGAGAAAACACGATTTACTGAAAGTCAAATTTTTGGCAATAAATTCAGAAAAGAATTATTATCTCGAAAACGGCTTGAGTACTCAGAGAGAGACGACGATCTAAAAAACGCAAAAATATACAGGGCATTCCATTTAAAATAACGAAGATGTTGCCAGATTTACGTATAAGTGGCAACACCGCACTTTTCGAAAATATTTTAGTTGGAGAGATCATACTCGATTATCTTGGTAATCAAAATTTCAAAGCAATCGGTTGATCCATTCTCCATATACTTCTAATACTCCACCCACCGTGGCTCACCCTGTATATATATATATATATATATATATATATATATATATATATATATATATATATATATATATATATATATATATATATATATATATATATATATATATATATATATATATATATATATATATATATATATATATATATATATATATATATATATATATATATATATATATATATATATATATATATATATATATATATATATATATATATATATATATATATATATATATATATATATATATATATATATATATATATATATATATATATATATATATATATATATATATATGCATATATGAAACGTATAACCAATTAGTCAGAAAAACGTGTCCACGGTTTGCATTCTTCTTCCATTTTCAATTTTGCATTTTCCCACCCAGCATTCTTGATGTGGGCGTGTACCCATTAATTCATATTGTAATGTATTTAAACCCACGTTATTAACTCCTTCTCTGTTCCTATATATTCTCCTGGGTCTAGAATCCCACACAGGTTGCTATAGTTGCCCGCATGTGCGATACTTGGTCGACGCTCTCATATTGAGCCATCCAAGTGGAAACCACAAAGGTGCGACTGGCTTCCAATCAGTGGTTTTCGCGACTTTTCCGAAACCCCTACTCCAAGAAAAACCTCTTCGGCATAATGATTGGTTTCTTCCATTATTAGATTGAGAAGCACGTCATCGAAAATCATTCGGAAATAATCCATGAGTTTATTGCTATCAGGAATGGGTACTAAAAAGTTCATTATTTTTCGTAAACGGAAAGTCTTTCATATCCATAGGGTCTCAGTCCAGTTTAGAATATTGTCATCGGCATCTGCACCCATTAGCTCATCAGTATCTGCAACCTCCGGCTCATCAGCTTCTGCAACCTCAGGCCGTGAAGATGTTTTACGATCTGCAAGTAAGAGAAATTTATTAACAACAAAATCAAAAAAAATTTGAAATCTTACGAATGTCATGCATATCCGTATTTTCGTGTGTAATATCAAGACCGCTGTTTGAAATTTCCCGCCCTAGTAAAGTCTGCGACCGTCGTCGATCAGATGTAGCTGAGAATTTTTTCCAGTGAACACAAAAAAAGAAATCATTAGGTAGCTTTTCTTCGTCATTGTCGTCTGTATCATCCTCTTCCGATTCCGACATGCCCTGTTCGAGGAAAGTATCGGCCTCCGTGTCACTCAAATCACCCAGTTCCCCCCAAAGATCATCGTCTTTATCACTACAAAACATTAAAGCATTCAAGAGTTCCCCATCAGTAAGTCTCTTTGGATTATTAAAAGTTGGTCTTAGTTTTTTTGCCCTTAAGAGACTCAGCCTACCTTCTGCCATTTTACTGTCGTAATAATGCAGCAAATCGGAAACGGCAAAAAATTCCTATGTCTGGGATCTTATACCACACGCTGATACACGCACATCCACCTCCCTACTATGCTGCTTTCAAACTGATACATTTAATATAGTGATGGGAAGAATCGAATTAAATAATTCAAATAATTCGATTAAAAAATTAATCGAGTTATTTCGATTAATTATTTTAGAAATATCTCGAGATAATTTAGTAGTGCTCTGCGGTCAGCTGGAGAATCGAGTGAAGCGAGAGAGATGTCAAATAAAAGTATACTAGTATCAAAAGGAGACATAATACGAGTAAATTGCTCGTACTGGAAAACTTTTAGAATTAATCGAATTAGTAAACGTACTAAAGACTGACCATAGTAGTACTAGGAGTAGGTAAATGTGCAGACGGAGGCGGGACATGACAACATGAAACATTCGATGATCGTTCGGTGATTTCGTTGCAGTGCAACAAAGATAGGTGCGCTGTCGCTGTGACGGCCGGTGTGTTCTGAAGGAGTAAAATCGGTGGCATAAACTCTAAAAATGTAACTAAATTATTTTGTCATTTACAATTTTTATAAATAATATAATTGGAGAGAGTAAGACAGTGAAAGATGATATGACCGACCACTTCTCCACAGAGAGCTGCCGGGAAGTGTTCACGTTTATAAAAATTATAAATGAAACAATAATTCAGTTACCCTAAAAAAACTTACACCGCCGATTGTACTTTCTTAAAATGTCAATATACTATTCTATTTTAATCCGATTTATTTCATTCTGCGGTTGTGAATATAATAATTTGATAAATATCTCGAATTTTCATTCTAACGTCATCGATAGCTAATTCGACTAAATATCTCGAATTATTAATTTATTGTGAAATACTCAATATCACTAATATCTCGATTATAAAAATATCCCGATTATTCCCATCACTAATTTACGAAGTCGCCTGGCTCACATAAGAGTCGCGCGCACTGCGCTAAGAATGGGACCGATTCTCATAAGAGTCATGCGCAGCGAACGTGTTAAATAAACTTCGCTGATGGGGACCAATAATTCATGTTGAAATCATATTTTTGCTTCACCTTTATAGTGTAATAAACTACGATTTATGAAACTGAAACTCTCTTGCTCTATAGAATTTCATAAAAAAATTGAAATGCAATTGGGTGAGTGGAAAATGGTGAAAATATATCTCATACATAAATTATAAGATGTTTGTTTGTTTTATCATAAAAATATGTCAATTTAAAAGACTATACTGAAGTGCCGAAGTGCCCCAACGATTCACATTGTATCACGTTTTAACAATTATTATAACTTTTTGGTAGAAAATTAAATTGCGCATCAAACATAATGAAAGACAATGTCCAAAACATAAATTCAAAAAAATAGTTATTGTTTAAAGTGTCAGAGTAAAGTATTGTAACTAGCACCCTTTATACATTGTGACGTGGGCAATACCACAATTGTAATTATCGACCTTAAAAACATGCTATTACCAAATTTATAAAGTCGTTATATATCATAGTGGCTGAAATAGAGACAAAAAATTAATAGAAAATTTTAAAACATTGAGAACGAAAAAAAGTTAGACCTTCAAAAATTTACAGCTGCGTCTCAATTTTTTGAAACACTCTGTATACATGCGTATATATTTTTTTTGGATCTAAAGTAAAATTGTGATTAAATCTGAATTTAATCGAACAGAAGATAAATATAATTTTTGTAAAACAATTATTATTACGAGTATATAGAGTCGATTATTAACATATTTTGTCTAGTTTTAATAAACCTATAAGATGTAGTCTAGTAGGTTAATATCATAACATGCTAACAAAAAGATATTAAAGAATTATGATAAGTGATTACAACGATAAATTCTTATTGCAAGCATTTCCGCACTGCACGTATGAGAATATTTTTTGGAATGTGAACATGTTAATAAGTTACTAGTCCCAAATTGCCTTATCTTTTCATCTGTGTAAACTTTATTTCCCAAGGTTTTAACAACTCGAGGCGGCGGCCTACCAGTCGTAATTTATGGGGGTCAGTCTATTCCAACAGACGACTTGCTTTGGCATATTATATTAAAATTTTAAAATACAAATAAAATGTATTTCATAATGAATGTGCATTGTTGAGGGTTGATGTAAAGGAACCGACGTTTTTAAAACAATCTTGACACCGCAAACATTGACGTCTTCTAGGGAGCATTTAGAAGGGTCAAATGCGACAATATTTTTCTCCTTTGTGATCATGAAGAAAATTATCAAAATGAAAAGTTTGATATTTTTAAAATATTTAATACAGTCGTAATATATTTTCATTTTTAAATTATGTATCAAAAACCTCTAGAAAATTATATAAACTGTTTAAAATTATTTTGTGAGTTCAAATGGTACGGGACAATATTAAAAATCGGTGTCGGCTAGGAGCATCTCGACGGAAAGTTCTCACTTTCATGTCCCATTTGGAATAAAGAAAATAAATATTCATTTTATTTAGATATACTTATGTTTATTGAATTTTTTGGACGCAAAATTAAATTTTTAGAGACCTTATTGACACAATTTCGCCTTTTGAAAAATTTTTTGATAATAATCAATTATTTTTTAGTCTGCATGAAAATTGTTCTTCCTGGTGCATCGATTTGAAAAGTATTTAATAGGATTCTATCTTACACCTCCCAAGTATTATATATAAAGTCTCGAATGTCCACGTTGAGTCATGTTTGAGTATCTATCATACCATAGTCATAGACGCATAGACGATACGCCCAATTGAATAAATGTTCTATTTTCAGTTCTCAAAACGTCTATTTTCATATTTTCGTGTGAGTATTGAATCATTTACGACTCCAAGCTATCTATAGATGGAGAGATAGATAAGAAAATAATAAATCCATAATCTCTATCATTCGGCTTGCTGGTGTCAGGAATAACGATGCGTTCTTCCATCAAGGCGACCCGGGTTCAAAATCTTGCCAGACTAAATCAACAAATTATTTATAATGAATGAGTTAGCGGTACCAGTGATTGCACATGCACCAAAGAGCGTACCTGCTGTTGTCGGTGACTGGCCCTGGTAGCGAAAATATGTCGATGATAAATAAGTGATTAATGGTAGTAGAAGTAGTAGTAATTGTGGGAAGCTGGCGCCTCACAAGTAGGTCAATCTTACCGCCCACCTACCATCTCCTCAACCATCTGTTCCACCTGCTCCCTCCACAAACCTCCTCGACTTTCAAATGAAAGGTAGGAAGTCTTTCCATGTGAAGAAGTTCGCCTCTTCCTTCGGAAGCGTCTCAGAGTTGAGAGTGTCATTTATCAGTCGCCCGAATACCTCACACTGCGCTAAGTAGTGGTAGAAATATTCTTCGTTCGTCCCGCATCTCAAGCAGGTCCACACATATTAACAATCTGTGTCTCCTAAGTTTGTAGTAGCCTGTTAAGACACCCATCTCTTTCTGCTTTGGCCAAGTAACCAGGCCGACTGATTATGCTGAAAATTTAAGCTTTAAGAGCAGTTGTTGGGGCAGTCACTTAATTAGTGTTTCAGCGTTGTTAGTTGTCATTATCTAGTTTTTATTTAAAGAAGAAAGTGATATTATTGACAATGAAAAAAAAATAAAAATATTGACCTGAAAATTTAATGCAGTGCAGTATTGTTAGTTTTTCACATTACCTACTAAGTTAATCTGTTAACTGAATATGGATTTGTTGACTTAGTTGATTCATTCGATTAGCTGACGCTTTATTACATAAATTAACCTAAATCCATTATTTTGCGTCAATTGGAAAACTGTTTGTATGACATATTTAAACAAAAATTTTTCTGTTAAAAACAAAAATTGGTGTAACATTGTACCAATTTGTTTAAACTGTACTGTTCCAACTATTGATAAAAAGTACATTACAAATTTCAACCGTAATAGTTCTAGACAATTTTCCATAAATCTCAGGCAAATTGGATATCATATACATACTTTTACATCTAGTGGCGATCCCATATTACGTATTTAAATACGAAACCCTTGAACTGACTTAAAAATTATTTTCATAACTGACTGGCTGGCTTATCGTAATGAAAACCCACCGTAACGCCAGAAACACGTTTCGCACAAAGAGAAGAAGTAGTCGATGGTGATCACTAAGGAAAAGAAATTGGACTAGAGTCCAGGATCGGCAAACTACTACATGGTTGACAGAAGGACATACGTAGACAAATAAAAGAAAAAGTGTAGAATGAATGCCATCGCGGTAGCATATGTGGTCACATCTAATATTCTTTCTGCATTCGTGGCTGATAAATTCGAGCGATTTGGTCTGTACATGTGTTTCTACAAGAAAAATTAACACATCTACTGAGGTTAATGGTGTAAAATTCTGAATAATTCACATGGACTATACGCGGTCGTTTCGGTAACTGAGGAACAAGAGCTTAATTACGTATAATATTACATACGTTTATCAAATCCTGCAGTCGCAATACTGGTTGGATATATCACATATACGTATCATATCAATTAAATCAATTATATAAATTTTATGTAACAGCCGGCCCTGAAAAATTGCAAATATCTCCGTTGCCTAGTGATCACTGTTTATTTACTTCATCTTCCATTACGTTGCAAATTGTAACCTCGATATGTTATCACGATGTTTTCAGTATAATAAGTAAATTCTTGCTATCTATACCTTGCAATGGAACAGAATATTAGACAAACTCCAACGTTGATTATGTTCATGGACTCATTCAATATTGGACTTTGCTTGTCTAATTTTCTACCCACGTTGTTTATTCGTACTTTTGTTTGCATTTGAAATTTTAAAATATTTAGTTTACATATATAAACTAAATAGTCCTAAGGATATCTTAAAATAAAGAAGAAACTTTGACTTTAAAAAAATCTGTTTTCTCGTTTTTTGTTGCCCACACTCAACCATTTACTAGAGAAATATAAGAAAAAGTGTGATCAAACAATTTAAAGACTTAAATCTATGATAGGATGAGGAAAACATGGCGTGGTTTTTCCCAATTCTAGTATGTTTATATTTAACAAACTTTTTTTTAACATTTATTTAACCGACGCCTAGGAGACGAGCTACCCGTAACCTGGAAATTTTGTCAAACCTCTTCTCTAATGAAGAGTAGAGATTTTTCACTTGCCTAACATCTAATAAACAAGGAACCAACTGATTTATATCCCTTCCAAAGGATGGTCTATCACCTACACAACAACATACAATAATGGCTTCTACGTATATGCTGATATACAAACCGCAAGAAGACAGGACGAGGTCGCCGAGTTTCACTTGAGTTACCATCAATTTACTGACTACTGTTACCAAATTTCTCGTATCGAAACACGGGTATTGTTAAGGTAGGTCTACGCTCGCCCCATATTTAATAAACTTATATATGAGATTCTATTGACAGTAGACGTTTTTACGAAATTAATATCGTTGTGCGGCAATCACATCAAGTTGCACTGTTATTTGTTTTATGAATGTGTATTCAATGGATGGAGAGAGTATTTTATTATCATCATTAAATTAAATTACTATCCATAGACAAGCGGAAAGGACACGCCTCTGACCCTCTGACCCCGGATTCAATTCCCAGCCAAAGATATGGGACTTTTTGAAAAGCGGGAATTAATTTCAGCTTACTGGGGTACTGGGTATATGTCCGTTGTATTCAAATGTATAGCGTCGTCCACACAAGTATACAACGGGTTGTATTATCTGTGGTAGTTAACGGTTTAATCATACGAGTGAGACACAACGGTACTCACTGAAGTGTACCAATAGGGAAGGCTTCTTGGGAAACTAATGTTGATGAAGCAGCGCGTCAGTTACTGAATAGAATGTTTTATCAATTCCTACTTACGGTTATGTCTAACTAATCAACATAAAAGTAGAAGTTGACTTTATTAAAGAAAACTGTATTTTTGTTGCTAATTTATGTTTAATCCGTAAAAATTGATGAGACTTTTTCATATGTTACATACCTTTAATAAAGTGATGAATTATATAGAACGATTAGTCGATTCCCTTTGGAATAAAACGGATTATGCGTAACCGCCAAAGATATATTCTAAAATCAAAAACCTTAGAAATTTTGCGACTGTATTTTGTCTTGTCTTTGATGCAACATAAAAAGTGAATTGTTTAACATTGCTTCGTAGTTTTCGCAATTTCTCCTTGTCTTTTAAGTCTCTTAAACATGAAAAATGTTAATTAATTTAGCCTATACTATATGGCTTAAGTTACTATGACGACGGTAAGAATCAGCTCGATAAAGTGAAGGATAATTATTTCCGTTCGGCCAGCCAGGGCTCAAATCTGGTCCAAACTAATTCGATGATATATAGCGCATACTTTTGTCTACATTGAAAAGTAAATAAACTCACTAGTGTGCTTACCTCTTGGCGTCAATCTTCAGAAACAGGCCAAGTTAAATAAGCGATTGATAAAAGGAGGTTAAAAAATATAATTTTAAGACATGAAAATAATAAACATATTATGAACTGATATACGAAAAACTACGAATTTATCAATGTACACGTTATTAGCATTAGGAAGGCTATCCCCAAATTCGCTGGTGATAGAAGCTAAACACTATAGCTGAAAATAATAAAATATACCCATAGACCAAGTGAATATACCTAAAATTTAGGAATGCAGTCGAGTATACTCGCAAGAAAACTTATCAATTTCTATTTTAGGCAAAGTCATACCTAGGAGTTTTTTACATCTATGTTATATTATAATAATTAACTATAGATAAAAAAAGAGTCTGTGGTGATAAACCTATTTTTTTTTACTACAAATCGACAAACCTGTAAGAAATACTGATTAATTTATTATTTTTAATTTTAATCACAGCACTTTTAAGATGAGAAAGGGAATTGTCGATGCTCTAGATCTGGTTCGGACTCCGCGATAAACTATAGGACCTCGTCTCGCTTCATCTATCACAAAATTCCACTATTTTCAGGAGGTTACTTCGGTCAGTTACGAGGTGGTTAAAAAATTTTTTTTAAAGAAACCTTGATAGTGTATTAATCTTTAATTTGATCGTGTAAATTGTTTTACCTGTAGAAATTGTTTATTAATTTTTACAACTCATCTAATGCTAATTAAACCTGTGATAAGTTCACGTGTGTCCACTACATTATCTACAGTAATCCCACTAAGTTAATATATTTAATAAACTTACATTTTCATTAAATAAATTTAATTTCTTGTTTTAAAACCAAGAGCCCCAAACCCTATATAAAAATAAACGAAACAACACCAATTTCGGATACAACATTTTTTCTTCATGCGTAAAGTTTTCTCGGCGCCTATGAGTTTGACCAGCTTGATGTATAACGAATCGTAAAAAACTAATGTCCATTACGTGTTACTATTTTCGATGGTTGCCTTCCAAAATTTAAATTTGTACCGACCAGATCCACTCTTTGTCTTAGAGGTCAACTTTTAAATACATGAGACAGGAGAAGACACATTAAATACATTTATTAGTTCCTTTAAATATACCTCTTATACGTTGCTACTTTTATTTCTAAATCGCCTCAACATATTAATTGGTATACATAAACATCCTAACCTATAAATTTATAAAAACCTATGTATCCTCTTTTTAATGATAAAAGTAATTATCTGAATGAACAAAGTGTTCAGAAAAACTGTTTACTATTTTCTTCTATTCTCCCAAAAAGAATAAGTTAAAATCGGATGAATATATCATATCCAAAAACGGATTCTAAGTTTGCCCCTAAAATGGGGTGGATGGATTTTTCATTTATTTTAAAAACTGTTCAACATAATCCTAGAAACTGACAGGCTTAATTACTCTTATTACTCATACACATAACCTTCAAATCATAATAATTTCGTATCGGTTGATTTTTTTCCATAAATATTTAAAGTTGAAATTTTAATTCAGTTTTTATTATACATTTATCATTTATCTATAAAAAACATTATTTAAAACTCCTAGAGTAGAAGCCAAGGAATTTTTCAGATTAAGTAATTTTGAATATTGGGAATTTGTAAAAAATCATTGCACATCACGCAAATCACCAAAGTAAGTCGGTGGTGGAATTTATTTTCATAGGATATTCAGGCAGCTTAAGATTATACTATGGTAAAAGGTTCATATTTTCTTTTTGCAGATTCCGACTGTTACATACTATTTAAATACATACAAGCTCTGATGACACTATTAAAACAAATATAGGGTCTACCATTAGGAGGTTTCATTTTAAATCTCGCGCCATTTTTTGCCTGTAACAGATGGAGCAATATTTTAGCCACTAGGTGGTAGATAAGTTGTTAAATGAGTGATTTTCTACTGCATTTTCCATGATAGCGTGAAATATAAATACATCATTAAATATGATTTGAACGAAACAACTACTCAGCGGGCAAGCATTGGATTATACCTTCAAATCATGATAGATTGGTAGCCAATATCATTTGTCAATTCCTAACCAGACATAGACGGGTTTCGAACTTATTAGTTCTCCTCAGTATGCTATAGGTTATGGAACAGACAAATGATAGTGGCCAACCTGCTTGTCATATACTGACTAAGGTAAATTGAGTAGTGATGAGAGGTATGTGAAACTTCTCATATGGTCCAAATGCTACCATCCGATCGACATCATAGATGTCTCTGTGGCGGATAGCGACTTTCTAAGCAAATACTGAGAGCGGTGACCTGTAGCCCAGGTGGACTAAACTACTGTTATTACATATGATTTGAACGAAACAACTACTCAGCGGGCAAATACCCCGACCTGCATTGGATTATACCTTCAAATCATGATAGATCGGTAGCCAATATCATTTGTCAATTCCTAACCAGGCATAGACCGGTTTCGAACTTATTAGTTCTCCTCAGTATGTCATAGGTTACGGAACAGACAAATGATAGTGGCCAACCTGCTAGTCATATACTGACTAAGGTAAATTGAGTAGTGGTGAGAGATATGTGAAACTTCTCATATGGTCCAAATGCTAATATCCGACCGACATCATAGATGTCTCTGTGGCGGATAGCGACTTGTGAAACAAGTACCGATAGCGGGTTTATGCAGATGATAGTTTAATCGGCAGTGCCCGGCATATAGACCTGTTACAGTTTTCAAGTTTACCGTGTTTAACTCTAAAAGTTCCTTAGCAACTGTCTGCCCTCGGTAGGTCGGCTTTATTCCGATCCCACTCATCTCTTTCTGGAGAAAGGATGTTGAAGGTCAGCTCGTAGTTGGTCATGGTAGGCATAGTATCCGAGGGCATTCCCAGGATGCTATGATTCTCTATGTCATCCAGAAACCTGTTCCGCTCCATGATACTAGTTTGCGGATATTAATGGCCGCTTGTTGCGGTCTGTAGGTTGCCCACCTGGCCTCTCTCTCCAAATATATATGAAGAGGGGGTAACTCCAGGAGGATTTCCATTGCAGCTGACGGTGTGGTTCTAATTGCTCCCGTTACGGTCATGCATGCTAATCTTTCCAATCGGTTATCTTGTTGCTTAAGTAGTTTGAGCTGATTATGATATCTAATACCCCGTTCCTATTTCTGGTGACAAAGGTTGGTTCGGAACCAATGTTATTCACAGTTAGTCCTTCACCTAATAAGTATTCAAAAAGTGACTCATCTCTTTGGTTATTGTTCGTGCTTTCCCACGCTGTATGGTGGGCTTTCGCATCACATCCAATAACCAGGTGGATATTGTTCCTTTTGCTGTAGGCGATTAAATCTCGCACTGCAGCTGGAGGAGGCTGGTCTGCAACTCTATCACCCGGGAAGTAGGTTGAGCAGACGATTATTTCCATCTTTCTTCCTCCCTCCGAGATCGACACCTGGATGGCTACATCTTGGGTGCAGTAACCTGTAAGTACAAAATAGTTAACGTTATTTCTGATCAAGTTACATGCTCTGGGTCTTTCATCAGAGCCGATTTCTATTACCTTGCCAGAAGTATTTCCCAGGGCACTTACTCGGCCTGTATTACTTTTCCAGGGTTCCTGGAGGAGAGCGATGTCGATTTGCTCTTCCTTAAAACTTTTGCCGAGGACGTATGTGCCGCCCTGGCTTTTTGTAGATTCGCCTGTAGACACCTAATATAAGATGTTATTGGGTAGTTTATTTTGAGGATAAGGATTAGGGATATTAGTTGTGGAAGTGTTGAGAAACGGTTGGGTTAGGTAGGGTTAGGTTGTGGGTATCAAAGGAAGTTAAGGGGGGTGGGATTTTTTATCCTCCTCCCGGAAGGTGAATGTTTCTCACTCTTCCTGGAGGTGGTTCTGTCTGGTTTAGGGTCCCCTGCCGTTCCCTTCTTCGAAGGCGGTTTAATTTCACTCTTCTTCAGATAGAGTTTATTTGGGAGGGATTTTCCTTTCCCAGAGGTTCCCTGTCGGAGCTGTTCGCTCCTCTTAGGAAGCGATTGTAGTTCGCTTTTCCCTGGGGGCGTTCCTACCACCGCTTTCTTGTCAGAGGGGTCTTTACCTCCTCTGACTTTTGGGCGGAATTGGATTTGTCCAAATCCGCAGATTATTAATCATATAATCCACGTAAATTATCTTCTTAAGAGATAATGTTATATTAAAGCAACTTGTAATACTTTCCACTATATAAATTTCAATTACTATAAATCTGATTTGCATAATTATTTTAGTCATACCTGAAGTTATCTGAGAACTTGAATTTTATTAGCGAATAATGTATAAAGAACATATCTTTTCAGTTATTGTTACTTTGTACCTACTAACACCCGCACAGTTACTACTAGAATATATAAATGTTCTCCTTTCGGTTAACTTATTTTTAAAAAGTAGACAAAACTTTTTAATTTGTTTTATTCTGTATAATCGTACTGAATAGAATCAGTCGTCTAAGTATGCAATTATACAATTTCCAAAATAAAATGTTCTAATCAAGAGACGTATTTGATCAAAAGTAATGTTATATTCAAATTGTATAGTCATAATCCGAAAATGAGAATATCTGTTTAATATCTTATTAATAAAATCACATTAATATTACATCCTCTACTACTGTCCAAATAGTGTTACAAAAGTTCATAATTCGTATATTAGCATAACGTTACGAATCATGAAAATAATTTTGGCTGCAGTAGAAACTCATTATTAACATGTCCACATTCCATTGAATATTCCCATACGTGAGTACAGTACAAGTTAGTTAACTACGGAAATGCTTGCTATAGAAATTAGTCAGGTGCATATGAACCTGCTTGCTGAGTCTAATCAAGACATATGTAAACTGTTTATGACATTGAAGGAACCACGTTACGATCTACCTGCATATATTTAACCCGAATATTAAATGTTAGTAATGTGATCACTGTCAACATGTTTTAGATTTGTTATTAAAAATACAGTCCCACACAAAATTAACTTCAGAGACTAGAGTCTAGGAGATGTGATTTTTTTTGTGTAGCTGAGTCCGGTGAATAGTTTAAGACACGTTTCCAACACAAAACTAGCTTTACTATCAAAATAGAGGTTATTCGCGAAAACAAACAGTACTCTGAACGATCAATTTTTATAATTTAAATTATTTTATATTTTTCTCTACGTTCGTATTGAAAAGTAAAGAATCAGAACCCAATATTCGTTTGGTGTGGCATGAATCTTGCAGCACTTATCATATTACTTTCCATACTCTCAATTATTAAAAGAGTTTTGAATACGTAATTTATTGGATAAACTTGATAATTGAATTTAGGATTTTACATTAATAATACAAGACTCACAATTATTTAAATTAATGTTAGGAAGAGCCGGAGAACTACTATTAAGAACATTAACATCTAAGTTAACAAATATTTCCGTTGAATTTCCGTTATTGCCCATTATCTTCTTTCAAATCATTATTTTTGTTGTTCAGGCTGTCTCCTAGATAACCTGTTGCCACTATTGAAGAGCGCGCTAGCCGCCGTGTCTTTTCAAATTGGTAAGGTCCGCTCCAACGTTGTCTGACAGGCTCAATGATGTTCGACGAAAATAATGGCCAGTATAACTTTCAGGTTTCGGTAGTTTTAAAAAATATTCTGCTATTTTTTTGGAATATGCTCAGAAGTGTTTATGCTGTCACAAATAGGACAAGGCTTTGTGTGAATTTCTTTTGAAAATCCTTTTTTATCGATTTCTCCCTAGCTGGGTTATTATCTTTTCCTATTAAGTTGGGAGCCACGTGACTTGCTGCCACGAAAATAATTTTAGTATTGTTGCCTTGGTATTTGATCGTACGAATAGAATTTTCTCAAGGTCGATTTTGTTTATACGGAGAGATAAGGTAGCCTGTTCTTAACCTCGTTGAATTTCTGTGTGCCTTTGGCTATGCTGGTAGAGCTGAGCAACACTTCAGCAACTCCTCTTCGTCGGTTCTCGCTTAAGGGACATGTTTCTACCTCAGACTTTGTAGCTGAAGGATTTAATCAAGCGGCTTATGCTTTTCATTTATTTACCAGGGCTTAAAAAATTTGCACAGGGGTCCGTGGCAATTTGGCCTTTTTCTAGTCTGAAAATGACTTTAAGGAGTACTGAAAATATTTTTTCAGTCAGCTTTTATGTAAAAATAAAATTGGGTCTATGCAAAAATATCTTTTTACTGCCCTGCGAATGCTCTTTGAACTATGAAATTTATTTTTTCAAAGTTGCTGAAGGCCAAAAAATAATTTGAACAGAGAGATCAGGTGGTTTGTGAAAGTGTAAAGTCGCTAAGACCAAAAATAAAATTGAATAGGGAGTTCTTTAGATGAACGTAAAATTCACAATCATAAAACACTTTCAAAAAATGTCTTGAAACATTGTTGAAATTCAACAGACTGGATGGCAAGTTGACCTGCAACTTAGATACTACTAGCCTGCCTAAAAGGTCGCGCAAGACCTCACAATTTTTCTTAATAATGAACGATTTGTATAACAAAAAAAAATTATAAAAATTTTTCTGTCGGATTCGAAAAAAATTTGTTTGAGCACAGTATCTTTTTATGCTTAATATTATTTTATTAAAATTTGAAAATTTACTTTCAAACGTCGAACGTTATTGAAAATTTAAAAATTAATTTTTCTATGTCCTGGTGAACAATCAAATTGATTTAGATGAAATTTATTTTTTGAAAAAAATTTTGGCTCTCAATCCTTAAAATAAAAAAATATCAATAAATTCTGAAACTTTTATAGTAGCCTTTAAACACCCGGGAATCTTAGAACTAACCAATATTTGTTGATTAAATGAATTTTAAGTCAAATGAAGCTTTAATTTTAAAATAACTTAAATTTTCTAATATAAAACTGAGGTACAAGAATTTATCTCTATTTATCATAGCATAATGAGGCGTAGCACCGTCGTGTTGGAAATAGAATTTCCTCAACAAATTATCCTGTTCAAGTTGCGGATAAAAAGAAATTTTCTAACATATCCAAATATGATGGGGCATTGACAATTGGATTGATAAAAAAAGGCCGTACATTTTTTGTTTTGATGCCGCACATCAAACTAACTTTTGGAGAGGATCTGACATACTGATAAAAATTTTTGAGATTTTCTGATGCCCAAACTCTACAATTATGCTTATTCACCTTTCCATTTAAGTGAAATGATGCTTCGTCTGACATGATTAACGTATCAAGAAAATGCCTTTCTCTTCTACGTAAATTAAAAAATTTTCTACGAAATTGTACTCGTTTTGGAAAATCAGTTTCCTTTAATTTTTGATGAATCTGAATTTTATAATTATTAAATTTTAGAACATTTTTCATAACAGTATGAACATTAATTTTTGGAATACCTGTTAGGGGGAGACATTTTTCTTGTAGAAGAGGAAGGATCATTTTGTGTCATTGCCAAAATTTCAATTTCATTATTAAGCCTATTTTCATTATTTGGAGTTATTTTTTATGGGCAATACAACCCGAATTCCATACCATTTTCTAATTGAATTTTTTGTTAGAGGTTCCTTGTTATAAGTTGTGGTGTAGTTTTAAATCTTTTTTTTGTTGTTTTTTTAAGATTTAGTGTCAGAAAAAAAAGATTGCACACTTAGCTTTTTCACTTAAAGTAAAAATTTTTCTTAAAGTAACTCAATACCCGAGTTGTTAATAAATTAATTTCGATAAAACGCAGTATTCACTTTAAATGCTTATAAAACTATCACTCTGTATAATTTCCGTAACAAATATGTAATTTTCGGAAAGAAGAAATAATGGGCTTATCAACTGTGAAAAAATGTACATGGTGTTCCATTTGAAATAACAAAGTTGCCCTATCCCCGAGAATACGATGTGTCATTTCCGATTAAACCGGAGGTGGGCAAAAAATGACGGATACTCAAGAAGAAACTCATCAAAATTAGAAGACTGGCGAAAACAGCATTTCATAATCTCAACTAGTTCAAAAGTTACATAGGTTTAGTTACATGGTATAGGATTTGCAATTAGCACCGATGGTTGTGGTGCCAAGTTCTCAGACCTGATAGTAGCTTAAGACGCAAATAAGGTGCGAGGAATAAATCTCCATATAACTATCTTTATTTTACATAATTAGAAAACTATAGTTATTAAACATGATTTGAAGGAAACAACTACTCATACCTTCAATTCATGATAGATCGAAAGCCAATATCATTTGTCAATTTCTAACCAGACATAGACTGGTTTCGAACTTACTTGTTCTCCTCAGTATGCCATAGATTATGGAACAGACAAATGATAGTGGCCAACCTGCTAGTCATATACTAACTAAGGTAAATTGAGTAGTGGTGAGAGGTATGAAACTTCTCGTATGGTCTAAATGCTACTATCCGACTGACATCATAAATATCTCTGTGGCGGATAGCGACTTGCGCAGCAAGTACCGAGAGTGGCGACCTCTAGCACAGGTGGACTAAACTACTATTATTAAATATGATTTGAAGGAAACAACTACTCAGCGGGCAAATACCCCGACCTGCATTGGATTACACCTTCAAATGATATTGGCTATCGATCTATCATGATTTGAAGGTGTAATCCAATGCAGGTTGGGGTATTTGCCCGCTGAGTAGTTGTTTCCTTCAAATCATATTTAACAACAGTAGTTTAGTCCACCTGGGCTAGAGGTCGCTGCTCTCGGTACTTGCTTCGCAAGTCGCTATTCGCCACAGAGACATCTATGATGTCAGTCGGATAGTAGCATTTAGACCATACGAGAAGTTTCATACCTCTCACCACTACTCAATTTACCTTAGTTAGTATATGACTAGCAGGTTGGCCACTATCATTTGTCTGTTCCATAACCTATGGCATACTGAGGAGAACAAATAAGTTCGAAACCGGTCTATGTCTGGTTAGGAATTGACAAATGATATTGGCTATCGATCTATCATGATTTGAAGGTGTAATCCAATGCAGGTCGGGGTATTTGCCCGCTGAGTAGTTGTTTCCTTCAAATCGTATTTAATAACAGTAGTTTAGTCCACCTGGGCTAGAGGTCACCGCTCTCGGTACTTGCTTCGCAAGTCGTTATCCGCCACAGAGACATCTATGATGTCAGTCGGATAGCAGCATTTAGACCATACGAGAAGTTTCATACCTCTCACCACTACTAGAATACTATACATAAACAAAAACATAACTTAATCATTTTCTTTCCATCTGGTTGTAAGTTATAGTTTTCTTATTCGGAGTGATTGTGTTAGAACAGTTACTGTTCTTCCAAATCATCTTCATCACCACGTTTTATCATTTTTTTTTCGCTATCACTTGTTTATCAGTTGTGACTACTTTATCGAGAATAGGAACTCTTTTTATCTGACGGGCACCAAAGTATCTCAACACTTTTTCGCCAACCGTGATTGTGCTTTGAAACATTTTGTATTTTTTGATCTGCCAGGCGCCAAAATACCTCACTGGTAATTACTTCACGTAATATGTTCTACTGGGCATACTCCCTGCGGTGGTTTTGTAGAGATTATTACTTTGACATCAATTGACAAAGATAATCTTTGCCAATACAATCTAATGTTATATTGAGAAATTGAAGGTAGCACTTTGTTGATTCATACAGATCATATTATGTGAACGCCTTTAATGAAACTATTAGTCGACCGTCGATTTGCTAGTTACATTCTAGAGCTTTATGTGTTTCTAGATTCTTCCAGAATTTCGTCTTGTAGCAACATTTTATTTATATATTCGTATTTTTTTATTTCGTAATTTCTCAACTACAAAGATTATTAATCTTTATTTAGAGTTTCTCATAAATAAATATAATCAAACAATAAAATGTTTTGAAAAAAATTAATTGCATTTCACACAGAAATTTAGAGCTTGTATGAACTGTTTTAATTTTTTAATGATCTGACATTTGCAAAATGAAGCTATAAAAATTAATAGTATTTGATGAAGGCAAAAACGATTAAATAATTCTTTAATGTTATTATATTTTAAAAATGTAAGAAGTAACTATTAAGATTTTATTCAAAAATTAATAAAAATAAAGTGCACTAATGGCCATTTTACTTTTAAAGTTATTTTTGTGTTATTTAATTTTTCAGGTCATGTTAATTCTACATTGAAAATGATAAATACGTGACGTGTCACCTTGTAATTAAAAGATGTGGATTAGTAATAAATTTGTCATGGGAAAGTATTATAAAATTGTTATGCAAAATTTGTGTTAGCGTTAAGGTTGTGGTGAATTATCTGGTTCATCTCTTATTTTGTGTTGACAAGTCATTCTAATAAAACTGTCATCATCGAAAGTATACTGCGATGCATGCTTAACAAAACTAAAAATGTTAGTCATTAAACCGTTATCAAGTTTAAGTTTAGTAAAGAAGCCTATAAAGAAATAAATAGTAAAACAGTATTCTCAGCTTTAAACGGAAACAATTTGAAGAAAAAAAGCACTGAATGTGTCAAAGTACAAATATTACAAAAAAGAATTTAACTTGGTTTAAAGGATTTTTATGAATAAAAAAACTTTTCAAGGTATTTTTTGTATCAACATAATGGTATTTTATTTTTTTATTATCACTGCATTATAATCCTTGTTTAAACAACTAAAAAGCGCACAAAAACCCAAGATTAAAACACGCCGTGTTATAATATGTTAAAACAATTTCAATAATTTTTATTTATCCATCATATTACATCAACAAACAACAAACATAACAAACGAAACCATTTCAAGTAAACGTTAAACATACAATTATAGTTATTTGATATTTGAATACCACCTGCATTTTCACTGGCTATTTGAACATCTACAACATTCACTGATGATGATGTTGACACAACGTTCGGTAGAAACATTAACTGAAGATGTTGACACAGCATTATTTCCTCCTTTATTAACAACTTCAGCAATGAGTTTCGAAACTTCGATTTTGTTCACTCTAGACTTCTCAGTGTAATGGGAGGCAACCGCGGAGGATTTACAACCTACTTGAAGTTTAAGTTTGTCCACAATTATTATGGTATCATTGGACATATTTGTCACTCGAAGAAACAATTTTTGTAACATACTTCACACTACTGTTTCTATATTGTTAATACCTCCCTATTAACTGAAAAAATATCCAACAAGTCCTAATATGTACCATTTTTCTGTGCACACAATAGACCCTATTATATTGCCAGGTAATAAATGCTTTCCCATTTTAATTTAATTTAAATATACAAATTTTTAATTAATCTCCTTCTGTGATAATAAATTTGTTAAAAGTGTATAATTCTTCAGAAAATTACCACAGTGACTTATTTCAGTATCCTAAAGATGAAACAAATTATTTCGAAACGTCGACTTTTTAAAAAACCAGTCTGTTTTTTTTTAATTATTGGCCTCAATCCCAGTATGTCTAAAGAAAATATACATATAACAGGAAACCAAACATTCAGTTAAAACTATAAAATTAAGATTCTTCTTGACTACGCTGATATTATAAATAGGTTTTTAAAAACTTATTGAATCAACATACCGAAGAGAAGCGTCACAGAATATAAAAAAAACGGTCAGATACTCAACGAAAATTAGCTCATTATGAAAATTATTTGAAATTTCTTTTGCAGTGCAAAAAAAAAAAGTCTTACCGCAACAGATTCAAAAAAATTCAAAATGCATTAAAAACTTGTTCATATTGAATAAAACCTACCATTCTAAAATAGTTTCGAAGTTTTATCACTTCCGGTTATACCGGAAGTTGACACCAACTTTTTTTATTTTAGATAAAATCCCCCCACTTTACTGACATGTTTGGATTCTTTATCAAAAGTAAGGGTACGTTTAATAATAGAACCCTACCTTAGTTCTCAACCGTTTTTGAGTTATTACAATTCTTTTAAAATGTTTATCGTTTTCGGCGTCTCACTTTCTTGCCGGTATCTTCAAAACCAATTGACAATTATTAATAATTTTTTAACATCTTAATGTTTTAATAAGTTATCAAGCCGTAACAAAAAAATTGAAAAAAATTTATAAAATGAAGTTAAAAACGCCTTGAAAATCGTAAATTAAAATCTAAAAAACTTAATTTTTTTAAATAGCACACCATTACTCGCTCAATCATTAGCAAAAAAGAGATGAGCACTATGTCGCTAAAATTGATAATTTGTGAGAAATTTAAAAAAAACTGATGAATTTTTTTATTATTTTACAAATGTTCTTCTTTAATTGAATTAACACTGTAACACAAAAAGCTAAACAATAATAAAAGAAATCTTGTATTATTAAACCTACCCTTAATTTTGATAAGGAATCCAAAAATGTCAGAAAAGTGCGGGGGGTTCTATTTAAAATAACAAAATTGATATCAACTTTCGGTATAACCAGAAGGATAAAACTTCGAAAATATTTTAGAATGGTAGGTCTTTTGCGCAAACCCTTTCTACCAAAATTTCAAAACGACATTTCAATTCACTCAAGAGATATGTCTAGGGAGTAGGTTGAAAACGAACACCCGTATTCCATATACATCATTGATAGCACTATGTGGCTAAAATTGATATTTTGTGAAAAAAAACTGATGAATTTTTTTATTATTTTACAAATGTTCTTTAATTAAATTAACACTGTAACACAAAAAGCTAAACAATAATAAAAGAAATCTTACAGAAATTGTTCGAATTGTTGTCCATTTACTTCCAAACAAAAAGAGTAGTAAATAGACTGATGCTAGGCAAAAAAGCATTAGATTGCTGTGGATGTCGATTCCACGCCGGCGCCGTGTAACTATCATTAAGAATGCTGGCCCTACTTGACAAACAGTTGTTTCAGGACAGTTTTGTTGAATTGTAGTGTAGTAATTTGTTTACTAGACTAGACATTTTTAAACGTTTGTTGTGACAATGTATTCAAATGAAGTTATTCTGGATTTATTTTATCTTCATAACGACTGTCAAATGTTCATAAAAGAACATGTCGAGCTTTTAACGAAAAAATATCCTAATTTACCAAAAAATGACACCAAAAGAATTTCGTAAGGTTCATAGCAATTTTCTTCAAACTGGTTCGTTGAAAGCAAAACCGAATCGTGAAAAAAACTGGGTTTGAAACCAACATCTTCAATGTTCTGGTGTACTTTCACGCATATCCTCGAGCTTCTATTCGATGTACTGTTGAAGCGCTGGGAATTTGCCAAACTTCCATTCACAACATTTTATCAGAATGCACAATTACAAAGCGACTCCAGTACAACATTTGTTGCCAAATGATTTTTTATGCAGAGTACATTTTTGCGAATTTCTTTTGGTTACAATTCAAGAAAACCCTAATTTTTTGCGCAAAATTGTCTAGACTGATGAAGCCAAATTTAACAGAGAAGGAACATTAATACGCGGAATAATCACTTTTGGCCTACAGACAATCCCTACCTGAAGTGGGAGCGCGGTTTTCAAGAAAGTTTAGCATAAACGTTTTTTGCTTGCTGAAAGAAAATAAATTAAGTTTCACTATGTACCGGGAAAAGTTAAACGGCGCCAAGTAAGTAGAACTGTTAAACGGTACTGTGGATGCATTTTTGGAATATTTGCCTTTAAACCAGTTAGCGACATCTTTATACCAATTGGATGATGCTCTCCTCATTGCACCCAGGCGGTAATAAGAGTGCTTAACAACTTCTTTGAGGATGGCTGGTTACGACACTTAGGACCATGGGATTGGCCAGCTCGATCTCCAGCTCTAACGTCATTGGATTTTTTTCTTTGGGGTACTTTAAAAGCCCTGGTTTATAAAGCACCAATACAAAATATTGAAGATTTTCAGGAACGAATCACTACAACAACAGCAGAGATTCGACCTGAACAAATGCTTTAAACTGTTTTGTCTGCCGAGAAAAGAGGTTTGAAATGTTTGGATGCAAGTGGATAACAATTCGAACAATTTCTGTAAGATTTCTTTTATTATTGTTTAGCTTTTTGTGTTACTGTGTTAATTTAATTCAAAAAGAACATTTGTAAAATAAACAAATTGTATTTATCAGTTTTCTTAAATTTTCTCACAAAATATCAATTTTAACCGCATAGTGCTTTATACCTTTTTTTACTAATGATTGAGCGGGTAATGTAACGGTATAAAAAAATATATGGGGTGCTATTTAAAAAAAATTAAGTTTTTTAGATTTTAAATTTACGATTTTCAAGACATGTTTTTAATTTAATTTTTAATTTTTTTTCAAATTTTTTGTTACGGCTTGATAACTTATTAAAACATTAAGAAGATGTCAAAAAATTATTAATTACTGTCAATTGGTTTTGAAGATACCGGCAAGAAAGTGAGATGCCGAAAACGCTAAACATTTAAAAAAAATTGTAATAACTCAAAAACGGTTGAGAACTAAGGTAGGGTTGTATTATTAAACTTACCCTTGATTTTGATAAGGAATCCAAAAATGTCAGAAAAATGCGGGAGGGGGTTTTATTTAAAATAACAAAGTTGATATCAATTTCCGATATAACCGGAAATGATAAAACTTAGAAAATATTTCAGAATGGTAGGTCTTTTGCGCAAACCCTTTCTACCAAAATGTCGAAACGATATTCCAATTCACTCAAGAGATATGTCTAGGGGGTAGGTTGAAAACGAACACCCGTATGTCATATACATCATTGATAGCAATTAATAGATTAGTATAATTAATAATGTTATTTCTGTCCATAATGTTTTATTAATGTAACAAGGAAATGTTACGTGTTACGACTTTTTGCTTGTCATTCCTGTCAGCAGAAGGCTTTATTCCAGTGAGTTATGCTATTCAGGTACATATTACAAAAAACATGTTTTTTTGTCCGCTAGTGGAATATTGCAGACGTTCGCCTTAAAGCATGACATCTGTATTTATCTGCATCTGGTAGAATCAAAAAACGTGCTAGGAGAAGAGTATCTATCAAAAGTATTAATCCCAACGACTTGTTTGATGCACTTTCCATTGAAATATATCAGAAACACCCTATCTGTCAGTAGTAACATTCCTCGGACATAACGAAAGGCAAGAAGAATAAACCAACAAGGAGTGCTTAATCAGATTTTAGCCAATCAAAACTTAAAGCGTCACGGTGATGTCATTGGTAGCCAATTAGAGGCCCAAAAAACATAATATAGCGTATCTCAAATTATGACACTAAAACAATCTTAAATCAATGGCAATGATTATAGTGTAAGATTCCATAATAAAGAGGTCATTAACTAATTGTTAACTGAGAATGTCAAAAACTTTATTAAAATCAGTGATGTAAGAATATAAAGAATGTATATATACCTACATTCTTTATATTTCATGAGAACGTTTATATATATATACATATATATATATATATATATATATATATATATATATATATATATATATATATATATATATATATATATATATATATATATATATATATATAAACGTTCGCATGAAATAAACAAAATCAGCAAAATTATGAAATACAGATAAAGGCAAGTGTGTTTCGTAATAAAATATATCATACGTTGGTAAAGTTTTGTTTTTATATTTGTTGGTTACTATACGTATACAAACATTTTCAAAACATCCAATTTTATATCTAAAGTCTTATACCCGCATGGATGTAGTGTAGAATATACTTTTTCTAAAATCACTTGGTATAATTAATTCACATAAAAATAAATTGTATATTTAACGGAAAATCTAGACAAACAAAAATTTTAATGCACAATGTAAATTTGGAAGTAGTCTTTATCTTTAATTATTTATAAATAATAACAAAGCAGACAAACAAAAATTCTCTCACATAGGTCATGAAAAATAAGAAAACTATTAAAAAAAATAAGCTAAAATGAGATGCGACAAGTAAAATAGAATTAGTCCACAAATATCTTCGCGTTTGTTGGGGTTACAAAATATATACAATTGTTTAAATTATAAAACAACATGATACAAGATAATTTATCATCGCCTTTTGTGATTAAGGTATGTGTAGTTATACGATAAACCTCTATATGTTCCCACGACATAATAATTTGAAAAAAATATATTTTACAAAATACCTAAACATTTTAATATTTACACATAGAAAACAAGTTTACAAATATTACAAATAATACAATATTACAAAAAAGATTCAGGTAAATTTTTTTTATAATTATCTGTTATTATATTTCCTTCATTAGTATCAACAATGACATTTTGTTCATTTTCATTTTGTTGTAAAATTGTATTTACTTCAAAGCTCCTGCTTTTTCTTCCTCTACCTTCTCCAAGATATTGCCGATAATAATGCTTCTATCTTCTGTTTGACACTTGCCTTATCATTCTCAAATAAAATACTGAGAACAGTATTTCTTTCAGTATATTTTATAATGCTCCAGCTATAAATAAATAAAGTGCATGAAACATTGACGACATTATTCATTTAAATATTGTTACAAAAAAATACACAATTTTTTTGTTTAGTTTTCAGATAACTTCAATAAATGCATTTAAATAATGTTATAAAAAATAGACAAAATCTAATTACGTGTTAGTTTCCTTCATAAATTTCTTTAAAAATCGCACTTCTCAAAATCCACCGAACAGATTTGGCTTAAAGTAGAGACGGCATTATCTTAACAAAATAAAAGCCATTTCTTTTTCAGCTCCTTATTCTTTGGAAATCTGTGGTAAGATAATATTTATCGTTTCATCACTTGTATCGAGACTGTACTTTACACAGCATCGGGTAGGCATTGTACCCTAAAATAGAGTAGAAAAGGTTTAATTTAATATTTCTACCTTTTTGATTATGTAGATTATTTTTAAATTAAAACGACAATATCAAATTGACTCATCGTAATTTCCAACTTGCTATTTTTGGTTACAATTACATATAATTAATAACCATTACTTAATGTTTATTTTAGCGCAAACAGAAAATATTTAAACCTATTTTTATTTACGAAAAAACCATTGAGGCTTACTTACCTACTTTCCAAAAAAATTACCCTTATTATAATATTGATGCAGTAAAACGTGCATACAGTAAGGTCTGTCTTATATGATATAGTTGTGTCACTTAAAACTTCTAGGTATTTCCATTAAATGTTATAATAAAGGAATAAACATAATTAACACAAAATCAGAAAAATCGTAATTAAAAATCACACAACCACTATGAATACTATGAAAATAAACGGCCATTGTGTCTACAGTTACATTGTCTACTGGTAACGTCAGTTTGACATTATCTGTCTTTCTGATTTGCTTACATTGCTAAATGGGGATTAAACACTCCTTGTTGGTTTAATCTTCTTGAACGAAAGGTACTTATTAAATTTCTTAACATGGATGGATGGACGGATGTTAATAATTAGGATATAACCTCTTATGATGTCGCTCATGCGTAAATTGCACATTTCGTACCTCCTGCATGAACCAAAAATAGCGACAACTTTCAAAAATTAAAAAGTATTATCTGGAGCATGAACGAAAAACTTACTTAGATCTTCTTCTGTAAAAACTAAGAATATTTTAGGTTCTAAACCTTTATTCGCTCCTTTCATGAATGCATGCAGTTTGTGGTAGGATGTTAAATCTATTCCACTTTTTTACTCAGCATTGCTTTTAGTTTTGAATGGATACACTAAAGTGTATGTGGAAGATTAGACATTTCTATTATATGTTTATTATGATAACAACATTACTGATTCATCAACACTCTAGGTATCTTTCTTCTCCATGGCGACAACTTTCAAAAAATAAAAAGTATTATCTGGAGCATGAATGAAAAACTTACTTAGATCTTCTTCTGTAAAAACTAAGAATATTTTAGGTTCTAAACCTTTATTCGCTTCTTTCATGAATGCATGCAATTTGTGGTAGGATGTTAAATCTATTCCATTTTTTACTCAGCATTGCTTTTAGTTTTGAATGGAAACACTAAAGTGTATGTGGAAGATTAGACATTTCTATTATATTTTTATTATGCTAACAACATTACTGATTCATCAACACTCTAGGTATCTTTCTTCTCCATGGCGACAACTTTCAAAAATAAAAAGTATTATCTGGAGCATGAATGAAAAACTTAGATCTTCTTCTGTAAAAACTAAGAATATTTTAGGTTATAAGCCTTTATTCGCTCCTTTCATGAATGCATGCAATTTGTGGTAGAATGCTAAATCTATTCCACTATTTTTACTCAGCATTGCTTTTAGTTTGAATGGATACACAGTGTGGATGACTGGACATTACCATTATATGTATATTATGCTAACAATATTACTGATTCATTAACATTATAGGTCTGTTTCTTCTCCATACACAGCACTAACTTATCCTATTCTATATAATAAGAATCCCGGATTTTGCAGGAAATAGTTTTAACTCAGCCTCTGCGGCTAATTTTCAATTTGAAGTGAAAGTTTTTCTATATTCTTAACTATTTTCGACTGAAAATTATTAATTTAATGAACTATCAGAGAAGCTTGTAAACGATAATTGCAAACTCCACGTCAACAATACGTGACAACGTCAGGTGGTCTACTTCATAAAATCTATTAAAATTTAAGAAAAATGTTTTTCATTTAACTTTAATTTCCAACTTTATTTGTCAAGTCATGATGCAGGTATAGAAAAAAAATAGCGTATGATATAGTCTTCCCAATATGAATTTGAACAGCATAAAAATGCCAACAACGGGAATTTAGTCATATCCATGAGCGTCGATCAAAAAGGTTTAGAATTATCTTTTAATTCTTTTAAATAAATCGAATATGTTTTTACTATTTTATATGAGTTTATATGTATGTACAATACCAATAATAACCTTTTTTATTTATTTACTTGCTTGTTTATTTATTTATATTAGTTGAATAAGCAATTTGGATGATTGAATAAAAGTTAAGAATCTTACTCACTTACTTGTATAAAATGTCACCATCTGGCAAAAACCAACGTGGAGGTGTATTTTTTTGCCAGGATAGGAGAGGAGTATGAAAGGTGTTAGTATGATGGAATGTTAGAATTAAATTAGAATTTTTGCAAATAAAATATAACACAACAAATAAAACAGAAAGAAAGAAATAAATAAATATTTGCATGTTGTTAGAAACTCAAAAAAAATCAACTCTATAAATCTCTTCAACCGTTCATCGACTGAACGTAAGAAACGTTTAAACAAAAATGCTGCGTGGCAATTGAATCACAAAAAACAAGAAATAGATATTTAAAATTTGTTGAAAACTCAAATAAAATCAATTATAAATCTCTTGAACTGTTCAAGCTAAGTTGCTTCGATTAAACGTAAAAAAAACATTTAAACAAAAATGCTGCGTGGCAATTTAATCACAAAAAACAAGAAATAAATATTTAAAATTTGTTAAAAACTCAAATAAAATCAATTATAAATCTCTTGAACCGTTCAAGCTAAGTTGCTTCGATTAAACGTAAAGAAACATTTAAACAAAAACACTAAGTGGCAATTGAATTATCAGAAGAATATTCTGAACCAGAATCGTCACCGGTTTGAATAATAATTGGTGCTACGGGTGGCAAAATAGGATACTCGTTTTCTTTTTGTAGAACATGACTTTCGCATTTTCCCCATATGTCGCTATTGCTCACTTCATTTACTACTTGTCGTATATTATCAAGTACTACTGCGCTTAAAGTTGGTGACTGATTGCACTTCCGTAAATGTTTTTTATAGTGCCTCAAACCATCTCGATCGGATTGAATACGCAATAATACGGCGGCAATCGCGCGAACGTATGACCGTGTCTCTTGCAAAGATTATCAACTACATATTCTTTTCTAAAATTATGCTCCTTTATACATTTTAATAATTCTTTCTTTATCGGAACCTTTTCAGGGATGTCCATATTTTTATTCCTCATAAATTTTAAAATGCCCTCCCTTTTGGTATTATTATTAGGTATTTTATGTAATAACACGAGTGATATGAAACATTGTCCATAACAATGACGGAATTTGAAGGAATGTTAGGTAGAAGCTGTTCAGCGAACCATTTTTCGAACAAATCCGCAGTCATGTCTTCATGATAATCAGCAGAGGATTATGTTTTTGGCCGACAAGAGCAATGAGTTGGGCACAAAACAGTAATTGCTTTCAGTATGAAGAATTATAACGTGCTTTCCTCTCGAGCAAGGTGTATTCAAACTACAATTTTTAGAGTCATTTACCCAACCGTACTAAACAACATCGTGTGTGTCAAACCAGGTCTCATTGAGATATACTATATGCCTATTTGGTTCACGGTATTCTTTCATTTTATGTAAGTATTCTTGTCGAAGTTCAACGATACGTCGCGATTCCATTATAACCATTCGATTATCTATTTTTTTGTGTCTAAAGCCACAATTTAATAAAATACCTCGTAGCGTTTCTAAAGATTTATAATTATAATCCGAATAATCACGCAATTTATCACAAATCATTTCTAAAGTTGGTACTTTATTTTCCTCATAGAAACTATAAACCGTTCGCCGAATAACGTCTTTCGAGGTATCGTCAATTCTAAAAAATTTTCGTTATTTTCCTTTCCGCTTTGTAAACTGATCTATAACATCCCCTTCCTTAATAACGCTATAAACGTAGAAGTCGAGGGTTTAGTTAATTCATGAATTCTATCTACAATGTATCTATCTGTCGTTTCAATATATTCTCTCTTTAAACATTCATAAATATTTAAAATAAGACGCTGACATTGAACATGTAAATCCTTGTTCTTATTAAACTCCAAACTAGTTTCAATTCACGGCGCCACCAGTTCAATATTTCCTTCAGATAATTCATTTTTATGCGTTTCAAAGGACCTCCAAAAAGCCATGTTAACAATGATAGTTAATGCAAATATTGATGTTAATAATAATAGTTAATGCAAATATTGAAATATTACTGAAACCACTTAATAAGATCACTAAAATGCTATAAATACCTCACAGAAAATAATTCTATTTATCCAAAATTATTACACGAACTGCACTGTACGGTCAATATAAACAGCTAGTCCAGTAGTCTATTAAAATCAGGACTTAATTCGTCAGAGCTCGGCCACTAGCGCTCGAGTTTCACATCTGGTCCGCTGCAGTGCCACATTCTCATATCGAGTGTAATGTAGAGGTATCGTTCAATAAATACAAGCACGATTTGCGCTCTCTTTCTATGACGATGGGAGTGGAAATGCTCCCTTCTGGTATAAACACTTCGCTTCGCTTCGCATCGTGCCCTTAAACTCGTTGCGCTTGTTTTAAAGGCTTACTTATACACATGATTCAATAAAAAACACATTTCTTGTTTCCAAACAGTCTGTAATGTATTTTTGAAATAAATTAGCCAATTTAGTTAGTGCCTTTCAACAAAAAACAAAATTATGCAGTTCTAACAGAGTTGACTGGCTCGGAGTGTTACTGGCCATAGCTTGAAGATTTAAGGTCAGTACAAACAATAATTTGTGGCTGGTTGGAGAAATTATGTTTTTTTTCATTATTAAACATCACGTCATAAAGATCAAGATTACTGTACATCGAGGGAGCTTTGAATTCGATGGAGATCATAGTAATGGCAGAAAATATATTAGGAGATATTAAGATGTATTCCATTCTACTTAAAATATGATTAATAAAAAATTACTCAACCTCTAAGTAATAAATCTAGCTTAATTAATTCAACTTAATAATGAATTTAAGGAAAAAAAAACAGTTAGATTATCCTTAAGAATTATGATATTAATCAATTATAATATTAGTTATGCAATATAAAATATTTTATGGATTTTCCCAAAAATAAATATATACCTTTATCCCAAGGAAAAAATACACGTCAATGAATTTTGAAGCACAATCTAATAAAACATGCCTAAACAAATACAAGAAAAAATATGAATTTTGCAACTAAAATGTAATGATTTATACCAATGTTACCCCGTGTAACAGTATAAGAGGAAAGCAGAAAAGTACTTAACTTTTTAGATAAATTCTATTAATTTTCACAGATAAACTAACTGTAGTTTTCTCGATTAAACAGATTGTTTCAAGCGAAGAAAATCCTCTATCTTTGAACAAATAGTAGATTCACACATACATTTAAATTCCTGAATAATTTGGTATATTCAAAACAATAATATTTTTTGTATGTGTAATGTCCATATTTGTGATTAAGTTAATCATTAACTAAAATTAAAATTATCTACACTTTGGAAAAACGACAAAATTATAATATTCCGCTCAACAGCTGAAAATATGCTCCTACAGATATTATTTATTCGAGCCCTGTCCTTTGTTGCGGTATTATGAATGGAATTGAACTTGGTGTGATTCACTTAAACAGCTATTACTTGTCAAGTTGCCAAAATATTCAATAACAAAATAAATGTAGACACACATGTTCATTTTATAACAAGAATGTATCACAAAAAAATATTTTGTCAAGGAAAAAAAATAGTACAAAAATTTTCATGAGCAACATGCTAACTATTTGGATTTTTCAAACAGATTTATAAACAACTTAAACAAAGAGTGTTTACTAATTCATGTATTATGTGTACTGAAAATAAAACTATAAATTTTCGGGTTCAAAACAATAAGCTTTAAATTTTCGGTTTTATGATAGAAAGTTTTTTTCCAAATAATTATCGTCTCGGCCTATTTCCGATACGGGGGAGTGATTCTAGTCCATTAATTTATTTTTCCCTAATCTCAACTTTGATGTATGTTAAAGATATTTCTCATTCGTCGTATCGCCAACGCATGAAACCGAATTCAAGTTCGCTTTCGAAAAATAGAGACTCCTATATATCTTCCTAACCGCTAAATCTCATCACTTAATCTTGTCCGAATTTAAATTCGTGTCGACAGACGCTGAAAAGATTAAATGTATAAAATACTGTAAAAGAAAAATGTATTACTGCAATGATATTCAAATGGCAGAATTGACTTAGGAGAGCAATTAGAGAAAAACAGAAGAAACAAGAAACACTATTATTACATTTCTTTAATATTCAAGGTGCTTTTGAAACGGATGTCCACATAGTCACTGTTTGAAAAACTGTAAAACACTTAGCCAGCTTATAATTCCCCTTTTTAACAAATTTGTCAAACATGTACAAGGATATTGTTATGGTAGTAAATTGTCTTAAGTAAATACATCCTCGTAAAACCCGGGTCCATCGAGAGTAAAAAATTAAATTTACTTGTGGTTTTATTCAGGATGCACCAAATATTGACGCAAAGTATATCAGCTATTTAAAGCGCAAATGAAATGCCTAAATTTTTTTTAAGATGCCACTTTTAATAACAAACTTTCCAAATCGTACCACAAAAGTAATTCCGTATAGTAAGAACACAATGGGTAATTCAGGACAAATTATGTAACAATAATTATTATAGTGATTTACTGCACTCACTTTTGACTAAAAATGTTTCAAGTGAATTACACATTTAAAATTATATTTTAAAAAATTTGTTCTCTATGAATTAATTACCTAATTTTTTAATACACTGCAGCTGATCTATTTGTGGTCTCTGCTTTTACCATAAACAATGTGTTTTTTCTACTATATTAAATAAAATAATTTTCATTATACCATCTGTACGTGTCTATTTAGAGTAAACCATTTTTTCTGTGCGCTTACTTTCAGCACCACAATAGCAATTAATTTAGTAAATAAGCATAATGTCCAAAAAAATAAAATAAATTCAATAAATACCACACTATGTTGAATTTTGCATCTTACATTGTTAAATTTAACATAAATATTCTTAAGTCAATATTTGTTTTTTTCTTATGACTGATATTACCTCTCATAAATATATTGAGTCTGCATTGTTTTTGACGTTTATTTGCAATTTTTATTCTAAATATATCCTCCAGAATATACTTTTATATGTTGTTGTTTTCAGAATGGTATAATGAAAAATATCGTTCATTACACGTCCATAAACTGCTAATCCCTTGCTTGCATGATTCCTGGAAATCATGCAAAGAACTTGAACATGCGCATGGGAACAGCCTAGTTTCTGAACTCGTAATGATATAGTAGTTCTCTTCCAGAAATTATTGTACAAAACATGATATAAATATTATAGGACAAATCAAAATAACAAGTAATTAAAAAATATAATAATAATAATACTTTATTTATCCAAGATATCATAATTGATATACAATACAAATATGTTTATACAGGGTGAGGCAATAGTTCGTCTGACTTCGATATCTCGAGTTCTATGATAGCTAGAAACTTGATTTAAAAACTTCAGTAAACTAGACAAAAGGTGGAAGTTGTTTTCGATTATATGGGGTGAACCAAGATGATATGAGACATCTGTGTGATGATACTCGGGTATTTTCACTTCCTAAAAGTACACAGGGTGGCCGAAAAAGATTTTTAACTTTACAACTTTTTGAACTGAATTTTCTAATTTTTTTTCAAATGGAACTCCCTATATATTTTTGGACGATGTGATGTAGGATTGAAAAACGAACATTTTTTGTATGTACATTCCTATTGCTATTTGTGACCATTTTCAATTTATTGAACAATAACTACAAAATTCAGCAATAAAAATTAAAAATAAGGCTTTGCAAATAATTCAAGAGAAGGTATTACAATAAGCTTGTTACATGATGCCCATAAAAACATCACACCAACAAAAATCCAAAATGGTTACAAAAAGCCATAGGCACGTACGTACAAAAAATTTTCGTTTTTCAATTCTACATCACATCGTCCAAAAATATAAAGGGTGTTCAATTTGAAAAAATTGTGAAAATTCATTTCAAACAGTTGTAAATTTAGAAATTATTTTTGGCCATCTTGTATACTTTCAGGAAGTGAAAATGGCTGAGTGTCATCACACAGATGTCTCAAAATTGGTGCTAACATATTTTTTCTTAAAATCGATAATAGGGAACTTGCCTATAATTTTAAAAATAAAAATAATACTTAAAAACATAGCGTAACGTTGTAATAAAACGTGTACTTCACAAAAAAATAAGTTTTCTAATTCCACGCGATCAGTATAAAGGATCTAAACAGCGATAAAATTGAAGTGGCCCGAAACGAGCTACTATTGACTGTGACGTCACACCATACCATATTCGGTAGTCGTCGCACCGGGAAGCAATACAATCAGATATTTACCGGTGTTATAAGAATGTGGTTGATTTGTTAGTGACTGTTCTGATATAAATATATAATTGTGTTTTATAGTACCGCTTATTGTAGTTGTACAGATATTTTAAAATGACTGATCAAGGTTTTTCAAAGGGCCAATCTGATAATTTGCCTAAAGTGGATATATTTATGGTGGCATCTTTTATACAAAATAGTGAAAGTTTTTCCCTTGGAGAGGTCCGCGGGGTCAAGGCAGAGAAGTATGTATTTTTTTAGCTTTTAGTAATAATTTATAAACATAAAATAGTTATGACTTGATCACGGAATAAAAAGAAATAACTACAAAATGCTTAGTCGCAACTAAGCATTTTTAGCAGACTTAGTCTTATGTTTGAAAGAATTTAGGGTAATTCTTTACAACAGCCACTTCTATATTTTTCGTGTTTTTTTTTGTACACACGCGTAAAGTGTCTCTATAGAAGACATTGGCTGCAAAGGAAATGTTGCGCAAATGTATAATTACCTATCGTAGGTATTTTCGTACTATGTTTTGGGGCAAGGGAAATAAGTGATTGTGTCGTGTTATCATTCACATAATAGATAAATGTAAGATTTGAATAGAATAAATTAAAGGACAAGGGAAAGGTATTTGCAATATACTATATATACTAGAGGTAAACTTATTCTTCGCAGACAGTAGTGTTATTGAACTTTTATATAATTGTTGCACATTCTGTAGGATACTCTTCGCAGTTTTTTGAAAAGAATCTTGTGTTTGCCTTATAAACTTCATTCTTACAATACCTAATGTATTGACTACATATTTAATTTTCTCTCCCGATGGTGCCGACTGTATTGGCGAAACGCGTGGTAGTATATTTTATAGTATAAACTAAGATTCATTCTTACAATACCTAATATATTGATCACATATTTAATTTTCAATTTTTTTTTCATCTTCCGATGATGCCGACTGCGTAGGCGAAATTTGTGGTAGTATATTTTACAGCATTTTGGTGTCTTTAGAAAATTACTTCAATTTTAGTAGCACATTGAAAATTGCAACCCTCTGTAGATTCATATTTTTAAATAAAATGTCCTATAACTTTTTTATTTACCATTTTATTTTTTTCAAAAACAATGGATTTCTTCCTCCAGCTAACACTAACTTATAGCCCAAATTTCAATTCGAACGGACTTTTTTTTCTTTAGTTATCGTGCTTACAAGAAACGTGACGGACAGACAGACGGACGGACAGATAAACAGACGGACATTTTGAAAGTTGTTCAGAATTCGATGACGAAGGAAATGATTTTTTCTCTGCGAGCGATATTAACGATTTTAGAAATGTCCCGATCAAATGCAATATACTCTTCGTAATCGTATTTGCGAAGAGTATAATAATAAATAGCTGTTTACTTTCGCACCAGGAAATTACCTTTACTTAGTATCACTAAATTACATTCTATCTACTAATCCTATTTTCTAACATTGTATACACATTCTTTCTTTAATCCTACCCTAATTAAAATTCAATAATTCGGAATTCGGAATATTTTATTGCCCGCCTGCGAAAAACTAGTAGATAGACATATAGTATTTAATAATGTACTTACATTAAAATGATCTTCACACACATGTAGAGACCTACTGCTCTGTGAAATGTCTTTTTCATTTCTTCTACCCGCTTTTAGCCATTTTGATCGACGAATCTTATCTTCTGGCAACATTATAAATATTTTATCTGGCACTTTTACTGTAGTATTCTTACACAACGGTACAATGCAATATTTAAAATAAGGAGTTTTTGTTTCCATTTTAAGTACCTATACACTTAAAATTTATGGCAATGCAATGTATTTTTACGGCTGAAATCAAGCAGTCGAGTGCTGGGATCTCCGTCGTGGTATGGTGTGATGTCACGACTACTCCCGCGCTTTTGAACCTGTTTGAAACGGTTCGCTCGTGCGCGAAACTTTAATAAATTATAACAAATTTATTATTGGGAATTAACGCGTCATATTTTGCATATCTTATTTTTTAGTATTGTAGAACATTTTTATGAAGTAAAAAAAAATGTGCAAGTTGCCTATTGTGACTGTAGAGATCTTTTTAATATACAAGTGTAAAATGGCATAATTTCAACAACAAAAAATTATTACATCCAAGTAGTTGGGAGAGAGTCAATAATAATAAAGGAGTGGAAGGAGTCCGCAAGGGGGGTTTTATAATATTCTCTGATATATACGCATTCCATTTAAAAAATGTTTGTTGACCCTGTAAAATCGTCTCAGCTCACCCTGTATATTCGAAAATAATTTCCGGTTATAGACTTTTTTGTCTAGTTAATTTATGTTTTTAAATCAAGTTTCTAGCTATCAAAGAACACGACATATCGAAGTCGGCCGCACTATTGCCCCACCCTGTATAATTATATTATAATACTAAATAATAAAGATAAAATTATAACAATAATAGTAAAAGAAGCTGCCAATATTTTAATGCATTAAAAATTCCTCAGTGGAATAAAATGCATTTCTTAGAAGAATTTCTTTTAATGTTAACAAAAATTTATTTATTCTATTAATATTTTTAATTTTGTTACTTATTATAAAATGTAGATCCCATATAATATGGGTTATTTTAATACAATTCTCGTCTATGTATATTATACTGCAAATCAGAGTCATACCGTGCAGGATAACTGTGATTAATATTAAGGGAATTAAATGAAGATTTTTTTTACAAATTTTAAGATATCAAATCTGTATATTATAGACAGGGCAATGTTCAAATGTTTTGTTAGATGTATGTAGATTTACACGAATATACGATTTGATGAAGGTGAATTTCCCCAGAATATGATACCATATCGCAGTCTAAACTCTAAATTAGAAAAATATATTACTTTTACAGTATTCATATTGGTTATATGGCGTAATCGTCTTAACGCACAACAGTTACTTGTACATTTATTACAAATTAGGGACATATGAGATTTCCAATCTAATGATATATCTATAAAAATGTTTAAAAAAGTTTGAACGTAGATCCTTAGTTCAATTGATTTTCCGTTCAATTTTAAAAGCAAGCTTGAATTATAATGTGATTTTACAGGATAAAATTGTAAAGAAAGTGACTTTTCTTGGTTCCTCGCTAGTTCTTTGTTATCAAAATAGCTGCTGATATTATTTAAGGCAGTATTTAATTTTTCAATTAATACATCTAAATTTTTGTCACTGGCAACAATAAAGATATTAGCAAACGCACAGAAAAATTCAATTATATGGCTGTCTGAAACGTTAATGTAAAAAAAGAAAAAGTAGTGGCTCGAAAACACTACCTTGGGGCACACCAATGTCAATTATTTCCGTTTCTGATTTCGAACGAAAAACATCAACGTACTGTTTTCTCCTAGTTATATAGGAGTTTAGAAGATTTTTGCAATGACTACGTATACCATAATTCTCAATATTAACTAAGAGAATATCATGGTTTACAGAGTCAAATGCCTTGGTAAGATCAGTAAATAATGCCGCCACTCTCTGTTCACTTTTAAGATTTTTATAAAGTGCAAAAAAAGTTACTATTGCTGAAATAGTGAATCTGTGTCCCTAAACCATATTGATTAGGGGAAAGAATTGAATTGATTTCTAAAAAGATGGTTATTCTGTTTGCGATTAATTTTTCAATAACTTTTTAAGAGAATTGTTATTGTAGTTACAGACTTGTTTACGATAGCCTTTTTAAACAGCAGAATAATTTTTGATAAGTTAATAGATCAGGAAAGATTCCTTCTAAGAAACAATGATTTATGAAGTCACTTAATGGTATTGCTAGTTGACTTGTGCATTCTTTAATTATTTTGAATGAATAGAAAGTTGGACTGGTGGAGTCAGAATTTCTTAAACCATTGATTATATTTATAACTTCAGATGGATTAGTAGGCTTTAAATAAATTTAAATTTTCAATAATATGCATGACAGTTCGGTCTCTGTTATTTGTGTTATTATTTGGTGTGACTAAAGATTTAGTTAGATTTAAGAATTATGTGTTGAATTCATTGACAATTGTTGTTTTATCGGTAATTACTTGATTGCATATTTCTAAGTCAGGAATCATATTAATGTTTTTATTATTATTTGAAGACTGGTTTATTACGTCCAGGCAGCACTGAACTTGTAGGAAGAATTTATTATGATACTATCAAGCCATTTTTTTGTAGATTAAATAATTCTTTATGCCGAACTAATGATACCTTAATTTCAGGAGATACCTAGTTTATATTTTTATCCTCAAAGTTTTTGTAGTAATTTTAAAAGATGAGATGTAGCAAAAGTATCAAATGTTATTAAATTCAATATATCGAAATTCAACCGTTTCACTGTCTGTGCCAAAAAAAAAACCGTTTCGCTGCTTAAAATTCTATGCCACAATTCGTTATTTAAACAATTTTTAAATCACGAATTTTATTTGCTCATAAAGCTGGTAATTTGGCATTACACGGGTCATTTAGAACATATTAGACGTCAAGATTTAACTTTGACAAGCGGATGTTAAAAATATACTTGAGAAAATAAATTTAATTTTCAATAGTAAAAAGTGTTTTAAATAAGTGTAGTGATAAGGGATATTTATATAGGAGTAGTGATAAGGTACGGAAGAATAAGAAGGAACGCTAGTGAGTATATAGATGAAAAAAATTCGGTTAATAAATAAAAGTGACAGTGACATTTAACATAAATTATTTCTTTTCTGACACACATTTGGTTAACAAAGGTTTTTACAAAAGTTTTTATTCATTTATTTACTTTTTCTAAATTAGACAGTTAAATTAAGTTAGGTTAGAAGATCCAAATTTGAGATTTCAAATAATAAAATAAGTGAAAACAAAAGATTTGGCATCCGGGTATTACCCGGAGCAAAAGAAAAGTACATGAAGGTCAAAAGTACACAAGAAATCAAAAGCAGAAGAAACAGTAAGAATAAGGAAAAAAAGAAGAATGAAGACTCGACGATGGTATCGTCCTCCTCGTCATCATCGGACGATGAGGTGAGGAGTGCAAAAATTGCCAGAACTTCCAAAAACCAAGAAACGATGGACACGACGGAGACGACACAAACGGAAAATTTGGGAAAAATAATGAAATTAAGACGCCGTGCAATAGATGAACAAGACAAAACTTTTACGCACCCAACGACGAAGAAAAGGAAAAGAAACAACAACAGAAAACAAGTTTAAAACATTGAAAGATAATAAAGATGTTAGCAAGGACATGAACGAGACAGTACAAGAAAAGAATACAACGACGAGCCAAAAAAAGAGTACCACAAACGAAAAACCAAAGCAAGAAAGACCACCACCAATAATAATACATGGTAAATTTGAAGACCAGAAAGGAGTAACAGCGTTCTTGAAGAATACAATGAACAAAAGGTTTCATTTCAAAAATACCCCTAATAACACGGGGGTATATCTGGACGACATGAGTGACTACAAAAAGTGTATCGCCTATTTCGAGGATGGGAAAGTTAGTTTCCACACCTATACTCAGAAAGCAGAGAAAACCCATGGGTTTGTCCTACATGGGTTGAACGAAGACGTGGATCTTAATGAATTAAAAGAAGAAATGAGAGAAATGTATAAGATCGAAGTAAAAGAAATTTACAAAATGAGGGGAACGAGATTTCCCCTCTTCCTAGTAGTGACAGCCTCATCGGTAACATTGAAAGAGCTGACCAAGGAGATAAAGTACCTCCAGCACACTGCGGTAGCCTGGAGAAGACATTTCAACAATAATATCATCATACAGTGTCACCGCTGTCAAGCGTGGGGGCACGCGACTGCAAACTGTCGTGCCCCTCCGAGCTGCGTAAAGTGTGCTGGAGGGCACTTTACAAGGGAGTGTACCATAAACAAAAATCAGCCAGCAAAGTGTGTTAACTGTAAGGGGGACCATACCGCGAACTCTACAGAGTGTAAAATATACCAAAGAAAACTGGATCAAATCGAGTCAAGACAATATGTACAGCCGGCCCCCCAGACCAGGTATATCGCAGCGTTGCCACCACGGTCAAACGCGTGGGTTAGACCAATGGTAGAGGAAAGTGGAGACCAACAAAACTACAACAGACATTTCCCAGAGTTGCCTGGAACAAGAAGAAGGCAAACCCAGATGGCCCAGTCAGTAATCCAGCAGCAGCAGCAACAACAGACGATGCAGCAACAACAACAAATGAGAACACCACCGATGGCAGCTGCAGCTCCAGAAAGCATGGGGAAATTCACGGAGCTGCAGTCAGCCTTTCAGCAACTATCCGGCATCATAGACCTGGACCTGATGTTACGAAGAGTCAAGCTGTTGACAGGTAAGCTTGTTAATTGCAATACGGAACTGGAGAAGTTCGAAATATTTTTTAACTTTTGTCAAGATATCTCGAACAATGTCTGCTAAATTTTTAGTAGCTTCTTGGAACGCAAATGGTATCGGTAACAAAATTCCGCATCTTATAAATTTTCTGACGAGGCATAAAATTGACATTATGCTCCTTTGTGAAACGAAATTGACTAGACGCGATAAGCTCAAAGTCCGCGGATACACCACCATTAGGCAAGACAGAGACGGCAACAGAGGTGGCGGAGTGGCCATCCTGATAAAGTCCGACATTGCACACACTCACAAATCGATACGTAACACAACGATCGAAAACGTGAGTGTAACGCTGGACAGCGGCACACATATCACCGCCGTGTATAATAGACCTTTGAACGGCTTCACTGTGAACTGTCTTGATAGATTGGTGAATCGGGGAGGGCGCGGCCTGATAATCGGTGACTTGAACGCCAGACATCGAATGTGGAATTGCCATCGCAATAACGCGAAAGGCAACACCCTGTTTGACTATGTAAATAACAACAATGTCTCCCTGGAGTTCCCGAATACTCCGACGCACTTCCCAGACAATGGTACTACGCCGACCACCATCGACATAGTCCTCAACAAGGGCGTGACTACCTCCACGCTGCCTGTAGCGTTGGAGGAGCTCACGTCCGACCACAATCCGATTTTAATTAATCTGCGTGGTGTGTCGAGGGAGGACGCCGCGATTGAGGTTACGTCCTATAAGAATGCCACTGGCCGGCTTTTCGCCAGTTCATCAATGACCGGCTTGAAATAAATAGCAATATAAATAATTCCGGTGACCTGGAAAGTGCTGTGGACGTATTCACGGGCATACTACAGGAGGCCAAACGGGGCGTTGCTGAAACTAAAACGATTGACCCGTACAAGGAACAACTTGACGACGCGGTCAGACAAATGATACGCGACAAAAACAGGCTGAGACGGCTTTGGCAAAGAAACAGAGATGTGGCTGCCAAGGCGGAGATGAACAGGCTGCAAACGTCAATTCGTAACTCCATAAACACCGAAAAGAATCGGAAATGGGGTGAAAAATTACATTCGCTTAATCCGCGAGACGGTTCGTTGTGGAAAATGACAAAGCGTCTTAAAAACACGAGGCAGGTCATTCCAGCCCTGTTGGAAAATAACGCAAACGGCCGCCAGACGACGCACTTAAGAGATGGGCAAAAAGCCAACCATTTAGCTGATCAATTTGAATCAATACACAATCAAAATTACCCAAATAACGAAGATCACGACCGCATCGAAAATACAATTTCCCAAATATACGGTCATGGAGTCCAAATTCCTATGACGCGACAGCAAATTTTAGCAACCATGACCACGCCCGCGGAGCTGAAAAAGCTTATCAGGACTCTCGCAAACAAGAAAGCGCCGGGATCGGACGGTATCGATCATAAGCTACTTAAGATTCTGCCGAGAAAAGGTATTGTCCAACTTACGCACATCACCAATGGCATTTTGCGTCTGCAACACTGGCCTAGCCAGTGGAAGAGTGCGGTGGTGTGTCCTATCTTGAAGCCGAACAAAAATCCGAAAACGGCTACTAGTTACCGTCCGATATCTTTACTATCGGCGGTATCTAAACTGGTTGAAAAGATCGTTCTGAAGCGGCTAAACACTGCACAGGGCGATCTTGAAATCAACGATGATTTTCAGTTTGGTTTCAAGAAGGGACGCAGCACGACTCTGCAGATCGTCAGGATCGTCAATGATGTCAAGAGACAATATAATCTTGACAAGAGCACCGCCATGGTGCTCTTAGATATTGAGAAAGCATTCGATACCGTCTGGCTGCCCGGTATCATATATAAACTGCACCGGTACGACTTTCCGGGCCATTTAACGCAACTGATACACTCTTACTTGCACGGCCGAACGCTGCGAGTGAGAGTGAACAAAACTCTATCAACACAGAGGGACATTAGAGCAGGCGTTCCGCAGGGGTCGGTCCTTGCGCCAAAATTATATAACATATATGTGTCCGACTTTCCGCAGTTCCCGAACACCAAGCTTGCGATGTACTCCGACGATACCGCTATATACTGTCACAGTCACCATGCTCAGGCCGCTGGGTAGCTGATAAAGGCGCACATGGTAAGGGCGTCGGAGTACTACGCCAAGTGGAAGGTGAAGGTGAACGTCGCCAAGTCAGAGGCTATTGTTTTCACTAGAAAAAGAATAAATAATAAAATAATTACACCTATTTCGATGGGGGGCAGCCAAATTGAGACGAAACAAGACGTAAAATATTTAGGCGTAACTTTGGATAAAGGACTTTATTTTGGAAAACATATTAACGAGACGATACGTAAAGTTTATTCTCTGTCCAGGACTCTATACCCCCTGATGGCGGGGAATAGCAGACTAAACAGGGATAATAAAAAATTAATTTATACGATGATAGTGAGACCAGCCCTAGTATATGCTGCGCCGGCCTGGTGTTCTGCGAGCGCGACGACGTTACACAAATTGCAGGTACTGGAAAACAAATTCCTTCGCCTCATAAGTAACTCAACAAGATATACCCCCATAAGGGAATTACGACAACTTTGCAACGACATTGTACCCATAGTGGATTATATCAGAGATACTTCACAAAAATTTTACGAATTTAAACTCTCTGATTGTCCACTAACCTCCAACATTACACAAATAAGGGAGTATAACGCGCCATTTCGAATAAAACACAAATTACCGTACCAAACGTTATCAATTTTCAGACAACATCTTTAGACCACGGTCTTCCCACAAAATGGGAGGACACTCCCACATTATAAAAGGGGCGCCAAAATTCCAAATTTTGTTCTCACTTTTCTCTTATTTTCTTTTTGTTCGTTTTTGTTATCAAATATTCCCCAAAAAAATTTATTCCAAATTATAAGCAAACCATCAGTAAATTGCGGCACATTATCATATACACGAAATATCATTAAATACCCAAAAATAAGCGGAGTTGGACATTCCCGATTCCCAATTCAGTATTGTTTAGAGGCGAGCTTTTTACTGTGACAGTTTGGCTCGTCGAAGCATTGTCAAAATTTAAAATTATTATACACAAATTTATACAATTTTATATATTCTTTTTTGCATTATTTTAAATTCTTATATCAACGGCGCGTGCTTTTGCATGCGTCTTTGTTTTCTCGTTTTCGGAGTTATTATACAATTTAAAAATGTTTTTTTTTTAGGTGTTGTATTTGTTGTTAATGTTTTAGTTTTAAGTCCGGACTGGCCCCGCTCCGCCCGACCTAACAATTGCCCCGTCGCCACCTTACGCGGGGATGCTAGGTTGGTAATGGACCGGGTGTCAAGCGAGGACCATATACATTGTTTTCTTTAACTATTAATAAAATTGTTTTGAATTTGAATTTGGTCATTTAGAACAAATCGGAACCGTCATGGCATACTTAAATGGAAAACTAAAAATTATATTATAAAAAATATTGCCGTTTAAAATGTTACATATTTGATATCGTTGGATTCAGATATTTATGCAGAATTCAAAAATGCAATAATATACAGTGTTCCATTCAAAAATCGAAAGTTAGTGTATGTCAAAAAGTGCTGCTTATTATGTGTATAGGATATCCCAAATTTCAATCAATTATCTTCAAAACTCAAGGAGGAAAGGGGGTGTACCATGATCCTGTTACACCCGGTACAGTTTGAAAGAGAAAATAAAAATTCCTGCTGAACTAAACCATAGCCAACTATGATTTTCATTTAAAGAAATACAACTCTATGCCATAACTTGAAATTTCAACTTTTTTAAATTTTCTCGACGCCACAGTATTATACATAAAAAGTTCCTCAAGAAGGTAAAAGTTGTTTTTTCATAAATTTAAAACATGTGTCTAAAAAAAATCGAAAAATCGAACTTTTGTTTTTAACTCGGAAACAAGACGATAGCAAATTTTTGTCTTCGCCAATGAATTTGTCTCAAAAAAAGAGATAGAGAATATGTCTTCCACTTTTTTTGTATCTCTTATAGTTAGCGAGTTACCTTATACAAACATTGAAATTTGCCCACACTGTACATCACGAAAATATTGTGCCAACATTCACACTCAAATGTTAACTAATACTCGGTGTGAGCACAACGATAGTGGAATGGAATCTAATGAAAATTGTGTTTTTAATTATAATTGTACAGGGTTATTCATTATAAATTACCCACCCCTTATCATCGTTATTATAGCCTATAGAAAAAAAGTTTCAAATAAAAGTTGTGTGGTTATGAATTTTGTTAAAATGCTATCAAAAGTACAGTAGCGTGCAGATCTCAGGGGATGATAAAAATAATATATTTTTTTAAATAGGATGTCCTGTATGTTATCAAATTTTTGGAATGATCCTTTGTTTCTGATTTAAAAAACATACCATATATTACCCTTACCATGTACCGTTTTTGAGTCATTAAACGTCGAATATCTTAGTTAAGCTAGTTACTATAAATATAGAAAAGTTAACATTATTATAGTGAGCTATGAAAATGACAACTATTATGTTTGATAAGTGACATTTATTTAATGAAAGAATCAAAATGGTTTACAGTGAGGAAGAAAAAACGAAATATTTATACAAAATAGATACCAAAGATTTAATTAGGAAATTTAAATATAAAAAAATGATAACTCATAAAAGATGTTCGATGTGTCCACCATTATTGTCAATGCATAATTGATAACGTCTTCTCATATTTATAATTGCACCGGAAATGGCTTCATTTATTACATTCAGATTGTTTATTTCAAATCGAATCCTGTCTTTAATGACTTGAATACTATTATTATTATTATTGACAATGTCTTTTGGAAATCGCCAAAAAAATTAATCCATAGGGGTCAAATCCAGACTGTTAGGTGGCCATTTAATAGGTCCATTATTACCTATCATTATTGGGAATACATTATTCAAGTGATCTCGAACTGATAGGACATTATGCAGAGTTGCCCCATCTTGCATCCAAATCATATCATCAAGTTTGGCTTCCGGAAAATTCTGGAAGAGAATATTTTCTACTGCCGGGATAATTATTTCCAGACAGGTAACTCCAGTTAAAGTATAATCATAAAATATAGGCCCAACAATTTTTTTTTTGAAAATTCCACACCAAACGCTAACAGTTTTCCTTCCTGATTTTTTTATTTGTTTTACAAATCTTCTTTTGTTGTGCTTGTTTTCCCACGACCTTCGATTTTTCCTATTAAAATCTCCTGCCGTAGAAAAGAATGATTCATTAGTCCATAATATTTTAGTAAAAAAATTGGGATCTTCATCCAACTTTTGAATCACATGGCGGCAAAAGTCCAGCCTTTTCCTTTTATGAGCCTCTGATAAAACTTGTAGGGGTAAAATTTTATATGGTCTGTAGTTGTTATTTTTTATCGTACGTTGGATTTTAGAATATCTTTTACCCAATTGATCGACTGCATTATTTATACTACATTCAGAATTTTCTAAAAAATAATATAATGTTTCAAAAAAGTCTATTCGTGAATAATTATGGATGGGCTTACCTTCGAAGTGAAGCAATATATCAGCTGTTCTTCCTGGTTTACTTGAACTATATGCTTTTTTTTAATAAAAATGGAGGTATTATTCACCTTTTAGTAAATATTTTTGAACATATTTTCTGATGGTATTGGATGATTTGGATACAACACCCTATATGCTCTTTTTGCTGCACGTTTATTTTTGTTATTTTGTATTATAATAAGTAAATACTTGGACTTTCTCTTCCTCACTTTAAACCATTTTGATTATTTCATTAAAGAAATGTCACTTATCAAACATAATAGTTGCCATTTTCATAGCTCACTTTAATAATGTTAACTTTTCCATATTTACAGTAACTAGTTTAACTAAGATATTCGACGTTTAATAACTCAAAAACGGTATATGGTAGGGGTAACATATGGTATATTTTTGAAATTAGGAACAAAGGATCATTTAAAAAATTTAATAATATACAGGGTACATTTAAAAAAAATATATTATTTTTAGTGTCCCCTGAAATCTGCATGCTACTGTACTTTCGATAGCATTTTAACAAAATTCAGTCATAACCACACAACTTTTATTCATAACATTTTTTTCTATAGGCAATAATAACGATGATAAGGGGTGAGCAATTTATAATGAATAACCGTGTACCATTACAAATAAATTATTGAAACTGTTAGATTTGTTCTCATTTAATTAAATCAAGCAAACTATTAAACAATACTAGATAAAACATCACAGGAAATTTCTCTCGTCTCCGACGAGCTTTTCAGGTAATGTATTGCCTCGTAAAATTGTTGGAAGTTTTCATCATAAGCCCTGATAATTTTAAGTTTTTATCGACAACTTTTTGACAAATATACAATCCCTGAATATTGTATTAACTCAGCAGATCTATGCAGTGCAAAATTTCTCCATTGTAATTTAACTAAAACCATTAATGCTATTCAGACAATTTATTTCATGTCTTTTATCCAATTTCTGAAATAAACAGCAACATTTCGTTTTTATTGACTGGACGTCTATATTTGAAAACACTACCTGGTATTTAAGTGCTGCGTGGTCAATCGGATAACACAGATTTTTATATAAAACATAGATTCTTTGCAACAACATGAATTTCTTATTTATTAACATCAGAAACAAACGATAAAAACCACATTTACAAATCTAAAACAACCGAAAAGTGCCACCCTTTGCGGTGTCCGATCAGCATTGTTAATGGCAATCAATGGGTCTCAGGTATCCGTTATCTCCGTATTCATCTAGAAAGGAATGTTTGTGTATAGTGGCATTATCATATTATTTTACATGGGCTTTTCTCATTCAGTCGGCAAAGGTATACAAACCTACACAAGATGCTTTTGTTTTATATATTTTGTAAAAACCGAAATGTCCATTCATTCCCATTAAGAAAAAAGGAAGAAATAGCTTTTGTTTTCAAGCCAAATGTATGGCATGGTATGTTTAAATTATGTTTCACATATGTTCTGATGGTGGTGATAGAAATATTAGATTAATTTATTACTATTTAGGTTTAGATTTTTGTTGAAAACTGAACTAATGCAATGTCCGTCACACAGCACAAATCTAGGTTAGCGAACGGCAACATCCTGACTAAAATCTTCTGTCCAGTACCGTACTGGTTTACTCTAGTAAAGAAACAAATCATAAGTTAGTACATTATAATTTCACTGTTACTGTCTACTCATCTTAGTAATTTTATTAAACCTAAACAACATTATATTCTAGCCTTATTTCAAGAAAATACCAAAAAGTGTTTGGTATGGTATTCACAATCGCTTTGTTGGATTAAATATTTAATATCTGTTCTGTCGTCGATCTCCAGCTGGTTAGGAGATGAACTAGTTTAAAATGTAAAACATAATGACAAAATTAGGTCAAACATTTCAAATGTTTCAATGTAAAAATAAAACATATTCATATGCTTTATTTTACAGGTGTTCGTGATTTGAAAGGTAACCATGGAAGTTATTTTTCTGTTATGCAGTTTATGCCGATGCATGTAGTTTGTCTTGCATATGCCTCAATGGTTTAAAACGCAAAATCTCTTAATGTGTTTATAACCATTAATGAATGGTGAATACGTTGTTTGACATTTTCTATCCCAGAACAACAATTGTAGGTTTAGAAATTTAATATCGACTCAGTGGTGTAAAGGACAGTCGCGACTGCTTCCACCTAAACCAACCGGTTTCAAAACCGAGACGGACCAAGTCGATGAGGGCTAGTGGTTGAGCGGACCTGCTCGGAAGCATTTTCGGAAAAAAATGTTATTTTTGTTTTTTGCTATTTTTGACAAGAGGAATCAACACTCGAAGTTTGTCGAGACATCATTGAAATGTCCTGTATAGGCGAGGGAAGCCCACAGAGACAGTCCTACAGGTCGCCGTGAATAAGATTGATAGGAGATCACCTTGTAGCATTTTTCGATATTGATAAGGCAAGGACTACTACTAAAGGCGATGTCCTCAGGCTAGGAATACTGCTCCAGTAGTGGTGATATGAATTAAACACCACAGGTAATACAAACACCTGATCCCTGAAGGTACCTCACGGTACCTTGTGTGAGAGAGGGCTACACATTTAGAGACAATAGACAAACACCCATGTCCGAGTATGTTAGGATTAATATCTATTTTATAAAAAATCCTAGCTTCTCGACCGGGGATCGAACCCAGGACTCCAAGGTGAGAGGCAAGTGTCTTTACCACTCGACCACGAGGCCACACAAATGAAATTTGAGCTGGAAGAGAGACGAGTTAGTGCTGCTTTAGGGAACTGTCAATTTGACGTGGTATTAAGAGTCGGCTAATCACAAGGCAGCTGCCTATCATCCCATCTATGGTGTCTAATAATGCATGGTCTCTTGGAGCGCCTAACCTAGGAGAGATTCTATGCGCGGGCATATGCAGATGACGGGCTGGTTCTAGTGACAGGCCACTTTCTAAACGTCGTTTGCATCAGAATGCAGGTGCACTGTAGAATAATGGAAAGACGGTGCAGCGAAACAAGTCTCTTAGTTAATCCCACCAAGACTCAGATGATCCTTTTCACCAAAAGAAAAATAAAGGATTTTAGGGCACAAGCCATGTATGGTAAACCTCTTCCGTTCGCGGAGGTGGTCAGATACCAGGGAGCGACAATAGATAATAATCTGTTATGAGGGTCCCAAATCAATAATGTCGTCAATAAGTCGACTGCAGCCTTCTGGTAATTGAGTTGGGCGCAGAGGAAGACTAATGCAGCCATCTAATAATGCGGGATTCTAGCTGTCGACGTTCAGCTATTGCATGACTGGTGGAAAGGAAAATCAGACATCTTCACTTTTACAATTAAATGGTGTGTAATTATGACGGTATATGCAATTTACTGACAAACGGATAAACACTATCATAGATGACACACGCCTACTTGGAATAAATATAAAAAACTTAAAAAAGAAGTAATTTACTAAAAGATTATTTTCGTTATTAAATAATTACACATCAAAAGCGACCACACATATGATATATAGTTTGAAAAAGAAGAAAATCCCTCTTTAACTAAACCCTAGCCATCTATGATTCCCATTTAAAAGAACATACAACTTTATGCCATAATTCGAAATAGCACCTTTTTTAAATTTTCACGACGCCACTGTATTATACAGAAAAAAGTGCCTCAGGAATGTAAAAGTTGTTTTTCATAACTTTACAAACAACCAAGATATTGCATGTGTCTAAAAGCCGAAAAATCTAACTTTTGTTTATAACTCGAAAACAAATGACGACAGCAAATTTTTGTATTCGCCAGTGAATTTGTCTCAAAAAAAGAGATTGCAAATGTGTCTTCCATTTTCGTGTATCTCTTACAGTTACCGACTTACCCTATACAAACATCGAAATTTGCCTACCCTGTACATATATACGCAGCACCTGCGAGAAAGTATTCTATAATATTCTGGCTGCGAGAATAATGCAAACGCTAAATAGCAATTTGCATTAGGTAGGTATATGATTTTTCTTAGGATATTTGAATGTCTATGCAACTATATAATTCGCAAACAGTTATATTATTAAACGAAATTTGATTTATAATCGAACTAATTCTTTTTTTTATAATACATGATTAAACGTAATGCATAAACGAATTACTTTTTATATGGTCATATAATAATTTGTCCACGACTATTCAATAATGTACTCATTATGTATATGTTTGCTCACGGATAATGCTATCCATTATTCCCTGTAGTGTATAATGATTTCATTATTCATTGCAGTGATTAATGATTCTTTTCTTTAATACATGATTAAACATAATGCATAAACGAATTACTTTTTATAGGGTTATATAATAATTTATCCACGACTATTAAATAATGTACTCATTATGTATATGTTTCCTCAAGGATAATGCTATCCATTATTCCTTGCAGTGAATGATGATTTCATTATTCATTGCAGTGATTAATGATTTCATTATTTCCTGCAGTGAATAATGACTTCATTATTCACTAGTGAATAATGACGACAGTCCGTTGTTTATAAGAAATCACGTTAGTGACTTTTAGTTCAAAATGTCAAAATTGTAGCAACCAAAAGACAAGTGTTGTTTCTCTAAGTTTTCTAGGAAGCACTCAAATGGTACATGCCGAAGAGGTACTTTAATGAACACTCAAGAACTACATTAATAAGTTTTCTTCAAAGCATCATCTATTAGCAACACGCGGCAATCTCCAACATTGTTTTTGAAACCATTTAACTACATGCCTACAAACTGTATTATTTTATCAGTAAGCCTTAACAATGAGCCAAATGGTAATTTTGTTGTTGATTTGAAACGTCAAAATTTGTGCGTCAGATTGATCTCGTTCATTTAAGTCCTGGAGTGGGTTGGAACCTTTGATGTGAAGATAACACTGACGTAGTTTTCCACGATACACCAAAACACTATATACTGCACTCGACGCGCGTTTCGCCAACCAAGTTGGCATTATCTGGAGATGATTAAAACTAAACTTATGCCACAATATACCCTATTTATACCTAAACTATTTCACAGTTTACCGAATCGTGACTGTGACCGTTCGGTGACCCGCGACTCACTAACCAATAAAGCGGGCTATTTGGGTTAGGTCCTCTGTCACTATTTATACTATTTTTACACTTTATGATTTCCAAGCTTTCAAATGCATCCAGCTCTCTAGTATTTGTTACATTCATAATTAATCTTAAATCGCTAATATCTATTCTATGGTTGTTCTCAAACGCATGTAGGGCAATACTAGACTTATCTGTTTTACGATATGTGAGATGGACCATATGCTCTTTGAATCTAATTTGAATTGATCGTCTAGTCTGTCCAACATATTTTTGATTACAGTCCTTACAGCTAATTTCGTAAATCCCCGACTTTTCGATTGTTTCAATTTTGTCTTCTGGATTGCCTAAAAGTTGTAGATGAATGAACCACTGTCATACCTACATCTTTAAAAATCTTACCAATACCACGGGTGAATCGAAGATCGAATGGAATCGATACAAATTTCGAATTTTCTCTTTCATTTTGAAAGGTCCAGGAATTTCGAAGCAACTCTTTAAACTTTCGTTTCGTAATTATTTTATCAATTAAACTTACAGAATATCCATTACTCTCAGCTATATCCTTCATCAATACCTTTTATTTTTCAAACCTCTCCTTCCCCCTCAATAAGGTGAGAAAATTCGAAATTTGTATCGATTCCTTTCAATCTTCGGTTCACCCGTGGTATTGGTAATATTTTTAAAGACGTAGGTATGACAGTGGTTCATTTATCGGGAAACAAACTACAACAACTTTTAGGCAATCCAGAAGACAAAATTGAAACAAACGGAAAATCTGGGATTTACGAAATTAGCTGTAAGGACTGTAATCAAAAATATGTTGGACAGACTAGACGATCAATTAAAATCAGATTCAAAGAGCATATGGCCCATCTCAAATATGACAGAACAGATAAGTGTAGTGTTGCCCAACATGCGTTTGAGAACAACTATAAAATAAATATTAGCGATTTAAGATTAATTAGGACTGTAACAAATACTAGACAGCTGAATGCACTTGAGAGCTTGGAAATCATAAAGTGTAAAAATAGTATCATAAAGTGTAAAAATAGTATGAATAGTGACAGAGGGCCTATCCCAAATAGCTCGCCTTATTGGTTAGTGACTCACGGTTCACCGAACGGTCACAGTCACGGTTCTGTGACCTGTGACAATAGTTTAGGTATAAATAGGGTAGATTATTAGCATAAGTTTAGTTTTAATCATCTCCAGATGATGCCAACTTGGTTGAAATGACACGAAATTGAACTGAATTAAAGTGGACTGTGACAAAAGTGATAAGATAAAATAAGAATAAGTAATAAGAAAACTAACATTAATTGAACAGTATTAATAACAGATAGTGTAGTGTGCAACGTAATTATTAAATATCAGTTCGTGATGCATGTGGTCAGTTTGTAAGAAATAGGAAAAATATCAGAGGGTCGTCCAGTGTTGAAAAAGGTTAACAGCCTCACCAGGTAGAAACATCTGGATTGCCATAAAGGCATTTATTGCCTTAGAGGAGGCGCCGGGTCGAGTAATAAGCTCAGCTTTAGCCATGAATGGGTCAAGTTGTACTGTTTGTACACAAAACATTAAAAGGCATCAAGAAAAATCTGTCCCCAAAACAATTATAGCCTGTCACTGGTGCGAGCGATTAGTCCACCTGTCATGTAGCAAAGTAGACCCAAATGATATCGAGATCTTTGACAGATATAAGAATCTTGTATGGCTTTGTGACATATGTTTAGCACAAAAAAACATAAAAAACTTGATAGACTCACTTAGCAAGAAGATAATTGATGTAGAAAAAGAAGTGAAGAATCAAAATAAGTCCATCGAAAAACAAAACATACTAATCGAAACACTTTCGGAAGCTACAATAAAGAAGAATGAAGAAATAAAGCGAGATATAAATAAAATCACAGAAACAACCAGTCATGAAACATTTGCAGATAAAGTTAAATTAAAAAACGCCGATCCGGTAGTTGTCATTAAGCCTAAAATGAGACAGACTAATAATGATACACGGACAGAAATCAAAAACTCGTTTGACCCAACAAAGATGGCTGTATCTGGTATGAAGAACGCAAAGGATGGAGGAATCATAGTGGAATGCAAAAACAAAAATGCAGCGGAAAGTTTAAAAAAAAGAAGTTGAAAACAAACTAGGCCAAAAATACACCATAAGCGAACCCAAAAAAACAGCTTCCAAGGATAAAAATTGTTGGTATTACGGAAACAAACGAGCCCGAAGAAATTGAGAAGTTATTGGTTGCGCAGAATGAAGAAATTTTCAACAGAGGAAGACCAAATGTCGTTCATGTCACCAAAAATAAAAGAAACAATCGGACTTATATCGCATACGTAGAAGTAGATGGAGGAACATATGTGGATATACTTAAACTTGCTAAAGTTAACATTGGATGGGACAGATGTCACGTTTTCGACGCTGTTGATGTTACAGCTTGTTTTAAATGCCATGGATTTAATCATATAGCCAAAAATTGCACTAAGAACTCCACATGTGCAAAATGTGGAGGATCTCACCATACAGACGAATGTCAAACTGAGGACAAAAACATAATTTGTGTAAATTGCAAATATGCAGCAGAGAAACTCAAATTGAGAATCAATTTTGACCATCCTACCTGGAGTAAACAATGTCCTGCCTACATAAGAAATTTGGAGATTAGAAAGAACAAAATAGATTTTTTATAAAGAAAACTGACCACCATAAATCAACTGGGCACGTTAATAACAAGATACCAACTGATGAAGAACTACTTTGTTACTTCCAAAATGTACGAGGTTTGCGGAGCAAGGTCGATGAGCTTTATTCCGCAGTAAATAGTAATGAATATGATGTTGTGAGTTTGGTCGAAACTTGGCTTTCCGATGATGTCGCCAGCACCGAGTACTTCCCAACCGCCTACACAGTATTACGCTGCGATCGAAACTTTGCCGCAACAGGACTTTCAAAAGGAGGGGGTGCACTATTAGCTATAAAAAGTGAGTTTTTTTCCGAACCTGTAAATGTATCTTACATTCTAGACAATCTTCCAGTAGTGGACATAGTTGGCTGTAAATGTTTAATTAACAATTTTTTCATTTTATTCATATACGTTATATATATACCACCATCTATTTCTGTGGAGCATTTTGAATTATTTTTTAATTTATTTGAACAAATCGTTGGTGCGAATAATAATACATTAATACTGGGTGATTTTAATATTCCAAATTTTAATAACGATATCTTTGATACAAAACGACAACTTATGCAATCATTCTTAGAATTTAGCAACATGACACAGTTTAATAACATTGTAAATATAAATGGGAGACTCCTGGATTTAGTTTTATCTGACTTGAAAACCTGCACTGTTTCGCGAGACACTTCACCTCTCGTGAAAGAGGATGTTCACCATCCAGCCCTATGCATCAATGTATTACCAAAAAGAATTAACTCTGCCAAATTTCCAGTAAACTCGCGAGAAAAGAATATTTATAACTTTAGGAAAGCAAATTACCCAGCACTGTACAACTCTTTACTTCAAACCGACTGGACTTTCCTAGAAAACTCCAATGATATCAACAAGGCATGCGACGAATTTTATGATAAACTACATTCAATTTTTGATGTGCATGTCCCAAAATACAAAAACACAAAAAGAACAAAATTTCCTGTTTGGTATACAACCGAAATAATAAGAAACATTAAAGCGAGAGATCACTACCGCAAAAACTACAATAAATATAATGACATCAACTCACTAGAAGAGTACAAGCGCGTAAGATCATCGATAAATTTACAGGTCAAGGAAGCATATGATAATTATTTAGAAAATGTAGAGAATGCTTTGATAGTTGACCCTAAGCAATTCTGGTCATACATAAATAACAAGAAAGGTACTACCACAATACCTGGCAGAATGAATATAGATGGCCATGAAATTGAAAACCCACAAAACATTGTAGATCATTTCAGTCAATTTTTCAAAAGTGTTTATTTGCCGCTCTCTAACGCTATACCAGCTCCTAATATCGTAAGTAATTTGCCATGTATAAATATCGATCAATTATCAGAATCAGATATAAAAATAGCCATTAAAAGATTAAAAAATAAAATGACATCAGGACATGATCAGGTTCCTAGTTTTTTAATCAAAGATTGCGCGAATGTGTTTACTGTGCCACTGCTAACCCTATTCAATACTGCATTACGGACCTCTACTTTTCCTGAGTGCTGGAAGCTAGCCAAAGTGTGTCCCATTTACAAATGTGGCAATAAGGCAGACATAGGGAACTATAGGGGTATATCAATCCTGCCCAATTTCGCAAAAGTATTTGAGGCGGCAATCTATGCTACAATTTATACTGGTGTAAGAAATTCAATTTCTATCCATCAACACGGCTTTATGGAGAAACGTTCTACCTCTACAAATTTGGCCTGTTTAACACAGTTTATCACAGAATCTTTAGACAATAGAGGTCAAGTTGACGTGGTGTATACCGATTTCTCTAAAGCCTTTGATCGCATAGATCACAAATTGCTAATAGAAAAATTAAACCACTTTGGTTTTAATAAGTCATTGTTGAATTTCTTCAAATCTTACTTAGAAGAAAGGCTACAGTATGTCCAGTATAATGGATTTAAGTCGAGTACGTACCTTGCGACGTCAGGAGTGCCACAAGGTTCAAATCTGGGGCCACTTTTATTCAACTTATTTATAAATAATTTATGTATAGAATTAGAATGCGAGAAACTTTTATTTGCTGATGATCTTAAAATATATTGTAGTATTAACAACATCGAAGATTGCACAGCGTTACAACAGCAATTACACAAAGTGGAAGCGTGGTGCACCTCTAACAAATTGGATATGAACGTTTCAAAATGTAAGGTTATATCATACACGCGTAAAAAGAATTCTATCGAGTTCTCGTATACGTTTAACAACACGGAGTTGATAAGAAGTCAAACAACAAAAGACCTGGGTATTTTATTTGACTCTAAACTGGATTTCATAGAGCACATTAATGCATCAACAAATTCGGCACTTAAGTCACTAGGATTTATAATAAGAAACTGTAAAAAGTTTTCTAATGTAGAAGCGCTCAAGACACTGTATTACTCACTTGTACGTTCAAAACTTGAATATGGTGCGATAATTTGGGACCCGATTTATAATATTCATTCACATTCACTGGAAAAGATTCAACGAAAGTTTATGAAGTACATGGTTTTTAAGACAGATAATTATTATCCAGAACGAGGATACCCAAATACACTGCTATTGACAAGGCTAAACATGAAGTCCCTGGAGAATAGAAGGAGGGTAATCATCTTAGTATTTTTGTATAAGCTAATTCATAATTTAATTGACTCCCCAGAGCTATTGTCAAAAATTAATTTTAGAATCCCTAGATTGGAGGCACGTCAAAACGTTCTATTCTACTGTCCCACTAATCGTACAAATATTCTCAAAAAGTCTCCTATTTATTCTATGATGGAGTTATATAATACTCTTGGGGAACAAGTTGATATTTACAATTCCAGTTTAAATCATTATATCAGTACGATCTCAACTGTTTCCTAATAAATGGCACAAATGCAACAATAGTTTAACTTATATTGTATAAGAATATACACATTATTTATAGGACTTACATACAGCTGCATACGCAGTTATTTAATTCATTAGTAAAATATAATATACCAACTTTTTTTATACAGAGTACGATATGATAATGTATAAATACCCCTAATTCAGTTAGTCTAACTTAGTTTAATTTAGTTAGTTCAAGTACCTAGTGTTAAGTAGCATGTAATGTATAATTAATTTAATCAATATGTAATTATTGTAATTGTATTTTCCCATCCCATAATTGGCCTCGGCTGTTGGATGGTGTATTCAAATAAATAAATAAATAAATAAATAAATAACTAAGTAAGTTGTTAGTGGTAGTATCTTTTAGAAAATAAATTGTTATATTATTATCAAATAAATTTTGTTAAATAAAGCTATAGAGCCTAAAATTTTATTTTATAAAATACAGCTAAAAATTTACATTATAGTCGTGGACAAAGTATAATATTCTACTCGCATATAATGGCTATTATTCACTTGGGCATGTTGAATAATATACTATTATACATTGTAAACAAATTCACATGACATAAACTTGTATTTCTTATCAAGGTTCCTACCGACGGCACTGGAAAGACTCATCAATAATCGAACTCTAATCATGACTAATTATTGTAAGTGTATACGTAAAAACCCTTTACACCAATTTTAAACATGCCATTAAATGTCCTAATTTATATTCTTCTCCTTGTGAAATAATAATATGAATATGTGTTATAACTCACTTATCTCTTTTAGCTTATTTTTCCTTAAATATATAAAGAACTGTGCTAATTTTCTTCTTCGTAAATCACAAATATGTGTCAATATTAATCTGATTCATTTTAAACACATTTCTGCTATGTGTAATCGAACAAAAGGATTTTTTTCTAAGAAAGATGGGGATATTTCACACAGACAAGTTGAGTCGGGTTGGCGCAAATTCCTTAAATCAAATTCATTCATTTCCTTGTCCAAAAAAGTGGCCGCCGGCGCTAAAATTCTTTACCGTCTAGCTTCTCATTGAGAACCTACGTTGAATTTAGAAGTTCTCGGAAACAACCGGGTATTGTATTGTATTCGCCATGGGCGATGTTGTGAGAAAATGTTTTTTTGTTATGTTTTATTTTGTTATTATAGGTACCTGTTCGTACAACACGTTAGTGTATGTTATATGTTATATCTATTGCATAAAACCTTTGATTACGAACAAACCGGAAAAGGTATGGATGTTTATAAATTCGATGTCTGATTTAAAGGATGCAAATAACATTCTAATCCATCATTTCATGACTAATTTGATTCTAGTCAAAAATACGAGTAGGTACTCATATTTCACCAATTTGTGGCAATAATCTATTTGGTAAAGTTGGGAATTGGTACACACATACTGTTTATCTGCAATGGTATAAAAAGTTTTAAAATATCTATTCGTACAAATTTTTAAGTGTAACAAAGTTACGTGTTACAATTTTTTCGTTACTAGCATTTTACAGAAAGTTCTAAAATTTGTGTTTTTATCAATTGCTCTGCATTTAAAAAAATATATTGAAGCCCTTATATTCCTCTTGTGTGTAAACTGTTGTACGCTACAAAGATTTATTAATTTATTTATTTATTTATTTATTAAGTTAGCGATGTGATTTTTAATACATATATATTTTAGATATAAACGCTTCTAACCTATATTCTGTATTTCTTGATGTAGTTACAATATTGAGTAACATTTCCTAAAAAATTAAAACATTGTGGTTAAAGCACCACCCCCTACGTCCTGAGATAATCCCTTATAAATGAGGTGGGAAGCAACCGTTTGGCAAAATGCATCTCTGTTAATAGTACATAACAAAATTTTATTTCGTCCCTTTCACAGTTGCGTAGTTTTCCCGGGTAAACTATCATTTTTATTCCCTTAAGTGGCTATAACTCCCTTATCGGCCGTTTATGGACATTGATTTAATAGACAAATCCTACTTATTTTTTGATGATTTATCATCTGATGAAGTTAGATTCACCCAACCTGAATCACTGCGTATTTTGTTGATGGATGATGATGTCTCGTTTAGATTTTTAGATTTTTGAAAACAAACATCTGTTCTGCTAATATAGTGCTATATAGTGACTATTACAATTTATTAAAAAATTACTTAAAAAAAAAAATCAGTACTTACATTAAAATTGAGTTTCCCGTGTTAAAAGGTATAATGCATAAATTAATTGCAGGTGGATCACAGATAGTGAATTTGATGTCTAAATACAAATATTAAATTGATTAGAAACACGCCTTATTGTTTGGAGAAATTATTATATTTAAACAACCAAAGTTTCTCATGACACTTTTTATTAATTTTTTTTCCAAAAAAAAAAAATTGCTGTCGGTTTTGAGAATTATTAATTAATTGTTACATATATCAGAAAACATTATATAAAACAAAAATGTTTATTCACAAAACCGATAGCAATAAAAGAATTTTGTGAGAAACAGTTGATTTTTTACTCCAACATAAATAAGTCATATGGGATTTACCTTTCGACGTTAAATACATATATCAATAATTTATGATTCTGGGTTCAATCATTTTAAGTTTTATTCGGAATTTAGGCCATCAGATTTTTTAATTTCCCTTTCGTTATTCTCAAGCAAGTTGAGTGATACTGGATTTCACAGGAAACTACTATTATGTAAAATTCATATATTTATTCAAAAGAGCTGTAGAATCGTTTGTTATGGATATATATTATTATTATATATTATTGTTTTTCAAGAAATAAATGGCAAAGTACCAAAGTACGAACAATCTAACATCTTCTAAACAATTTCAGATCATATTCATAACAGAGGTTCATAATATACAGTACAAGGCAACGTGACCATACTTATGAGTAAAGCTGGCCGAGGTCCCATGGCCGACAGAGCCGTCATATGACTCATATGTTTACATCATATCATAATACTTGAATAAGTACAATAAATGGAAATAAATTTTAACAATAATGTTACATTTTATAACAATTTGTATAAAACTCACCCTTTTAAGCAGATTTATGAAGTAGTTTGATTGTCGTCATCACAAAGTGGGGAAAATCTATAGTATAATAGCATCAGGTATGTTTCTACAGCTGTCTCCGTCAGCGATGTTCGCTGTGGTGAAAAAATATGTTTGTATTTTGAAAATGACCGTTCGACATCTACGGATGTAATACAGGCATAAGTAAAACAATCTGTGAACTCACTTAACGAAGTTGTAGATGCACCATCACAAATTCGTCTTAATTTGCTAAAATCAGGATCTTTCTGTAATACACTCTCGAATTTTTCACTAACGCCATTATTTTTTGCGTCATTTATAGCCTGTAGCTGTGTATTTACGTCGTCCACTATTTGCAGCTATTCCACTAACGACAACGAACTATTTCGCAATTTTCTATTGCGTCGTGTAGTCCTCTATAATTGTTATTAATAGTTTTTAAATCTGTTTCAAGGGAAACGTCTTGAAAGCTTGTCTGGCTTTCCCTAATAGCTGCAGCCTCATTAGGGTTGAACTGTAGTATCACAGCTTATATTTGTTGAAAATATTCAGCATAATAAAAAGCCGCTTTCAACCACGTTCCCCAACGTGTAAGAATAGGCTCTGATGGTTCAGGGATACCAGGACACTGTCTGTGAAATGCTCGAAGCCGTTTAGGAGATTTGAGAAATACTTTTTTTTGTATTTGCTATTAATGCATCTACTTCTGGAAAACATTTTCGAATCGTTTCTGCCACAAGATGTAACGCATGCATTTTACACGTAACATGTAAAAACCTACAATTGTCTCTTTGAAGAGAACGGTCTACCACGCGCATTGTCGCGGCACCATCAGTCACAAACATCAATACTTGACTAGTAAAAGTGGAAATGTTGGTTTAAGAGGGTCCAGTACACGTACTATAATATTTAAAATAGAATTTTTTTTACAATCTGTCGTCTCGTCAATACATAACCAGAGCCGTGTATTTTTTAATCCACGTTTAATCCTATTTACAATGTCTTCACGAACAGCTGGAATATATCTACGTAACGATGTACGACTTGGTAAGTTCACCTGGGGATCGGCACGTGTGACGCCAGCGCAAGACCGTGGCTGTACTCCAGCCACCTCGGCCAGCTTTACTTATGAGCTACCTCTTATGAAAAAAACCATAGAACAAAAAAGCTATGACTTCTTGGGCCCAAAATTATACAATTCTAAACTCAGACCTGAAACTAGTCGAATCATTACAACAGTTTAAAAAGAAATTGCGTGAGCATATTAGGGGTACATTTTTTATTCTCACGATCAAGCATGAAAATGCTCCTGTGAGTACATTACGTTTATTGTTACATACACTGTCATTATTTTTATATTCTTTATATTCTGTATCGTATTTCTCAAACAATAAACATTATTATTATTATTATAATATTTATTAAAGGATCCTCAGATATAACAAGAAGTGAAAACCTTTGTTTTATTAAAGTCATCTCATCATCAGTATGACAATAACTTACTTTTATTGTTTAATCACAATTTTTTTTTAAACAAAAATTAATGATTATAAACATGGAAACAGAGCCAAGTTTAGGCGACATTGTTTTAAGACAGCGAAAAGTATGCTCTGATTGGTTAAAATCTAGGCAAATAATAATATTCAGCTTCAGAAATTTGGTATTGTTAAGGTTAATCTTAGATTCCTCAAGTAGGACTGTTAAATGTTAAATTCATTTATGACCCTGAAATCTCCATTCCATTAGAAACTTTTCAAGTGAAGTATCTTATACTTCATACCCTGAATACCACGATCAACGTAGATCCCTCACGGGATCCTTACAGATTGCAATATAATAATTAAAACAGCTGGAGCAAAATATTGTGTCATTCATTATTTATTGGGTTTTTACGTAGTACTAAAAAATTAGTTTAAAAAATAAAGTTAAATAAACGTAAAATTTGAATCAAAGTGGAAAAATGTAAGCTCTATTGAACTTGACCGACAACAACTACAATTTTATTAAATCGTAAATATAATGTGGTTTATTTTTTACGTTGCGTAAAAACCCAGCAAAATAAGGAATAAGTGAACTAATTCCGGTACACTGAATGCACAGAATTTTGATGTTGAAGTGATACTGATAGCTTGTTAAATAAATTGTATTAAACAGTTAATTTCTTTTTCTACTACATAATTTTTGTAACTTTCTGTAGATCATTTTATAATGTTTATTGAAAACTGAATTAAAACAAAAATACCATATCACTTGCTATTCTGAGTATAACTAAAAATTGAAAATTTGATTTTAATAAACAAAGATAATAAACTTACGTATTATTTTGATTGTCGTTTACGCCTTGAATCTAAATTTTCTTTGAACAACTTTATTTATTGTATTTTTGTATTTTTTTGATTTTATTGAATATTTCTTTTTTCTGCATTTCATTTTTGCAGTTGCTGAAATTAAAGAAAAAGATGTACAAAACGTAATTTACCTCCTATCTAAACAAAACTCTTCCTACGAAATTTAATATTCGGGACCAGCTAGCAACATAAACTGAAAGAAAAAATCTCTCTTCGCCATATCAGAACCTAACCAACATTTATTGTCAACATTACGTTAGTTCGTCCACTGTGGTGAAATAAATAAAGTCAAAAATAGCAAAACGAGTTGTTTTGTCTAAAAGGTAAAAGGCAGTTTTATTTTACATGACATAATTTTACTTCCTCACCCCTCAAAGTGAAGAAGTTGTACTCGTGAAAAAAATTTTGAAAATTTTTATGGCATTTCAAGACGAATCTCGACGAATTATGACGATACTCAAAATTTCAGACAGAAAAAATTTTCTGTCTGTGTTTGTGTGTCTGTCTGTATGGTTCGCGATAGCAGCTACAGTTTTTGAGATAAAGCTTTCAAATTTGGTACACACATTCTAGAGGCCAAGGAAGAGATTGAGTTCGTTAATAAGCAAAATGGGTCCCAATGTCTAAAATAATTTTAGTGACATTCCACCAATGTGACTTTTTTTGAAACGTCAAAGTGACTTTTTTGAAATGTCAAAAATTACTTTTATTATAAACTCCACCACCCGTCTAGTTTTACTACGGTGAGGAAGTTCTGATCCCCAAGTAATTGGCAGCTGTTTTTTTAAAATTAATTTGTGGCAATTCTAAGATAATTGTTTTTTAACGTAGGTAGGTTGATCCCATATGAGTAATTATTCATGATAAAGCAAAAAGAAAAATTCTCATAAAATTTCTTTATTATGTGACCGATTTCGTGAACAAGTAATTACTTCACATCATCAGACACAGGAATTTTTTTTATAACGACATTTGTGTTTTATTTATAAATATTCCTGTGTCTGATGATGTGAAGTAATTACTTGTTCACGAAACCGGTCACATTAATAAAGGAATTTTATGAGAATTTTTCTTTTTGCTTTATCATAATTGTTTTTTATTTATTTCCACAATGACATATTTATATCACAAAAATAAGAGTAGGGGTACTTTCAGTTGCAACTGGTGAACGGCTGAATACTTATTTTATTATTAGTAACAAAGAGATTAGTTGACAAATAATGTTGAAGAAGTAACATGATGCCTAAATTAACGAGTTTCGAACTGGTGATAGATAATATTAATAATAATAATAAGTGTAACAATAATATAACCTCTCTGACAAATATATTACACATAATATATTCATCATAACCATATACAGTATGTCCGCCGTTATGGTTTACAAGAGATGAAATTGTAAAAATAATCAACTTTTCGAGAAAAAGTTACTCTACATAAAAGTTTCTAAAAAAATACGATTCACCTTGAAACTTTGTTTTTTACACAGGGTGCTCAAAAAATTACAAAAACTTGAAGTTCGCGTAAGAGTAAATTGGCCTTGCTTTTAATTTTGTTAAATGTTAAAATGTTAAATAAAATGTTGTTTCAAATTTTTTAGCCAGTCAAAATTTAAAAGTTTCAATTGAGTATTGGAATGTATGTAAAATAAGATCATTTTTCGGAAGACAGCATTACTTTCTGCTACCGTTTCCATTTAGCTCATAATCGCATTCGAACTAGGCGACTAAGTATCAGATAAAGAATTCTCAATTTATGGAATACCTGACAATGAAATGGTAACTTAAAGGATGACAGGGTTCAAAAACATGTGTTCTAACTCGTAATTTACTAAAATAATAATTTTCAATCAAAATTTTGGATTTTGGTTGAATATAAAATTTTATACAACTTTTTTAACATTTTGTTTTAAATTAAAGATAGCCTTATTTGCTCTTAGAGCACCCTGTACAAAAAACATAAAGTTTCTCAAAGTGAATTGTATTTTTTAGGAAAGCAAAAACTTTTGTGTAAAATAAACTTTTTTTGAAATGTTAAATATGTTGATAATTTCACCTCTTGTAAACCTCATGCGCGGACGTATTGTATATATGTATATATATGTATATATATGTATATATATGTATATATATATATATATATATATATATATATATATATATATATATATATATATATATATATATATATATATATATATATATTATTAAATATGATTTGAAGGAAACAACTACTCAGCGGGCAAATACCCCGACCTGCATTGAATTACACCTTCAAATCATGATAGATGGAAAGAAATAGATCGATCTCGAACTTATTTGTTCTCTTCAGTATGCCATAGGTTATGGAACAGACAAATGATAGTGGCCAACCTGCTAGTTATATACTAACTAAGGTGAAATGAATAGTTAGTTAGTATATAACTAGCAGGTTGGCCACTATCATTTGTCTGTTCCATAACCTATGGCATACTGAAGAGAACAAATAAGTTCGAAATCGATCTATGTCGGGTTAGGAATTGACAAATGATATTGGCTTTCCATCTATCATGATTTGAAGGTGTAATTCAATGCAGGTCGGGGTATTTGCCCGCTAAGTAGTTGTTTCCTTCAAATCATATTTAATAACATTAGTTTAGTCCACCTGGGCTAGGGGTCGCCGCTCTCGGTACTTGCTGTGATGCAAGTCGCTATCCGCCACAGAGACATCTAGGATATGTCGGTCGGATAGTAGCATTCAGACCATATGAGAAGTTTCATACCTCTCACCACTATTCATATATATATATATATATATATATATATATATATATATATATATATATATATATATATATATATATATATATATATATATATATATATATATATATATATATATATATATATATATATATATATATATATATATATATATATATATATATATATATATATATATATATATATATATATATATATATATACAGGGTAGGCACAGACTTTAATCAGGAAACTTAAGGAATCGATAGAATATGCCAAAATAATATGAATTTGTCATATAAACTTATAGGTAATACTTAGATTCTGAGATAGAGGGCGCTGAGGTTTTAATTTATTTTCAGTTTTCCTATATTTCTTCGGAAATAATTGAGATATTTTTATGAAATTCAGAAGGTGAAAGTTGCGTACATCAATACACTTCGAACCATAGTTTTATCTCTCCATTGCAAACAGAGCCGTAAGGATAGGTGATGTCGAAGATATTCTTCCCAACAAAAGCGGGACACCACTGAACTAAGCTAATTTTTCTTTCGTTTTCGACATTTAGTATCACTAATGCACGAAAAGTCTTCTTATGATTTTTTGGTAGGATGCAATGTCTGAATTAAACCCATTTTAAAATCATTCATCCCCTTCTTATCAATTACCTATTAACTAAAATACGCATAATAATATTAATGATTTAATGTTTCTTAAAACCCATTACTTCGTCAACAAATCCGCACGTACTGACTTTTCGTGTCCTCCGTGACATTGTCGTCACAGTTGTTACTATTTAATTTTATCCTCGCTCCTGCCGTCTACACACTGCGACATTTGTGGATAAACTTAATAGGGAATAGAGAATACAGTCTCACTACGTACGTACAGCAGCCACTATCAAAGACTGTTCGGTCGGGAAGCCGGTCCCGGGATTCGCAACAACTCTCCGGTGTCTATTGTTTGTTTTTCATACATTTAGAATAGGTTACATGTCACTATCATCATTCAACATTAATTCTAAAATATATTCACAGTTTTTAATGTATAATTTGTTACGTGTTACTTGTGTGTTTTTTATATCATTTGTTAATAGTCAATACCATATTTAAGTATTTTGATTATTGACCAGAGAGCTGTTTAAACTTGGATGTAGTCTCAAGAATAAACAGTTGAACAATGACACGCACAATAATTTGTTTGTTTCAAAAAAAATTTTGCCCTCTCAAAAACCATGAATTACAAATAGTAATTGTCTGAAATGTAATATTAACATGTCAATTATTTCAGTTTTTAAAATTATGTGATTTATTTATTAAGCTCCTTTTACCTTTTGTGAAACAATTAATTTAAGTGTTAGTTATAACAAAACAAATTAGCTTATTATGACAGACAGAAACTACCATAAATATAGAGTGTTAAAATTTTAGTCTTGAAAATCTGATATTTCTTAATTATGAACCTACCGAAGGGAATATAACAAATATAGCGTACGTTGAGATCCGTACTGCTATAAATAATAAAATTGGACTCCCAGTTTAATAATAATTTCCATGACCTACTTAGTAGTGGGATGAATAATTTGCTTTTTGCTGCTAATGGTCAACGAATATCAGTTTCTATAAGTAGGGTAAATGGTATTTTTTTAAATCGTCGGGGTAATAGAAGAAAAAACAGTAGACCAATGTATGGATATATTTTCAAATTTAGTCGGAAATGACTTATTGATATGACAAAATATTATTAGGAAAAATTGTTCAGAATATAAAATTATGCTTCTGTCTAAATTTTGGAAATATGATTCTACTTTGACGATATTATAAGATATTTTTTAAGTGAAATACATTTTACGTAAATAAGTTTAAAATAATTATAAAATATGATTTTATATCAGTTTAACAAATCATCGCCCAATTTTTAAAACCATTTTTTGTGACGAGTACGTAATTTTAATTGTTTACCGATAGTTTTGTTCAAAACGCAAAATTACAAAGATCTCTATTTGATCTCTTAAATCGACAGTCCCATCCCTAATTATTAGATTTGCGGTATAAACGTGTTTCTGAAATATTTGAATTGATAAAGTTCTTATAATTTACGTCAAAGATGAATAATAAACGAATTATGTATAAACATTTTCGGAATGTTTATCTTAATCTTGAACAATAGTTTTCTAACGAATCACCTTTGCTTGTATTGTCTTACACATGTATTTGATGATATTAGAATAAATTATTTAAAAATCCGGGTTATAGGTATGAAGAGCCATTTTTGTGGTTTTCACAGTTAATAAAATCAGTTCCTGTTTTAAGTAATGTATCATCCTTCTTAACCTCCTTAAGCAACATTTGTTAGCACAGGTCAGAAATGATAAATGAATCATAAACTTTTAAGAAAATTCTGGGAAGGCATGAGAAATTTTATTCTCTAGTTTTCTCATAGTGTCGGTTAAAAATTCGGCAAAAACTTTTAAAAATATACCGACTGTGCTGAATAAATCACAATGGCTAATGGTTTTCTAATTTTTGATTTATACTTTTAAATGTCAACTTATTTTTTATCTTAATTGTTTCAGTTGTTTTACATATTCAAACACTCAATCATATGAGGGACAAAACGTAAAATTATTAATTCTCTGATATACAAATGCTATATTGGAAAACCTTTAAATATGAATTAAATAATGAATCTTTTTTATTCGATTGCATAGAAAAGTGACGTATTTTAGTTCGAATATCTGGACGAAAAGCTCACCTTTTTATAATAGGTATCACTTTTGGTTGTGTTTGCTTGGCGACTACTTTTTCTAGTCGAAAAGTACTCTTATTTATATCATTTATTTCATTTATCATACATTTCATTTACCATATTTATTCAATTTATCCTGTTTATCCCATTTATCCTATTTATTCTTTTTATCTTATTTATTTTAGTTATCTTATTTATCTTATTTATCCTAGTTATCTGCTTTATCTTATTTATCTTATTTATCTTATTTATCTTATTTATTAGTTACCTTATTTATCTTATTTATTGTTTATTTTTTTCGTTTTAATTATTGTGTAGAATAAAATAAATGAAAATTACGTTTTTAATTAAAATAATTTATTTACTTCATGTCAAATTGGTTATGATGGTGAGAAAGTACTATCAAGGAGTATTTAGACCGATTTTTGTTAATATAACTTGTAATGGTTCCATGTTTATTTAACGTTACAGAGTTTAATAAATTATAAAATGCTTCCCTAACCTGATTAAAGAACCGCGCTATTTTAACCACGAATTTAAATATTTTGAACTGGACCACAACAATGCAAAGGCGCTTGAATGGATGTAGTAAGCATAGAATTAGCGATTTCACTGTATTACCATTTCAAAGACCGTTTGTCTTTTCCTATTTCTTTTTGTTAAAAATCAAAGTATGATATCCACTAAGGGGTTTAGGGCCATATCTTTGCATTTAATAAATATAGTAAGCCAATTTCTTGAGTTGTGAGAGCCAGTGTTGTCACCAGGAAATATTCGATTATCGACTCTTGCCTTGGAATTAGAAAACAAGTCTCGAGAAAGGAGCGAGAACCGCAGTTTTTTTCCATTTCTACCTGCTTCATAGAATGTCGCATGCACATTAATGTTTTTAATTAAGTCATAAATAATATTTAACGATTGCGTTAAGTGTTCATCTTAGATAGATTGAAATTTATTTAACTCACATTCAAGAGATTTAAAAACTTTGTTTGTACCAATAAGGTAGCCTATATTTTTAATAAATTGCAAATAATTCGACCGATAAATTTTTATCGTTTTTAGGTTTTTTATATAGTTTTTTTGCACAGTTTAACATATAATTTTATGCCCAGATTTTTCATTACAGCTTTAAAAATTTAATATACAGATTTAAACTTTAAGATGCAAGTTTAAGACTAAAGTTCTTAACTTTTCCCATTTCGAAGTTTTTAATATTTTTCTAAGCATTTTTTTGTACGTTATCGAGTACATTTTTTATGGATATTCCTTTTAATTTTGATATGGATTAGAAATTGAAGTAAACTTTTTATGGATTCCTGCACGAGGATAAATTTACTTGTAAATTTGTCATGTCGTAAAAATCCATATATACTGGATGTTTTCGCATACGGTAATATTTTTCACACAGGAATGGTGAATTTTATCGTTATTGTGCACACGTGTACAATTTTATATGAAAATTAGTAGCTGGAAGCAGTGAAATCCACCGACATCGGGAAAATGAGGGAGTATATGAAACCAAGGGTCTATTTATACATTGAATAACTCTATGGGTAACGTAACGGCTGAAATTGTATGTAAAAACATCCCTTGAAATTGGGTAAAACTCTAGTGATAATGTAATGACCAAAATACATGGAGCTAGTGTATTCTTCGACGTTAAATTCGAATCTGTAGTTAAAAAAAAGATTTATCGTGTCATTTTTTTTTTGTCAAAAACATCCCTTGAAATGGAGTAAAACTATAGTAATAATGAAATGCCTCTTAATGAAATGTGAGAAATGGTAGATATTTTATAGTCTAGCGAAGAGAATATACATTCAAACCATAGCAATCTATTTATATTAAGTAAACCAAAATCTGCCCTTATGTGGGGGTGAAAACTACCCCTGCAACTCAAATAACGCACTTTAGTTTAAATAACATGTACAAAGAACAAATTCTTGTAATTCTTAGGACAAAATATCTGAATCTGGTGTGACAACCAAACATTACTCTTAAAGGGTTGAGACTCACCTCTATAGGGTGTAAGAACCACCCCCACCTACGAAGGTATCTTATAAGTTTCAATAACGATGAAAAAAGTTCAGACTTTTGTAGTTTTAGGCAGGGTGAACAAATATGGAGTGGATTCGCTTGAACTAACGATATATGATTATAAACTACCCTTAGAGGGTGGTAGAAGACAAATATGGAGTTAATTCGGTTTAACCGCTGAACCAGGAATAAAGTCTACTACTAAAGTGTGGTAGGCTACATTTTTATAATCAAAAAATGGAAGTATCAATAGATTCTAATCTTTCAATCTATATTTTACTTTTCATTATACATTTCTCTTCTGCTCGCACTTTTTAACCCCTGGGTCTTATTTTATCCTCAATTTCCAGTTTTCTGAGCCTTTCTTACATTTAGCATTTAGCATTAGTATTTTATTTATTATATCGTACATACCTGTTTATTCAACAATTTATTTTAATATTTATCAATTTTTTCATATTATACTTCCTGCCATCAATCTAAACTAATCCAACGTCTTTTGTTATGACATCTTTTTCTCTTATCTTGAAAATGTCTTTTCCGTGGTTTGCTCACACCAGATTCAGATATTTTTTCCTAAGAGCTTCAAGAATCTGTCCTTTGTACATGTTATTTAAACTCACGTACGTTATTTGAGTATCAGGGGTAGTTTTCACCCCCCCACATAATGGTGGATTTTGTTTTAATTAATAGAAATAGCTTGCTATGGTTTGAATGCGTATTTTTCTCTCTAGACTATAAAATATCTACTATTTCTCACACTTCATTAAGAGTCATACATTATTACTATAGTTTTACTCCATTTCAAGGGATATTTTTGGCAAAAAAAAACTAACCGATATGAATTCAGCATCAAAAAATACACTAGATCCATGTATTTTGGTTCATGGTAATGAACTTCTTTTTTCTTTGTGTGGCTGTGTAAAATTGAAGCTTTAGTCCATATTTTCTGGATTCGATTTAATGCTTCCCTTGTTCTGTATTCATGGAACTATTTATACTTTATTCGAAAAAAATTACAATACACACACAACACAATTACGGCTGCAATAATTGTATTAATATATTTGATGTTATGAATGGCAACTTTTCAATAATAACATTTTCGAAACAACAATGCGGAGCGAAAAATAAGATACCCAGGATATTAATTTTACAAAGCGACTTTTTAGCTTCATCTTCAAACAGACATAAATTATTAAATCTGTTAGTCCTAATTAAACAATGCGGAAATCATGCCGATTTGAAAGCGGACTATTTGATCCCAACAAAAGCGATGACCATGTCAATGCATAATAGTGACAAGATCATAGTTGTTCGTTAAGATACAGATTTAATGGTTTTACTTTTGTACCATACAATAAAGCAAACAGTGTCTTTTTACTGAGGTAAGGAAATGCTGTGGAATCTGACAAATATACTAGCATTAGACAGCTACAAATGGAACTAGAAAAGGAGATGACATTTTGTTTGTTTACGATATGCCAAGTTGACATTATTTCTCCCTTATACAAGCGGACCAAAAAAAATAGCCCTTCCACTGTGTCAATGTGATACAACGTATGGTAATCTATTACCATATTCTCCACTGGTATGAAAGTAATCGAAGTAAACATTTGGGGCAGTTCTGATATTTTAAATGCAATTAGTCAATTGCTAGACAGTATGTGCTTTTCAATTTTGGATTAGTAACTACCACAATTTTTATAGCTGTCCACTTCCATATTCAAATAGTATATAATCGTAATTACAATTTCGGGCTGAAGAAAATCTTGGTTAATGAAATAATTGGTAGATATTGTGTATGAGAGTAATATTTTAATAAGGAAATTACAAAAAGTTATTTAAAAATGACTATTCAATACATAAATTTAATATAAACACAGTGTTTATGTAGGATGTATATGTACAGTGTGTCAGGAAAAAGGAGGCCAATCCGGTAACCATGGATTCCTTGAGCAAAAATAATACGTAGATATGTATTTAAAAGTTGGTACAGTGCTTCAAATTTAAGTGTCACATCCTTTGAAAAAAAAAACAAAAAATTAATTGTCAAATATTCAAAATAGAGGGGTTCCAGTTTTCACTGACCCCCCAGTTTTTTAGTACCTGCGCCAATGACTCCCAAACTATCTTTTTTAAGTTAACCATCTACTTTGTATTATTTTAAGTCTCTTAACAAATTTCGAGAAAATGCTTCATTTTAGAGATAAGTTGATAAATATTCATGCATACGCGGCTTACGGTAATCTCATAATTTTCAAAAAAACTCGAGTTATTTAAAAAAATATTTTTAAACTTTAAACTTTGACACCTTGTATATCGAACATGGGGGTCCAAAATAAAAAATGGCATTGTGAAAGTCCTATTATTTTTGCTCAAGGAATCCATGGTTACCGGATTGGCCTCCTTTTTCCAGACACCCTGTATAATACAAAGTATAAATCTAAATTCAACCTAAATTCAACTAAAACCAAATAATTTTTGTTCAAAACGTTTATTGTTTGTCAATTTGGCCAATCTCTCAATATAATCGAATCGACTATTTCACTTTTAATTTTTGAGATTATAATCCATTCCAACATGTGATTTAGGACATAAAATAGGGATACAATAAATATGTATGTAGATTACCTTGTACACATTTTTAATATTCTGTAGGTCAATTGCTATTTCGCATATGTTTTAGTACATCATACAGTTCTTAATGTAATCTAAATGCGATATAGAAAACCTTGAGCTTCTTAAACAAGGGCGAAATAAGAAAAAACATACAGAAACTCGGGCAATTTGGGTGTTTATTTTCTCACGAGAAAGATTTTGGTGGTGTATATACATATATACGTGTGGTCCATTATAAAATAGCTCACGTGGGTTTATGCTATTTTGATTCAGCTTTTTAATTTAATTTAATTTAATTTAATCAAAATTAAATTAATAACTTCCACACAAATATCTTTCGAACAAAAAAATATTTTTAAGAACACAACAATGACGAAAACGGCAATTTTATACCAGGAAGTGGAAGATTAGGGCACCCAAAAAATGTAAGGACTGTGAAAGGAGAAGAGAACATGTTGGATTTTATGTCAGAGGCTACCGTCATTGGTGCTAGATAATTAGCTCTCGAAACAGTTATCTTCCAAACTATACTATACAAGTAAAGTTACATGCATTTCATATTCAACAAGTTCAAAAACTTTTACCCGGAGATAAGCTCCTGCATAAATTTATATGAAGTAGTCCGTGGAACAATGAAAAGTATTTCATGTTTTCTACATAATATTCTATCTAAGGATGAGGCGACATTTACCAGCCAAAGAATATTTAATTCTCATCATAATGCATGCTTCTAAAGGAAATGATTGATCAGCCACTTTGAAAAATCATTTTGTGAGATATATTTCATCTGTCCAAGTTAATTTTAAGGAGAAATGTACTACAACTTTTTAGATAATAACTTATCTCAAACTCAGCAGATACAAATATCTACTGGTCTGTACGTTCGCAAGAATTCAACTCACTTGAATTTAGAGAAAAATTGGAGAGAAGAATAATGTTGTGCAACATGAAAGTCATTTTGAACAGTTGCCTTGGTTTATAAATTACATATGCTTCTGCTGTTAATGTTTTCCTTATATTGTCGGTGAATGTTATTTTAAAACAATTATGGTAATACTATTTTAGAAATAGAAAATGTCTCAGACTTATGAGACATTTTTTAAAATACCACACAGTAAAATATGCATGTTCCTCATGCATTAAATATTTTCAAGTCTTCCAAACTTTAGAACGACAAATCATGTCACTCAATTCTCTGAATCAAAAAATGTAAATTCTCTGAATGAACATACCCGAATAAAAAATCAAATAACTCGAGAACGGCTAATTTTACCGTATACCATTTTCGATCCCAAAGAATATCTTCCGTGTCAATTTTTATTTTGAAAGTTGAAAATAAAAAAGTTAAGAGGGCAAAGGCGGGAATACTAAAAAAACCTCAAGAATGGAAACTAAATGAGCTATGCTGGAATTATATCTAGGTCTGTGGTAAATTTAGGCTTTATACTATTTTTTTTATTTACACCAAATTTTGACAAGTGCATATAATTAAAAAATCAATATTACGTCCACAACAAAACTATTACCCTTAGAAAGCCATAGCAAGAGACACAATTTACATAAAACCATAAGAGTAAATATTGGTATTAGATATACGACTAATATTCACAACTTTTCTAAAACTTCCATCGAAGAATAAAACGTACTAGAATATGTGATAAAGTAGGAAAATTAATAATAAGAAATGTGTAAAATTTTCTAGAAACTATAATCATTAGGATTACACACTTAAATATAGGTAATTACTTGTGGTTGCAGTTTTTCTACCATTGAAAATAAAAGATGATACAAGTATATGTAGATTAAACGGTGCACTAAATTCCTTTTACTTGAAATCTTCAATTTAATTTGATGTGGTTTTTGTCTTGACGCACACAATGGATTTACCGAAAAATCCTTTTGTTTCATAAAGTACCGCACCCACATACCATTTGCACCATATGGTACAATACCAGTCAATTACATTATAAATATAATAAAACTTGCTAATAAAATTTCCTAACCATAGAATTAAAACAATCTAAAACATTAATATATGTATTTAAAAAAAACTGCAGGTAGAGACAAAAAGTTAGTAATGCAATGATGAGTTATCGTCTGTTCCAAAATTACACAATAAGGTTCCATAATAAACGTCATGGGTATATCGCTTGAAAGAAAATGTAGTAAATTTCCCGATATGTAAATTAAGATCTAATATCAAGGACGAAGCGCTAGCTAGGTACCAAGAGTTTTTTGCTTACTTGAGTGTTTATAAGATGTTTATCTGATTTTAAAAATGCAGGTTGAGGATAGAAAACTGATTTTAAGGTTGGAATTTCGCAGAGTGGAAGGAAAACGGCATTAATTTTTGTTTTTTTTTTTTTATAAATATTTAAAAATCCAAACTCAGTAACCTACGTATATAAAATAATTTTATACTACTGTGGTTCTAACGATTATAATTTTATTACATTTTGTTCATGTCATAATAATTTTCATACTTTAAAATATCAGCAGAATGGGTTAAGATCAACTATTAGTAGTTTTGAATATGAATTTGTAATATTGTAATGCGTCTCACATTTGATGTTTAATATAAATAGTCGTATTATAAACTAAGTATGAAAACTAAACAACGAAAATGATAATGAGGTTCAACAATAACATATACCAATGCCATGTACCCTAAAAGGGAAAATGATGCAGCTGCACTAACTGCAAACAACAGTATGTCAAAATTATTGTTCTTCATTAGCATAACAAGGTTAAAGAATTCATATTGAATTTCCGCACATCTCTGTTACGCATTTGACGTGACAGAAATCCCAATACTTAATGCTTTAATAATCTATAAGAATTTATCGTTAGCTAGGTCAGTCGCAACATGTCGCCGACATTTATCGCCGACACTTGTCTTCCACAAATGTAGTAAACAAAATGCAAAAACCTTCATGGATACAATATGTCGCTGACATTTTTATTCAGTAGCACCAGTGATGTCGTCGAACGAAGGCGCCTTAATATTAGTATCCATTTTACGAAGGAAACATTTTGAGTTTGTCCCAATTTCACTGGCAATCTTCATCGAAGTATATTTAAAAAAAATGCAATAGTAAAGAATTGATTAGAGACCATATAACAGTAGGTATTGGGTCGATTGAGCCTAGGAAAATTTTAAACACCGTGTGAACTTTTGTCGGTATTTCTCAAAGGAGGCGGATGTCATTTTCATTTTTGTCATTTGAAGTGGTGGTGTTATCTGCATTATCTGGCCATAGCTGGAGAACTCTGTTCAGCAGAGGCCTCTCTTCTAGGGTTCCGTCCTCATACATAATCCTCTGAGAACGGGGCCATAATCTTCCTAGGACTTCGCCCCTATTCCAAACTAATGGAGATAATTCGGTATGCAATATACTTGGATGGCTTGCTCAATTCCTGATAATGAAGCTCTACGAACAGTTAGTGGCCGAGGTATTAGGTAATGAGTTACTAAAAAATAACAAAAAAAAAGTAGTATGGACCTTCACCAGGAAAAAATGGCAACTACGTACGTACTTTTTATTTTAATGGCAGCTGATATTAAACAAAGTGTCACGTCAAGTTTTTCTTTGTGAACTCGCTCGTTAATAGTATATACTGTTTGATTTGTTCGTGTAATCATATTTCAAAATGCCAATGTTCTCCCTACAAGAGTACCATTACATGGTACTCATTTAGGGTGAAGCCCGATCTAAGGTATCAAGAACAAGACGTATTTGTGCACAGCGATTTCTAGGGAGGCGACAGCCATCTATAAACACATTTGTTGAAGTGTCTAGACGATGACTTGAAACCGGAAGTGTTATTTCAATATATGCAATGTATAGCAGAAAACAACGATTTACACCAGAAACGGAAGAACAAATTTCAGGTGCATGGAGCAGATTTCGTCACTTAGCACCAGAAGAATTGCTCGTCAGATTGGAGTATGAACTTGGACTGTTCACAGCGCATTAAATGAATAATTGTTACACCCACATCATGTGCAGCGGTTCAAAAACTTTTACCTACTGATTTTTCACCTCAAAAAAAATATATGTAGGTGGTTCTTTGCGTGTGCTCAAGGTAATCGAAATTTTGTTTCTAACATATTGCGTACGGAAGCGGTATGTTTAACGCAGCGTGGAATATGGAATTTCTACAGTGCCCATATTTGGGCCGACGAAAACCCACATTTCGTGGATCAAAGGAATACCCAACATTGATTTTCCATCAACGGCATACTGGGGAACTTTTTAATTGACCCATTAGTTTTGCCACAAAGATTCAATGGCCACCTTAAAATTTTTAACAAATAATTTACAAGAATTATTAGACGATGCGCTCTACTAAACCATATGGATATGTGATACTTACACGATGGGGTACCAGTACATTCATACCACCCTATAGGACAGTTTTTAAACAACCTTGAAAATAGGTGGATAAGAAGAAATGGTTTACACCACTGGCCTGCGCGCTCGACGGATATTAATTAGATAATTTTTTTCTTCTGAGACCACCTAAATGGCATGGTCTGTTCCACCGAAATCATAAATGGACGTAATTACGACAAAAATATTTGAAGCAGCAGATAATATACAAACCAGCCAGGAATTTACAGAGTTCATGAAAACTGGATCCGTAGATGTCAGTTGTGTTTAAAAAGGTAGGGTGGATATTTCGGACAATTAATTGTTGTTAGCACTGATTATTATTTTATTTTTTCTTCGTAATTAGCAAGTACTCACATGAGGAAAAAATATTTCTCTGGAAATTTCAACGCCTCATATATTGAAAACGGAACATTTGCAGACACATGTATAACTCTTTGTTTGCCTAAATTGGGGTAAATAACCTGTCACAAAGCGAGGCCATCATATATCAAACACTCTGTACAGGATGGACCAAATTTGATGCTTTTGAGGGGTGCCTCCTATTTTCCCAAGAGGTAGATAAAAAGTAACTAAGGCGTCTAGGGCTCGATTTTTAAACTAACTTTTGTAGTATTTTATTTGCACCGATGGTCAGTTCACTTGATCACATTTGATCTGGTTAGAAGTGACCTGCACGAGTCGCAAGTAAACCTGCAGCAGCCTCGGATGTCGGGCGCGCATACGTCTTTGAGAGGCACATGTTTATTTTTTATGTTTATGTTATACCGGCTTTACCTTGGTTCTTATAAAAAAATCCTGAAAAAAAATGGAAACAGATGATCCTGACTTGGCCACTTCTGATTTCAGATCAGTTGTAAATAAAACATGTAAATAGCAGACCTAATTGATCCAGATCAGAAGTGACCAAATTCATAGTGTAAATAAAGTACTACTTTTAATGGCGCAAACCACATTCCGATATCTTCATTCGTTTAAGAGATGCAGAGTGTTTATTACTTTTATCCATTTTCCCCCCAAAAACATCGAATGGCCCACACGGTACACTATATTATAGTGTGCTTACTCTCGTATGAAAAGGTTATCCGCCAAATATTTTCTCCTTAAAATATTAACGAGTAGTACTCAAAATAGTATCAATAAACTCAAGATTATTTCTTATTCTTTATTTTCAATTTCTACCTGGGTGATAGCCTGGTGGCATGGATATTAAGCATGATTAGTTCTCTAAATCCAAATAGTGGGCTTGAGGATGAAATAATATTTAAAATAGGAAAAAATACTTTTTTAAAATGTCAACGGTTCAATAACTCTTATTATCATCTTCAGGGCACTAGAATATACAACGTTTTTCTTAGTTTAACAATGACAGCTAAGGGCTTACATTAATGTTAAATTTAAAAAAAATGCATGAAAGAATAACAACTTAATTTAGAATTGAAACAATAAAATAGCTCATATGCATTGGTAAAATTAAAAAAAGTATATCAACCAACATTAACATGAAATATTTAACACTTATATACTGGTTATTTCCATGTCGAGTTTAAAAACTAAGGTCACAAACATTTTAGGTATATACGATGTAAAAAGAATATAAACATACATAACAATACAGAAACAAATAATTACTGTTAAAAAGATAATAATATAAAAATATCACAGTACTGACTATATTTGTTGTGTGGCAAAATCAACACTGATGATGAGTTTGTATTTAGTTCTATTTTATTTATTATTACTTCTTATATTACTTTTTGTTTAGGTGACCAATAATGTTCTACCAAGAAATATCCATGCTGTCTATATCTGATCTTTCATTAACAGAAAAAGTGTATTTTTTAATTTATAACATTTGCTCAACAATCTCTTTTTTAAAACATTTTATTTAAAGATAATTTTGGCCTCGGTAAAATCAAATGTTGGTCCTGTACTAGTGTCTACAAGACTAGTTGATTTACTCTTTTTATTAATAATAGCATTTCTGCGGTCGTTTTTATGTTCTGCTATTCATTTCTGGAAATATCTGCCTGTTTGTCCGATATATTTTTTATTACACATTCTACGTCCGATACAAATTTGTTGGTGTTTTTTTAACTTGACAAATTTTTTTTAATTTTTATTACTGCTAAGAAATTCTCTCAACTTTTCAGAGATTTTTTCATGTAATTTGAGATTATTTCTGCATATAGCAGTTTTTGTTATATCTTTTTAGTATTTTCTGTAATACGTTGCAAACATTATTTTCTAATGAAATGCTCTAAGGACCTCTAAGGGCATTTTTGCTCAAAATACTGAGTTTAAGCGCATTTCTCGGGAATAACTCAAATATACTCTTTATGTCCATTTTGCCAACACTTCAACACAATTACTTACACAAAATTGTGTATTAAAGTTATGACAATCGCCAAGAATATCAAATATAAAATATATCGAAAAGATCTTTTTTTGTCTGAATACGTCTGATGTTTATTTTTCCAATGAAATAACATTTTGAATACTACCTTCCCTACAACAAAACAAACATACTTTTGATATCTATGTCAAATAAATAACTGGCTATTACCTGTCAACTGAGTACCTACGTCGTATGCAACAATTTATCAAAATTATTGGTGCATATTTTACACTTACTTCATGTGATATGTGATGTGCCATAAATTACACAAATTTCATAGTGGCGCCGCTTAAGGTGTCAAACCATAATTCTTTACCACCATTGTCAAATCAGACAGAAATAAATGTGTTATGACCAATTTCTTCACATCTAGTTTAATTCCAGGTAAACTTGTCTAATGGTTAACATAAAGCTATGTCAATTTTTGTTTTCTTCAATGTCACTTATATTTTATACATTGCGTTGGTTTAAATTTATTGGCTACTTCAATTTAGGAGATAATTTTTTATCCTAATGATATGATAACTTTAACCTTACAGTAAAAAAAAAATATTCAATTATTTTTTGAAAGAGAAATGCAAATGAAAAAATAAATAAATTTCTCATTTAGATATATTTATCTCAAATTACCAATTCACGTGCACTTCATAAGATGGAGCAAGAAGTCACAAATAGATTTGGTAAAAAACTAATATCAGCAAGTAATTTTAATTACAGGCCGATGTTTTTAGTGTTCCAACCGTTTTTAGGGTTGCTAGACCCAGATTATATTTTAAAATTAATGTAAGCTATTATTCACATCATTTTACAAAACAAACTTTACATCGTAACATAAAAATGATCCCACACAAAATAATCTAATTTAATCTAAAATCTGATTAAATGCATTACATTATGATACAAGAATATATCTTGGTATTATACTGGATCAGTACATGAGATGGGAAGAACATGCTCTCTATATCCCAAAGAGACCTATGCAGCTGATTTATAAATTCTACATATTAAGAGAAATTCTAATTTGAAAAAACATGCTCACTCAATTCACTTCATTAATGGAATCGATATCGTATTAGTGCATGGGGTGGTCTGCTTAATACCGTACCAACTAGACTACAATCTGTGAAAAATATAATCATTAAAATCATTCTTATACAATCTGTGAAAAATATAATCATTAAAATCATTCTTAACATAAATATGTTATATACAACAGATTTATTATATTATAAAGGAATAGAATTATTTAATATAAAGCTGGCGCTACACGTTGGGCCATACTTTGGCCGGAACAATTGTCGAAACATTTGTTGAAATATTTGTCTACAGATATACCATCCAAACGTTGGCCGATAGAGCAATGTTTGCTAGAACCTAGAAGATGGCAGAATGTTTTTTGATCCCTTTGTCTACCCCATGTCCACTTTTGTCAAAAAGCTGAGTTGAAACTATAAGTTGTTAACTTAAAAATAATGAGCAAAAAAAATTCTTATATCCCCAAAAGTAATAGTATGTGAAAAGAATGTATAGGTACAGCAACGTTTATAAATAAATAAATATAGTTTAAAAAAACTAAAAAACACGCTTTTAAAGCACATCAAACTAAAAAGTGAAAAATAATTATTAATATAAACTGAAAAGAATAATGAACGAAAAATACTAGTATTATTGTGAAAAAAGCGTGGGTTGCTCGATATACGAAAAATATGGCACAAAGCGCCCCACGCTTTTTTCATAATACTAGTATTTTTCGTTCATTATTGTTTTCAGTTTATATTAATAATTATTTTTCACTTTTTAGTTTGATGTGCTTTAAAAGCGTGTTTTTTAGTTTTTTTAAACTATATTTATTTTTGACTTTTTAGTTTGATGTGCTATGAAAGCGTGTTTTGTAGTTTTTTAAACTATATTTATATTGCTTATTGATGCTGATATTATAACATATTACGATCCAACAGATATTTCTGAAAAAAAAAATATTTTTTTATTTCAGCCATGGGATTTGAACTCACGCCCGAGGAGTCCATCGTTTCGCGTCGACTAAGACTTGCCCGGTCGGCCAACGACCGAACTGAGAATCACAGAATATACTTACAATATTAAGCCTCTTGCTTTCACGCAGAGGATACGTGAGGAAAGGACTGGCGATCCTGATCAGGATAACGATATAAACTTATCAAATTATTGTATTGTTACCGGTTCTTCGTAGGTGTACAAAGTTTCAATTAAATCTGTCCATTTAAAGTGGGTCAAAATCGAGTCCAAAGAGTCGGTTACAAAAAAACAAACAAACAAACATACAAGTGAAGCTAATAAAAGCGTGTTAAAATAGGGTTTAGTTTAGCTTTTTATATAGTCTCAGACAGACTGACAGGATTGTTCTATTTCGCGGAAAACCACCACATCATTAAATTTCTTTTCTTTAAATGACTTCTAAAACAGGCCAACAATGACTCTTTTTTCTTTTTCAATTCCTGTACATCAATCTCCATTATGTTCGAAATTCGATTCATCATTAACCTGAAAAAAATTGAATTATATTAAAAAATTAATTAATCTATTAAGTACATCTTTTGTAATTTACCTTGGCCTTATCCTTCCTTATTATAATTATTTTTCGGGTCCCATATCGTAGGTTCTCCCTGATATAGTTCTAAAAACTTAAAAATATTTTCGTTGTTCCAAACTGCCATTTTAACGTTACACTAACGACAGGAGAAACATAGATACATACGCTGTAATCGGTATTTATGCACTGACATGCACCACCGTGTGGACGGGTATTGGTATGTGACGCAAGCTCGCCCAAAATCCCTTTGATTTGTGCACTGTTTACCGACAACGAGGCGATCACAGGCAAACTTGGCCCATTCGCGGCCAATCAAGACAAACTTACTATCCACACGTTGGCTATGGCCGAAGTTTGCTACATTTCGCCCACGTGTAGCGCTAGCATAAGAAGTATTTACCTACCAATATCTTGTGTGGATGTTTTTAAATAAAACAAAATATGACACAAAATATTAGTGAAACCAGATTTATTGAAAATTTATCCATTATAGTTTTTTTTTCTTCCAAAACTACACAGTCTGTTATTTATTGACATAAAAAAATAATACAATTAAGTAAATATATGAACTTACATATACATATACAAAAAAATTTATTAGACAGAATCAAAATATTCTTAATTGTAATAATTAGTTAACATGCTCATTTCTTTTCTCTCTCCTTACCCATTTTACTATTTTTGCTGATTTTTTTATTTTCCTTCTCATTGTCCAGCATACTGCATATACTTTTACGTATACATTTTTAGTACTGCACATTTCTCATATTTGGTTTAGATTAGTCACAGCTCTCTAGAAGAAACAAGCAAAACGATAAAAAGCAAGCACTATATACTGTTTAGGTGACTCTCCTTATTCTTCTGGGTGTTACATTACGCAAAATGTGTATGAGTATAAATATTATATTATTATCTATTATTGTAATATTATTATTATGTAATATTGACCAACTCGTCAAATAAAAAAACTTCCAATAGGTTTTTCTTCATCACATTTTCCTCAAAATATCTTTGTTTATAGAGAGTTTATAAATCATCAAAAAGTGTGTGGCAAATTTATTTAATCTTTAGTTAAATAAAGTGAGAGGATTACTACTTTGGTACTTTGGTACCTTATGTAGGTACTATTTTTATTATTTATTACTACCTATTTGTATACTGAATAAAATTTACAGGAAACAACTACTCAGCGGACAAAAGTCCAGACCTGCAAAAGTTTGTTTGGTAGCTAAGATCATTTGTCAATTCTTACTGGACATAGACCGGTTTCGAACTTGTTATGTTCTCGTCAGTATGCCATAAGTAGAGGAATAGACAAATAATAATAGCAAATTAGGCTAGCCTAAAGCAGACTAAGCAAGACAGACATGGTGAGTGATAAATGTATCCCTCTAGTGGTCAGTACTACTACTCGTCAGTAGTGACTGATAGCGACCTACAAAGCAGGTACCAAGAGCTACGACATCAAGCTCTGGCGGGCTAAACTATATACTAGATTTACAAGAAACAACTACTCAGCGGACGAAAGCCGCGATCTGCTTTGAATTAAACCTGAAAGTCTGCTGAGGCGTTATTTCCTGTAAATTGTTTTCAGTATATACACTGAGAGAAAAATCTATTAGTCGTTATTAAAAATTGAATTACTGCTGCATAGAAATCAATTAAATAGGGGACAGCCAATGTCATTTTCCTAAAAACTTTATAATATAGGTTACTAAAAATAAATAAATATCTCCTACAATGTCGTTTGTACTCCCATTATTTGTAAATTTTGCTATAGTTATCAAATGTTTTACCTGTTATAGCAAATTTAAAAACTAGTAACCATTAACATGGGTAGACACTTTAATAGTACTTTTAATTGGCACTATAAAATTACCTCTTAATTTTATTAGACAACATCATTAATTTAACTCGTTAACCCGACTACAGTCATTAGACCCTTTAATAGCGTGTATATGATAAAAATTACTGGGGTAGCAAAATCTCTTGTAAGCACTACAATATTTGTGATAATATTACAGTAATTGTTAGTAGATAATTCAATTGATTTAACTGAACTTGCTAACTGCATTTATTAGTTATTAAACAATGGTTATTAGCGACTTTAATAATCTATTTACCGTAGCAAAAATAGTTAATGCATTTGTAAGCGGTGTCACTGTATTGACTATAATATAAATTTTCGACTCGAAATTTGATGTTTGGCAATGCAGGTATGCTTTGTTAAAAAATAAATTATTTTTATTTTTAAAAAATCAAGTGGGTCACGACAGGATCAATACATTTATTTTATATGTATTAAAGTGCCTTTCCCTTAAGTGATATCGATATAAATGAAGAAGTTGCGTAAATTTTAAAATTTTGACAGTATGACAAATTTCAACAAGCCTACTTTGATTTTGATTCTTTTTGGTGTAGGCATAAAATACCATTATCGTAAGATATAGCAAATTTGATAAAAATTTAGTTAATTCTAAACAACTCTCTTAAATAAATAAAGTTTTTCGTTATCTCTTATGAAGGTACTTTGCCTACATAGAAGGGGAAAAAGGCCTGCTGATTTGAAATTTGTTATACTATCATAGTTTTAAATTCTAAGACTTCTTCAAGTAAAATTTTTCGATATCTCCTGAGAAGAAAAAGGCACGTTACCTTCACAGAAAATAAATTTTTGGATCCTGTCGAGGTCTACTTGTCTCTTCAAAAATATAAATAAATCACAAATTACTTTTTAACACGCTTTTATTAGCTTCACCTGTATGTTTGTTTGTTTGTAACCGACCCTTTGGACTCGATTTTGACCCACTTTAAACGGACAGATTTAATCGAAACTTTGTACACTTACGAAGAACCGGTAACAATACAATAATTTGATAAGTTTATATCATTATCCAGATCAGGATCGCCAGCCCTTTCCTCACGTATCCTTTGCGTGAGAGCAAGAGGCTTAATATTGTAAGTATATTCGGTGATTCTCAGTTCGGTCGTTGGCCGAGCGGGCAAGTCTTAGTCGACTCGAAACGACGGACTCCTCGGGCGTGAGTTCAAATCCCATGGCTGAAATAAAAAAATATTTTTTTTTCAGAAATATCTGTTGGATCGTAATATGTTATAATATCAGCATCAATAAGCAATATAAATATAGTTTAAAAAAACTACAAAACACGCTTTCATAGCACATAAAACTAAAAAGTGAAAAATAAATATAGTTTAAAAAAAACTAAAAAAACACGCTTTTAAAGCACATCAAACTAAAAAGTGAAAAATAATTATTAATATAAACTGAAAACAATAATAAACGAAAAATACTAGTACTATTGTGAAAAAAGCTTGGGGCGCTTTGTGCCATATTTTTCGTATATCGAGCAACCCACGCTTTTTTCACAATAATACTAGTATTTTTCGTTCATTATTGTTTTCAGTTTATATTAATAATTATTAAGAAAATAGGCCTGCATTCCCAAAAATCATATTTCGACTCGAAAATATTTGTCATTCAGTCATTCAGTCATTTACACCTATATTGCAGTCAGTCCTATACATTTAATACTTCAAAAACCAGCTGAGTACATTTCAAGGCAAAAATGATGATGATTAATATAATAAAAATGTCTAAAAATGCGATTCATTATTGACATTCAGAATTCTTTTACATACTTTGAAAGAAAAATTTTTATCAACATATATTATTGTCGTATACGTGACACGGAGAACAGTTTTGTCTTTTCATTTTCAAATGCCTTTGAAATATGCCAACGATGGCAACTGGAAATAATCACGCAAATAAATGATATGCAAATTGTAAGAAAATATCTTGAATAATAACTATTGTAAAAAAAGAAGAATAATTCTATCTGACACTGGAAATCACCATAATTTTCACTAGAAAATGTATACACCTAAGTTTCCTGAAATAATTAGCAGATATCTTATTTTTTTTTTAGATTTTATTTTACAGTAAGGGCTCAAATGAAATAGTGGCTTTTCGGAATGCATTAAAAGCTGATTTTGGAAAAGAATAGCTTTTGTGAGAAATACAAATAGGTAATACTACCAGTATTGACGAAAATATAAATACTGACTTGAAAAAAACATAAATAAACTCTATAAGAACAAATACTTACAACAAATCAAAAAAATAATACCTACATAAATCTGTCTTAAATGATGGTTATAAACATTCCCAAGTCCTAAGCGGAAATGAAGATGTTTTTTACTTTCACGTACACAAATCAATCACATCACGCATCATTGCAGTCTAACACAACTACACAATTAGATTATTACTACCGAATATTTTCCGATAGCAAACAATTCCCAGATAGCCAAAAAACAGTAAAAACAAAACACTTTAATAATGCTAACTCTACCAAAAAACCCAATGCTGATTCGGTGCGCATTAAGGTAAACAGTACATCTTATTACTATTAGTGAGGCGACTAATGAGAGTAATTAGGGAGTATTTTAATATACTTACCAACACAAATAGCCCATATTGTGTACGCAATTTCTTAAATTCTTATAACTAATTAGCAAGTAATGAATGTTCATTTAAAAGAAATAAAAAATGAATTTCTTATCATTGCTTTCAGTTTGGCATACGACTTATTGGACACCATGTATGCAGTGCAGTGTATTATTTTCCATATTTTACCAGTTTGTCTTTTGATTCATCGTTAAAGTCTCCCGTATCAAATTCTGTAATATTTTTATTGGAAAATAACGATATTCATATATTGAGAATTATTATTGACAATCAAAAGCTGATTATTTTGGGAAATGGTAAAGAAACATTTTTAACTCGATTTTTACGCTACTATTACATAGAAAATTGTCTATTTTGTGCTTCCCACAAATTTTGTTTGGTTACCTCTTGCAGTAGATGAGATACAACACGAGAAATCTTGGGTGCATACTCTACCCAATACATATTCTACATTAGAGTAAAAATGGCCTTCTGATCATTTATTAAATTGCCTAATAATTGTCTCCAGTCATAAAAAAATAAACAAAGTAAAATAGGAAAGTTTATCAATATACCATCTGAACCGAGTAAAATGTTAAAGCTTGTTTGTTTAAGTAGGTTATTGTTATTAATTCAATCACAAATATGAAACCAGTGTGCCAAAGGTAGCCACTTCGATTTAATAATAATGCTAATTTATGGAATAAAATAAGACAGTGTGGTACATTGAGGAATAAACTCGTGTCACATTTTCATAATTATTAACTGAATTAACCAGATTTATTTTTTTATTACATGTTAATGCGAATTTGGTACCTCAAAAACTAAACGGTTAGGTATCTTTTCATGAGGTTTTGGATTTTTTTATTAAGTAATATCACAAGAGGTTTCTATTTTATCGGATAGATTTTTATTTGCACATCATCCTGACAATATAACGAAAGCAACAGTCGCCGTACAAAAGACACGTGACCTAGGTCTAATCTTTTTTGGCAGTTATATTGTCAAAATAAACAAAATTTAAGCGTAAATAAAAATTTATCCTATTCAAAAAGTGGCATTTTGCATGCCAATTCCTTAATTACGTAATAATAAAGATAATAAATTACAAATTAATAACATTATTTGCTAAAGGTACAATTATTAAAAATAAATAAATGTGACCTTAGCTAAAAGTTAATTTGTTACAAAGAACAATAACATTTTTATGGTTGCCATCGTGAATAAAAAGTTTTACCGTAAAAAAAACACAAAGTTTTTTCAATTTTATTGCTGGTAAACTTTTAAATATGATTCTAGGGTGCATAATATTTGACAGGAGTGGATTTTTCAGTTGTAAACTATCAAATCTATTTTTATGCATATTTTGTTGTAACCTCGGAAATAACTAATGCCGAATTAATACAGTTATTCAATAGGATAAATAATATTTATTCCCATACATTAAAAAATACACAGGCAAAACAAATAAATACTATTAATTTGCTACAAGGAAAAAATTAAACAAAAACAAAAAACAAAATGTGACCTAAGCGACATAATAGAATCTTTTTTTTTAACGGACTTTACTTACTTTGTTGCTGTACAGAATTTTTTAAACCCACTCAATTGGCACTATTTATCCAGAACCCATGATTTAGTATGTAGCTTCCCAGCCAACATTTTCCATGAAATTAGCTATAACTCGACTTGGTAAAAGACTAATTTATTTATTGAGGTAATTATGACGTAAAATTGACTGAAAAAAATACACTTCCCATAGAAATTTACCAATTGGACATATTTTGTATTTAAATTTACGTAAATAATACCAATAAATTTACCTCATTTTATATTTTGCTTAAAAGTAATTTTAACCAAAGCAACAAAGTCGAAATAGGTAATATAAATAGGTAATATTTACCTCTTTGGTAAATATTGTCATATTGGTAGAATGTCCTAACTAGGTAGATTTTGTTGGAAATGCTACGTAATTTATACCTACATAGCAACCTATTACGAATATTTAATTTAATATTAGGTCAACAAAGTTGATAAATTCTACTTAGCTTATCTACCGGATTTCAGCCATTTAGTCAATTATTCTTTATAGTTATATTTTCACAAGCAGTTAACATTAAACTTAAATGAGCGCAAGACGCCATACTTTTTTACCTCAGTTAGAGTACGTTTCAAAATTAAAATGAGCTTGCATGGAAACGAACTAATGGAAAGGTTAAAAAAATACAGAATTATATTTGTTAAGTCATATTCAACAAGTATGACATTCTTTTGGCTCAAACAATAATTATTATTTTTTTACTTGACAGTAGGAATTTTCTTATATATCTATGAATATTTTAGAGGCGCATGGTTATTTTTCAAAGTGCAGGTGCTAATATGCACGAAAAAATTTTCGGCGCATTAATTTCTACAACCGAGAATTTCAGATACAATGCAATTAAATTGGGTTTATTTTCAGTACTGACATTCACTTATTTTCTATCTTAGCATGAATTAGGTGTCTTTTTAATTTTGTAAGTGACTGTTAACAATGTTGCTACTATTTATACAGAATAATACCAAATAAGTATAATATTATTATTTTTTTTACTAGCAGTTATTTGCCATTTGCACATACGTTCGTAAATTCTACCTAAAACTAGTCAACTCAATGTCAAACTAACGTCGAAATGAAGTTAAATGTACCTAAACACGTATTAATAACCAAGCAAACTGTGCAACTACAAAGAAGATTTATGCAATTTTACCTATCTATGTCAATTTAACTAAATTTCAACGTCGCCTAATTCTCCACTTATGTCAATTCTACGTCGCATCAACGTAAATTTTACTTAAATATGGCTAATTCGAATTTTTCAACTAAATTTATTATAACTAATTTAGGTAGTCTTGACGTCATATTGAACTAAAATGTTTACTTACTTTTTAGTAGTAGATAGCTTTTTTTAAATCAATATTTAAAGTTGGCCTGTTTCCACTACCAAAGTCAATCATCAATGCCAGAAGATAAGCTCATCAATAAAGTTGACGCAAGTCAAGGTCCTGACATTCTCGACTGATTTGCAACAATTTACTGTTACACTTATCCTTCACGTTCGTATATATATACGTAAGTCGATTTCCCGATTTAACATAAGATGGAACGGTGTAATTATAAGAGACTTATTGAAAGTAAAAGTCATAAGAAAAACCGCCAATTACAATTACCGTACTGGCAGTTTTTGGATGACCTTATTTTTAGGTTGACTATGTGTAATATTTCTAAAAATTTACTTGACAAAGACCATTTTCATTTGTTTTTGAAATTATGTTCTTAAATGGCCATTACCAATGAAAGGACCACCACGGCGTTACGATCCTCGTGTTAAAGAAATAATTGAAAATGCTAAGTCTGAATTATTGATTAAAAAATTGTAAATAACTGTTAAGGAAACTACAGATGCAAGAAATAACAAGGTGGGAAGTGTTTTAGTACGCATTTTAGAACCAAATCAGTCTCCAACATCGTATTTAGTCGTAAGTAAAAGTTTAGGAATGAGAATTCTGAAGTAGTACCAATAGCAGGTAATAAAAAGTTTTGAAAAATTTCGCATACATAAGCGTAATATTTTAATGTTTAGGACCGTTGAAGCTGCGTATGTACTTAGAAAAGGTTTATCACTAAAAAAGTTTTTATTAGTACAAAAGATGATTTTTGTGAAATGTCTAAAACTTATTAAATAATTTCACAAAGCCTGCCCAAGAATTAGTGAAGTATTACTACGATGAGGAACATGCAGGCAGCTTTATTATAATAAACATTTTCCCGAAGTTAAATTTGTCGTTTCCAAATTCGACACCAAAGAGTCCAAATCTACCAGGAAAAGTCAGCAATAGTTTGGAAATGTACGAGTTGAAGCAGATTTGCGCACTTCATGAGTACTTATAGTTTATTAACAGATGCTATAGAACAATTACAAGATAATGATTTATCCTTAATTGAATCGTTGTTATAGTGGATAACGTAAATATGTCTTTACAAAATTTTACAGATGTCCCTGGCATTCCAGTTGCGGTGAAATTCAGTGACGTTTTAAAGAAAAAATCGGGATTTTGTGCAACTACGGTATATCAAACAGTAACGGAAATTATGAAAATGAGCGTATATGAATATAACATCTCTGGATGTAGAAAGTTCATTTTCAAAATACAGTGCGACAGAACCATTAATTTGGACAAAATAAAAAGTAAGCGCAGTTAATTATTTCTAACCGCTCTACTTATGTTACATCTTCAAGGTGACACTGGAATTAGTTCCATGGCGCCAGCTCTACTCATCATCAGTGTTTGCACTGGCACAGTGACATCCCTAACTCGAGTAGGTCCGTTCATCCCCTATATCTCATAGACTTGTTTAGGTTCGGTTTGGAACCAGGGTAGTTTGGGTGGAATCATATTATTGAACCGATTGACAGATGGCTGATTAAATTATTTTCAATTAAACGCCGCAGATAATACAACCCCTGTATTCCTAAAGGTACCTCGAGATATCTCGTGTGCGAGACAACAGACACACACGGACACATAATTAATTTCTGCTTTGGAAAAAGTCCCTACTCCTCGACTGGGGATCAAAATCGTAACCTCGAAATGAATTAATTGGAATATCTTTTCCTCTCTATTACAAAACCATGCTCAGAATTTTCTTTTTTTTTACTTTAGCTATTTATTTTATCTACAGTTCGAATTTAGAATCTGGGCAATATCTCGTCTCGTTGATGATATATACAAATCTAAGAATTAGGGTCGAGTTGGTCTAAAAGCTTTGTAAAATAAACTTGATATAAACTAATTAGATTAATTTTGTAAATCATACTAAACTCTATTCACTTTAACTTTGCAGTGATGCGTTGGACTTAAGTGAGTGAAACGTCCAAATACTGATGCTTTGGAAATAAAATAAACATTCCTATAACATAAACCGTTATAGGAACTTTGCACTTGTGTACATCTGCCTGCCGTCTGCACCAAGAATCAGCACGCATTTTGTTTTCTCTCCTGGCTAACACTGCAAATTTTAAAATGAATAGAGAGTATATTATGTTGTCATCTCGGTGACATACAAAGGATATCAAAGAGGAAGAACACATAAGCTCATAATCCGCCGATGAATTTAATAACTCTCCTAAGACAGGAACTTCTTCCTGCGTCTAACATATCATGTCCGTAGTCGTTGGGGTACTCTGATGTTTTTATATTCATTTATCCATAAATTTTCAAATTTTGATAATTATTCGTTTACTACTTGCCAGATTATTTGACTCACATATATCCTAAAAGTAGTCCAATTTCTGTGGTATAGCAACACCTGGAAACAATGATGAAACGTCAAAGCAGATCAAAATTTCACCCTCGTGCAACTGGAATATCTTCAAATCACTAAACTTTGCATGAAACAAAATTACTTTAGATTCATTGATAATTTCTTCGAACAACGTGAAGGAACAGCAATGGGTAACTCTTTGTCAACATTCATTGCCAGTCTCTTCATGAACAAATTGGAAACAAAAGCGAAAGAAAAATTCGAGTATTTTTTCTGGATTTGGCTTAGGTGATGGATGATATTCTTGCAGTGTTTGATACAAAAGTTACTGATATTGACAACTTTTTTTCTAAATTTTCTGTGACAAACTTTTGAATACAATAGTACTTGAATCAAACAAATACGCAGTGCAAAAGGGGACGAATTTAGATTTAGATGTCGAAGAATTCTTAGCTTTTTTTGGGGATACTATTGATTATGGGCTTTCATCGTCTCCCTAGCATAAGAATGTATTGGTCCACCGATCCAAATTTTCACGTGGAAAGGGTAAGTCAGATTATGTCCCAAAAACGTTTTTTAAAAATTCTTAGATTTATACATCTAAATGATAACAGTAAAATGCCTGAGCGTGGCACCATAAATTTTGATAAATTGTATAAGCTAAGTCCACTTATCAGAATGCTAAATGAGAAATTCCCAAGTTATTATGTACCTGGGAAAAGTCTCTCAATAGATGAAAGTATGGTAGATTTCAAAGGCCGCACGTCACTGAAGCAGTATATGCCCAAGAAACCTACCAAGCGAGGTTTTAAGATTTGGATATTAGCATGCTCTGATACTGGATACGTTTTAAATTTTAAAATCTATGAAGGGAAAGAAAAAAGTGAAGAAGGAAAGAAGTTCGGACTTGACGAAAAGGTGGTGTTAAATATTTCAAAATCATTTCAAAAGAAGGGTCACTGCCTATATTTTGATAATTTTTTCACCACTTTTCCACTCCTAACAGAACTATTGAAATTAGATACATTTGCTTGCGGAACCCTGCGCACTAATAGAAAATATTATCCTAAAAATAAACTTTTACCTGACAAAGATATAATGAGGGGAGAATATGACTTTTGCATGTCAGAAGATTTATCTGTATGCAAGTGGAAAAATCGTGGAAAAAAAGTGTTCTAATAGCTAGTTCTTTTCACGATCCTTCAAACAAAACAACAGTACTTAGAACAAATCTTAGAGGAAACAAAGATGTAATACCTTGCCCACAAGTAGTAAAAGATTATAATATAAACATGGGGGTGTAGACAAATTTGATCAGTACATGGCATCTTACAATATATCATGGAAAAGCAGGCGGTGGTGGCTAAAGTTATTTCATTTTTTCGTGGACGCATCAGTTGTGAACAGCTACATATTATATAAAACTCAAAAACAGGAGCAAAATTCTAAAAATAGTTGTATGACCCATTTGACTTTTAGAAGTATTTTAGCTAATCAACTTATTGGTAACTATTGTAGCAGAAAATCTCTAGGACCTACGCCTATGCCAGGGAAAAATAAAATTACTAAAAAGAGCGGTCGCAAAGTGTGTGTTCAGGGTACATTTATGCGTAGTAATGTAGGGAACCACTTTCCTGTAAAGGGTACAAAACGGCGCTGTGCTTATTGTAGTACTAAGAAAAACGTTAAGCGTTCAAGACTATCTTGTTCTCAATCTGATGTTGGTTTGTGCCAAGACTGTTTCAAGCCATTTCATGTACAATAAAGGTGATCTGATATATTTGTGTGCACTTATGTTTATGTACCTTATTGTCGAGCCTATTGTACAATTAATAAACTATTGAAAAATATAAAGTGGATTTATTTGGAACCACCTAACACTAAAAATATACCGTAGTCCTAAATGGTTGGTGGTTCCATGAGGAACCTCCCCATAAAAAACAAAAAACAAATTTTTTTGAAAAAAATCGTGATATCGTTAATAAAGTCATGCTGCATAATGCTGATAAAAAATCAGTCAATCTGAAAATAAAAGGAGTACTGCCCTATAAAGGGTTAAATAGTAGTTTCACATCTGCTAAATTCACATACAAAATTTAAAGCTGTGGACAACTATCACTTTAATAATAAGAAGCAGTGACAATTTTCTCAAAAAAATTTAGGGCCTTCGTAAAATCAAATTTGATCCTGAACATAAATAATGAACCTTTGAAAATAATGAGTAAGGTAAAAAATTTAGGTTTAATATTCGACGATAGCATGCGTTACTCTGATCATGTTACGCAATTGATAAAAAAATCGTATGTTGCATTAAAATTACTTTATTGTAATATTAGCTTAATAAACTACAAACTACGTAAAAAACTTTGTGAGTCACTAGTTTTACCAATATTAAACTATTGTAATATATGTTACATTCCATGCTTAGACAAATTAAATTTGTATCGATTGCAAAAAGTTCAGAACAGTTGTTGTCGGTATGTCTTTCGTTTAAGAAAGTATGACCATGTTTCTAACAGAATCAAAGAACTTAAATGGCACAATATTGAAAATCTGTTCAAATATTCTATGTCAATATTTGTTCATCGTCTGCTTCTCTCTTCCACGCCATCGTATCTCCGTGATAAATTAAATTTTAGATACAACCTTCATAATGTGAATGTAAGACATGTTCAAAAATTGGCATTACCTAAATTCAAAACAACCATATTCCAGAGATCTTTCTGCTACAACGCCGTCAAAATTTATAACTTTGTCGATGATCAACATAAAACACTACCCGTAAATAGTTTTCGAAGAAAAGTAAAAAATCTTTTTTTAACATCTTAACTGTTCGAATAAGAACATCTTCATAATGAACAACCTATCGTCTACTGTATGGTTCTCTTATGTTTCAACTTTTGTCTCATGTTTAGTTGGTGTATTAATTTAGATTTTATATTATCCTCGTATATTTGTTATATTCAATATTACTTGTTTATTTCTGTTTTTTTTTATATATATATTTATATAATAAGTGATAAGGTTAAGTGGAGTAGCCGTGGCTAGACTTCGCCTTGTATTGCTAATTGTAAAATTATATTTACAATTACTTTAATCATCATTATGCTCAACTCAAAATGGCCAGTATTATTTTTCTAATTCATCGCCTATTCAGCTTCCTCCTCAATAAGGGAAGGTTTGAAAAAGAAAAAGCATTGATTAAGGATATAGCTGTAAGTAATGGATATGCTATAAGTTTAATTGATAAAATAATAAGGAAACTTATGTTCCTCGACCTTTCAAAATGAAAGGAAAAATCTGAAATTTTATCGATTCTATACGATCCTCGATTTACCAGCGCTATTGGTAGGATTTTTAGAGATATATGTATAACAGTGGTTCATTCGTCGGAAAATAAACTACAGCAACCCTTGGGCTACCCAAAAGGCAAAATTGAACCAAACGAAAAGTCGGGGATTTACAAAAATAGCTGTAACGACTGTAATCAAAAGTATATTGGACAAACTAGACGATCAATGCAAACTAGGTTCTAGGAGCATATGGCACGTATGAAATATGATAGAACAGATAAATCTAGTGTTGCCCAACATGCGTTTGAAAACAGCCATAAAATAGATATTAGCAATTTAAGATTAATTAGGAATGTAACAAATACTATACAGCTGGTTGCATTTGAAGTCTTAAAAATCACAAAATGTAATCTAATTCCCAAATAGCCCGCTCTATTAGATAGTGAGGCACGGTTCAGCGAATCGTGAAAATATTTTAGGTATAACTAGGAAACATTGTTAGCATAGGGTTAGTTTTAATTACCTTCAGATGGTGTCAACATTGTTGTTGAAACGCGCGTCTAGCGGTTTTGGTGTTTTGTGGAAAATCACTCCAGTGTTGTTTTCACATCAAAGGTTTCAACTCTCTTCAAAACATATGCTATCAGTTGATTTTGAAAACAGATGGTTTTTGTTTTGGTTTTTAAGCTTTTATTATATTTTTTTCACATTTAATTAATTTTACATATATTTAAGATAAAAAATAATACAAAGTATTAACAAAAGTTTCAGTAAACCTTACATTGATATGTCTACATGAATAAATTATTGTAAATAGAATAGATGACAAATAAATTCCTATAACATACATCATTTACACTGAGAAGAATAAATTGCTGAATAATAAACTTTATTATATAACATGTATTTCAAAGTTCATTAAAATACAAATTTTATTAATTATTCGTTTCACTGTCCCACTGAGTTGTCGCACTTACAACTAGTAATTCCTCTTTCCAAGAATGTACGTTAACTATGTTTCCATGCCCCCAATTGAGTGGAATGATGTTATCCTATTTGGTAATGGTCATTTGGCCAGGATGTTTATTATAATTGATTCGAATCTTCCATTTGCCTCTTTGCTAAAACTCATTATGTTATTCCAAAGATCATTATATGCAAACATGTTGAAGTAACTGTTAAGATTGCTGTAATTTTATAGTTGATTTTCTGCCAATGCTTCCAAATTCTTTTCTAGTAGTTTAGTCTCCGATTAAAAAGTGTCCGAGCGTAAGAGGAGTTAAGTCATTGAACATTGGATAGAGGGGACGATGAATTAGAACAGCCTCTATTTACACCAGTACGGTATAAAATGGTTCAAAATTAAGATGAGCATTTCCCAAGATTCTTATTAACTGATGCTGAGGCGATTTTATAGTCAATACCCATATAAGAGTGTCTCTAAAATGGGGAGATCGTGGTAGTATAAAGTGTCAATTCACATTGAGTTTCGAGAAGGTAATTTTTTACTGTGCAAATTTCTACCAGATTGATACCATTGACGGGATAAATATTTTTACATATGCCTCTGAGCGAGACAAATCTTTTTAAGTGCATCTAAGAATTATTCGTTACTGAAATCGCCAACTAGTTCCAAAAGCACTGCCTTTAAACTGTAAACAAACAAGCACAGATATGCTTTTAGTAATTTTCTGCCCTACGTTTTATCATCCTTTAATAGAACTTGATCATAAAAGCCGAAAACACAATGCTTGTGAATGAGTAAAACAAGAACTTGGAATTTCACCGATTATTTGATTAAGCTGTGGCTTAGCTCTTAACTTATAAGACAAAATAATTAAATTTGTAAACGATATATCAAGATTTAATTATTAAAACTTTTGATGATAATTGAGAAAATAATAAATAGCGCCCAAACTCACATAGTAATCGAGTCTAAGACTTTAAATAAATTAATGTGGTGATCGAACCCTCAGTTTCTTATCCCCGATTTTTCAAATATTTGATGTTTTTTTATAAAATCATCTAGTAAATTTCTTAATCGTCTGTTTCAGATGATTCTTTTGGTATGCCCGTTATTTCTCATATTGATTTTTTAGGAATATTGTTTATGTGTTAATTAAGAATTATTTAATTGACTGGGAGGAATCAAATGGACTGAACATACTATCAGTGCTAAAAAGAAAATATTTTCAAAGTAATCTCGTTTTTAACCCTATAAAATGGCAATTTCCGACTGAGAGTAGTTGTCAAATTGTTCCAAATTTGCTCTATTTTTTCTAATCTAGTATAAAACTAACTAATTAAATTAAATTAACTTAAACACCACAGGTAATACAGACCCCTATATCCCTTGTTTAGGAGGGGATACACATTTAAAGACAACGTACACACCCCCAATATCCAAGTATACTTTAATAATTATTGCCTCTGAAAAAAATTCTAGCTCCTTGGTCGGGAATCAAACCCAGGATGCCGGGATGAGTGTCCTTCTTATTGTTATTATAAATGTTTTTGCATAGTTCAAGAATTATTAAAATGGTAATTAATACATAGAAAAGGAATCTTCTTTGGCAATTTTGTGACGTCAATTATGGGATATACTAGGAAGATTATTTTTAAAACAATTAGTCACAACTGGAGATTATTAGATTACTAATGGACCATTTAAGAAATAACGCACTCACTTTGTAAAGTTTTTGGCTGGAAAATCCGTATCAACATGCCATCTCATCTCATCTAAATGAAAATGTCATTTCGTTTTTAAAAAGTAACTAAGATTTGAAGTCCTAGAGAAAATTTTATACCACAGATAATACTTACTGTGGGTAGACATATGATAGAAGAACATACATACATAATGCTTATATATCTTGAAAAGTTAAAATTGACATGAAAATTATACTCTTATAATGATTAGATTTTGAAAACTTGGATTTCTTTTTTCAGTTTATTTCATATTAAAATTTCTTTATTTAGTATAAAAATGTTTTAATGCTCTTTCAAATATTGCTTTTCTCTCCATTCTAGTATCTTGGAAACATTTGTATATAATTTTAAGAGGACATTCCTATTATTGTCGTCATCCATACAACCTTAACCCCTTTTATTTTCTGGAACAGAAATGACACTCATGGCATATATGACAAGGACCAAACAGCCTAACTGGGAATCTTTCAACATTAATATTTTTTACAAAATATACTCATATGTATTTTGCAGTTAAAATGGTACTTTTTTTACAGAACAGAATTGAGATAAATTTCGAAAATTTGCTTTAGTTAAGAACAGATAATTTAAAGAAATTTAATAGTATTATTAACGGATGAATGTTGGAGGGAAGTTTGAAAAGATCAAAATATTCATGTTACTTATGATACTTTCTAGAAAATAAACTCAAAACATATAATTTAATCAACAAAAATAAGACTGTAGATATGGATGTAAGATTTATAGGAATAAGTTAACTTCAATAATGAAACAAACAAATAATTATAACAAAATTTTAAAAATTGTTACTAAAGCTGCAAATTAGGTTAATATTAAAAAAAAGTAATCAATTAAACTGATAACTCTGGTAACTTGTACATAGTAATGAAGAGCAGGCTAAACTTTTTAATAACTTTTTTTACACATATTCAACATAAAAAAAGGTTCTCGTAGTATTTTAGTTAGATTATTAATGATGATGATATTGATGAAAAAACAAAAATAAAACAAAACATGCTAAAAATTAAAAGAGATTTATTTTTACTGGCGTACTATTTATTTTCCAAGAATAATGTAGAAATTTCAAAAAGAGGAAACTATTTATTATTATTATTATTACGATCACTATAAGAGAATTCCGTGGAGTTAATTGTAACAAAAATATGCAGTACTGCCTCAACAAATCTGAAGCCATTCACTTTCACACAGTTTTTCTAGTTACGCCACTGAGGTGCAAGGTGTAAACTAGCCTTTCTCTTTCATTGGTATAATTTATCTAACCTGTGTCTCAATCCATGAATGAAAATTCTAGTATCAATGAACATAAGGATCGAGGGGGCGTAGTAAATGCACATCGCCCACTTTGCATTTCCTGTTACCATTGTAAACCCATAACATGATGCATTTGTTTTATATTAAGTTACAGGTTGTATTTAGTTTGATCAAACTCATAATCGATGAGACAATATGCGGAAGTGTCAGATAATTTGAACGGTTAGTTCCACAGACATAGACATTAGTATCAAGGCTCTATTATATGTTAAGTCCTCCGCACTTTGACCTTAATTTATTTTAAATCATGTATTTTATATCTATTAATAATACATAGTCCACAATGCGTAAACTACACTCAGTTCCAAAAAAAGTAACGCACTTGATTTTTGACCTAACTTTTTTTCCTTTTTTTTTAAACCAGTGAGTCGATTTTTAATTTTTTTTATTTGTTGGTAGGTAATTCTTTTGCCTTTCAAAAAAAAAAAACAAAGCCTCCTGGATGGTAGTGGAAAAACTCGAACCATGTTTTTTTCTCAATTTTTGACTCACCCTGTGTGTTAATCAAGTAATGGTATAGAAAGTGCTTACACTCTGTATGAAAGATGCTTCTTTTAGGAGCATTTTGTTTTTTTATTCATTGATTTATCTCTAAAATTGTCCGAATTACAGCGTTTTTGCTGAAACCTTGCGTATATCCCACAAATTTATTTCGTTGTAGGATCACATTGCCTTTAAAAAAACAATTGCCGTTGCCATAGCAATTAATTTGTTGTATGCCTCCATATTGACTCTTTGTCGTTGTGGCATTAATTAAGTTTCATTGAAAAAGTTTTAGAGACTAAAATTACATAAAATGCCTCAAATAAATCCTGAACAAGTAGCAAGATTAGTTGCTTTAGTAAACGATGGGCGTAGTAAACGTTACGCCGCTCGTGCAGTGGGAGTCCATGAAACAACTGCTCGTAGAGCGATCCGCAAGTACGAACAAACAGGAAGCGCTGCTCGAAGGGTGGGTTCTGGTCGCCCTCGAAAAACTTCTCCAAGAGATGATCGCTTCTTGAGATTGCGGATATTACGGGAACGATCAAATACTGCGGTAAATGTTCAGCAAGATCTTCGCCGAATTCGTGGTGTTGCAGTAAGTAATCAGACGGTATGTAGACGTCTAAAATAAGTTAATTTAAAAGTTAGGAGACCTGCAAAAGGTCTTAAATTATTGCCCGAACATCGTGCTGCTAGAAGAAATTTCGTTCAAAATTATGGAGAATGGAATATTCCTGAATGGTCGAATGTCTTGTTTACGGATGAGTCAAGATTTTGCCTTAACATGGTGGATGGAAGAAAAAGAATGTGGAGAAGGACTGGTGAAAGGTTTAATCAGAATTTAATAACAGAATGCATAAGTTTCAATGGTGGGTCGGTTATGGTGTGGGGAGGGATTTCAATGAATGGAAAGACACCCCTTCATGTTTTTCCGGTGAGGCGGACGTTGACAGGCCTAATCTACATTGACATTTTACAGCAGTATGTCATACCTCATGCAGAGTTAGTGGGCAATAATTTTATATTGATGCAGGATAATGCCCGACCACACACCGCAGCAATAGTGCGAAACTTTTTTAGAAGCTACGGGTATCACCACATTACAGTGGCCTGCGAGAAGCCCCGATATGAACCCTATAGAACATTTGTGGGATGAATTAGAGAGAAGAGTACGTTCTCGCGAGAGGCCTCCGGAAAGTCTCGCAGAAATGGCAGATGCATTAGTGGAAGAATGGGATCGTATACCAATGGAAACGATAAGAAACCTAATTTCCAGGATGCGGCGTAGATTAGAAGCTCTTAGAGTTGCTAGGGGTGGCAATACACGGTATTAAGCAGTTATCCCAGTTTATAATTTTGTGTTTAATAAAAATGTTTTCTAAAATTCGTATCAGTTTATTTCACTACAAAACTGTTTCTCGATAAATTCAGAAAGTTGGTAATACGAAAGGTTTCAGCAGAAGAGCTGTAATTCGGACAATTTTAGAAATAAATCAATGAATAAAAAAAACAAAATGCTCGTAAAAGAAGCGTCTTTCATACAGAGTGTAAGCACTTTCTATACCTTTACTTGATTAACACACAGGGTGAGTCAAAAATTAAGAAAAAAACATGGTTCGAGTTTTTCCACTACCATCCAGGAGGCTTTGAAAAAAATGTCCACCTTTTTTTTTTTTTTTTGAAAGACAAAGGAATTACCTACCAACAAATAAAAAAAATTAAAAATCGACCAACTGGTTAAAAAAAAAAAAAGGAAAAATTTAGGTCAAAAATCAAGTGCGTCACTTTTTTTTGGAACTGAGTGTATATCTAAAATTTATTCAAACTATAAAATTGTATGTGTTAAGTAACACACAGAACCATCTTACTTGATATTTAATTATTTTGCCCTATAATTGGATCATTTGAGCTTATTTAAGCTTTATGAAGAAACTATTATAGTAATATTTTAACATGCCATTCAATCAACACTTAATAAACCTTTTCTTATAGTTGATCATTTTCACAGGAAAGTTGATGTTGAACACAAACCAATTTTCACGTGAGAAATTGCTTATGTCATAAAATACCAGCAAGAATAAAAAAATGTGAAATAAAAATACGTTACAAACCTTATGTGTTGCACACTGACAAGTTATTACAACTTAAAAAGTAGCACATTTTCCAGTTCTAACCCCACCGAAGAAAAAAGCTTATTAAAATTAAATTCGAAGAAACAGAAGAATAACATCAGAATTACAAGAAATCCAAAACTAAATACATTTTAAGATTGCAAAGAACACATTACTTGACAATAATTATCCCAAAAATTTGATAAACACTATTTTCTCATAAAGTAGGGAGTATTCCCCGATTGTTCAAGATACAGAACTAAGTACTGTGAAATACTTTAGAATACCTTTCATTAAAAATCTATCGCATGATATTAAAAACGTATTAAGTGATGAACAGAATAAAATTATTTTTTACAACACCAAATCGTTATATAAATTATTAAATAAGAACAAAGACAAGTGTGCTTTAGAATTAAGGAGTAACGTGGTATATAAAGTGACCTGTGAATGTAGACAACACTATATCAGACAAACAAAACAATGTCTCAAATCAAGAATACATAGTCATAAATATGACGTAACAAAAAATAAAAAAAATACGGCATTGGCAATACATGCAAATAGTGCACAACATAAATTCGATTTTGAAAATGTAAAAATATTGGTCACAGAAAATAATTTAGAAAAAAGATTATTACTTGAAATGATACATATTAATTTCACTGAGAACTGTGTAAATCAAAGAAAAGATATCGAAGGGCTGAGTAACATCTATGGAAATTTATTAAAGTTCTTGAATACTAACTAGGGGAGAGTTGTGCCACAGCGGTTTAAATGTGGTTCGTGAATCGAATATTGTAGAAACGATTTTCTTGACAGTTAGTTCTGTAGTGTGCGAGTCATGATCGGGGTTGAACGGTTGTGGCACAACTCATCCTAACCTCATATTTACTAAAGATATCAAAATTACTTCCCATACATAGAGTACATAGAGACCAAAGAGGATCTGTGATAAGTTTAATAAGTGTAAGATTAGAATTTGGTACATGTAGTGAGGTGTAATTTTAAATTGTTAATTTCAATTGTAAAAATCATTTAAATTGTTTAGTTTAGTGTTTGTTTAGTTGACAATGTACGAAGTACTATGTGCAGTTTTTAAATACCTGTTAGATTGGTAAGATAATCGCTTCATGTCCTTTTGTTAATATATTCATTTTTATAGATTCTGATGAAGCCTGATTACATGGGAGAAACCGGTCAATCTTAGTTAAGTGTTTTTATTGTATTGTCCAATATCCCACAAAACGAAATTTAGAATACATTTTAAGTGTATTTGGAAAAATAATAATCTATATAATAACTGACGATCTGTTTTTTATGTCGAAGGATCTGTTATTAAATAATCAACATGGTTTTTATAAAAATGACTCTACATCATCGAATCTAGTATCGGTTGTGCAATTTATATCAGATAGCATGGACAATCAATGCTGTGTACACCGATTTCTCTAAGGCTTTTAATAAAATTTATCACGAAACTTTATTTGCCAAACTTAGATATTTTGGTGCGCACGGCAACCTCTTGGATTATAGTTACCAATAATTGCCAATCAGACTTGCTACACATCACAACTCGCGTCTCCCAGGGTGTTTTTTTCTATTTTCATTAATGATGTGTCCAATTGTGTTTTAAATTTTGATTATTTATTATATGCTGATGATTTAAAGTTATATAAAAAATTTAGAGTAATATTGATATGGCAACATTGCTGATTTGAATAGATTTGAGTCATACTGTGGGGACAGCTATCTTCTTCTGAATGTTAAAAAAATATAATCATATTACATTTAGTAGAAATAGAATTATCTTCGATAATAATCTTAATATTGGTAACAATTTAGTGCAAAAAGTTACTACTATTAAAGACCTTGGGTAACTCTTGACATGAAACCAAGTTTTGAAACTCATATAGACAACATCGTAAATAAAGCTTTCAGAATGCTAAGAAGTACTAAGGACTTTAAAAATTTAGTATGTGTCATGATTTTATATTTTACATTAGTGAGAAGTATGGTTGAATATAACTCTTTTTGTCTGGAATCCGTTTGACGCAAAATGTGTAGATAGAATTGAAATAATACAAAAAAAAGTCATTAAAAACCTTAATTATAGATTTAATGGTAATATGATTCACTCTAATTATATAACATGTCTTAACCACTACAATATACTCAGTTTATAAAATTGAAGGAATATGTTTGACTGCATGTTCATTTTCAAAGTTTAAATGGCCTTATCGACAGTGACTTAACAGATTTTTTTTACTTGTTAATTCCAAAATATGCTAATCGAAACCCCTTCTTGTTTAGTATTCGTTCATCACACACACAGTAATGCTAATTTATATTCACCTATAAATAGAATTCAGAGATTTTATAATAGTAGTTTTTCAAGGAATATAGATATTTTTAATCTTACAATAATTATGTTTAAAATTGTGTTATTAAATATTTATATTCACGATGGTCTAGGACATAGTTGTAGAATACATTTTTGTTATTTTTTCTTTAGTTATTAAAGTTACCATTTAAGTTTAGTTATTTTCTTAATAATTTTTTTCTTATTTTATTTATACAGGGTGGGCAAATTTCGATGTTTGTATAGGGTAACATGGTAACTGTAAGAGATACAAAAAATGGAAGACACATTCTCCATCTCTTTTTTTTGTGACAAATTCACTGGCGGAAACAAACATTTGCTATCGTCTTTTGTTCTCTAGTTATAAACAAAAGTTCGATATTTCGGACTTTTAGACATCTCAATATCTTGGTTGCTTGTAAAGTTATGAAAAACAACTTTTAAAATATTCAGGCACTTTTTTCTGTATAATACAGTGGCGTCAAGACATTTTTTTAAAATAGTGCAATTTCGAGTTATGGCATAAAGTTGTATTTTTTTAAATGTGAATCATAGTTGGCTATGGTTTAGTTAAAAAAGAAATTTTTTGTCTTTTAAACTATATATCATATGTGGGGTCGCTTTTGATGTGTAAGTATTTAATAGCGAAAATAATTTTTCAGTAGATTGCTTTTTGCGTCTTTTTTATATTTATTCCAAGTAGGAGTGTGTCATCTATGACAGCGTTTATCCGGTTGTCAGTATTAATAATTTTGTTTCTGTTATAATTACACCTCATAATCGTAAAATTGAAGATGTCTTACAAAAAAATGCGAGAAAAAATGATATGCTAGAATGCTTTATTCAAAGTAATAACAATTGTGATATTGCATCCGAAATATATTTCAATTGCTATCCAGAAAGAGGACAACTAATAATGCTATTTTTAAGAGGTTAATATCATTAATTTTGGGTCCTTCAACAAACCAAGACCACAAAGCCAGATATTTATATCTAATTTTATAATACATTACAATGACAAAATAAAAATTCGAATTAAAGTAAATGTTCAAACTGTTGTCCATTATGTTCAATACATAAATTACACCTCTTCATAAAACTCTGAACTACATTATAAATATGAAGATTTGAAATGGAATTCACACAGTCTATAAAATTTTGTCGAAGTTCATTTATCTCGGTATTGGTTTTCTTGTATAATTTGTGTTTAATGTGGCCCGAAAAGAAAAAATCCAGTGGTCGTGGTGTCCACCTCACTGGTCCGTTACTTCCCATTCAGTTAATTCCAAGAGCTGATTTCTTGCCTCAGTTAAGAGTAGATTGCTCATAAATTCCTCAATAATTTTCTGGTTTAAGATTTCATAGTACCGTTGGCCTTTAAGATTTTCTTGATATATGTGATATGTTAAAACATGATTGCCACGTAGTGCATACTAAACACTAAATCCAAAACATCCCTGAGATCGCACGTGAGGATTCATATCAGACCAATAGTACTCGTTATGCCTGTTGAAAATTCCTGCACTGCTAATGTGGGCCTCATCTGTCCAAACTATATTTCTAGAGAAGAATGGATCTTGTTGACTTTTTTTGTCGATACCATACGCAAAACTCCAATCGTCGCTGAAGATCAGTTGGTTGCAGGTGATGTTGTTTCCTTATTGTATAAGGTCTGAATTTGTGTGTCTTCAAAATACCCAAAGCTCGACGTCATGATATCCCAGAATTACCTTCAATTTGACGACTTGAAATTGAAGGATTTGTAACCACCATTCCAATTATAGTTATAGAAGTTACTTCAGCATATTCTGTTTTAATTTTTTGGTCTTGGCTTGTTGAAGGACCGACAATTAATGAGATGTTCTTTTATCCACTTAAAATAGCTTTACTAGATTGTTTTCTTTCTGGATAGCGATTGAAATATATTCTGGATGCAATATCACAATTGTTATTGTTTTGAATAAAGCATTCTAGCATATCATATTTCTCGTAATTTTATTAATACATCCTCACTTTTACGATTAAATAGGGTGTAATTATGATGGAAGCAAAATAATTAATATGCAATTTACTGACAAATGGATAAATACTGTCATTAATGACTAAAGCTGGCCGAGGTCACCTGGCCGACAGAGCCGTCATATGACTCATATGTTTACATCATATCATAATACTTGAATAAGTACAATAAATGGAAATAAATTTTAACAATAATGTTACATTTTATAATAATTTGTATAAAGCTCACCCTTTTAAGCAGATTTATGAAGTAGTTTGGTTGTCGTCATCACAAAGTGGGGAAGATCTGTAGTATAATAGCATCAGGTATGTTTCTACAGCTGTCTCCGTCAGCGATGTTCGCTTTGGTGAAAAATATGTTTGTATTTTGAAAATGACCGTTCGACATCTACGTATGTAATACAGGCATAAGTAAAACAGTTTGTGAACTCACTTAACAAAGTTGTAGATGTACCATCACAAATTTGTCTTAATTTGCTAAAATCAGGATCTTTCTGTAATACACTCTCGAATTTTTCACTAACGCGATTATTTTTTGCGTCATTTATAGCCTGTAGCTGTGTATTTATGTCGTCCACTATTTGCAGCGATTCCACTAACGACAACGAACTATTTTGCAATTTTTCTATTGCGTCGTGTAGTCCTCTGTAATTGTTATTAATAGTTTTTAAATCTGTTTCAAGGGAAACGTCTTGAAAGCTTGTCTGGCTTTCCCTAATAGCTGCAGCCTCGTTAAGGTTGAAATCTAGTATCACAGCTTTTATTTGTTGAAAATATTCAGCATAATAAAAAGCCGCTTTCAACCACGTTTCCCAACGTGTAAGGATCGGCTCTGGTGGTTCAGGGATACCAGGACACTGTCTGTGAAATGTTCGAAGCCGTTTAGGAGATTTGAGAAATACTTTTTTGTATTTGCTATTAATGCATCTACCTCTGGAAAACATTTTCGAATCGTTTCTGCCACAAGATGTAACGCATGCACTTTACACGTAACATGTAAAAACTTACAATTGTCTACCACGCGCATTGTCGCGGTACCATCAGTCACAAACATCAATACTTGACTTGTTGAAAGTTCAAATTTTTCGAATGTCTCCAACACCATACGCGTAATTATTTCACCAGTACACGCAGTTAGTCTTTTACTAGCTAGTAAAAGTGGAAATGTTGGTTTAAGAGGGTCCAGTACACGTACTATAATATTTAAAATAGAATTTTTTTTTTCAATCTGTCGTCTCGTCAATACATAACTAGAGCCGTGTATTTTTTAATCCACATTTAATCCTATTTTCAATGTCTTCACGAACAGCTGGAATATATCTACGTAACGATGTACGACTTGGTAAGTTCACCTGGGGATTGTATTTATTCCAAAACTCCCGAAATGGTTGTATATCCAGTATGTGTAGCGGAATATTACAGGCTATTAACATTAACAATAAATCAAACATAAACTGAGTTGTCAAAGGCATGCCATTTTTTTAATTTTGATGTTGCACGGTATTGATATGACGACGACAATCTGTTTTGTGCCAGCACATTAAGTCTTGATTGCAAACTTTACAAATTATTTTGCATCCGTCATAGAATAAATCCGGAAATTCACCGATAAATTTATTCACTGTGTCCACGAACGGTTGTTTTTTACCCTTTGGCGCGTTTGACATTATGTATAATTTATAGGTACAACCCTCACGCATTAACTTTTCAAATAAGACTGCAGCGTAAATCACTTCTAAATTGGCACGTGTGACGCCAGCGCAAGACCGTGGCTGTACTCCAGCCACCTCGGCCAGCTTTATTGTTGACACACGCTTACTTAAAATAAATAAAAAAAACGCAAAAAGTAATCTACTAATAGATTATTTTCGCTAATTAATACACATCAAAAGCGACCACATATATGATATGTATTTGAAAGAGAAAAAATTTCGTTTTAACTAAAGGATAACCAATTATGATTCCCATTTAAAAAATACAACTATGCCATAATTCGAAATTGCACCTTTTTTAAATGTTCTCGACGCCACTGTATTATAGAGAAAAAAGTGCCTAAAGGATGTAAAAGTTGTTTTTTCATAACTTTACAAACAACCAAGATATTGATGTGTCTAAAAGTCGAGAAATCGAACTATTGTTTTTAACTCGAAAACAAAGGACGATAGCAAATTTTTGTTTTCGTGAGTGAATTTGTCTCAAGAAAAGATATAAAGAATGCGCCTGTTATTTTTTTGTATCTCTTATATTTACCCTAGTTACCCTATACAAACATCGAAATTTGCCCACCCTGTACCTTACTACATTGTTTTTATATAAATCAGTGTTCCCTGTTATTGGAGTTATTGCATAGCTATGTTAGGAAACCTACTTTGTAAATAAATAAAAATAAAAGTAAATAAATAAATACGAAGTTTTAAATTTTCTGGAAACACAAACAAAAAATGAATGCGAGTCTGGATTTTATTCCAGCCTTTATTTTAAGAGCTGTTTACAGGTTTTTGCTATCCTACATACAATCTTACTTAATCTCTCCGGTCACTGATGGATTCAACTGGCCCATAGGACACAAGCAAAACCTTTAATACAGAAAAATATTCTGATGTCTTTGTTAGTCTGACAACGTTATCTTATACTAGTGTCCCATGGTTAAGTACCTTCCTTCAAGGGGGTGATCGAACTAGAAAAAATAAGCTGAGTTTTGTATATAAACTTTTGCATTTGCCCTTATGAACTGATATATGGGAGCTACAACCCCTTAAAGGGTGTAAATACAACATAGTAATTTGCCAATAAAATCGAAACGTCTTAAATTGTAATAGCTATTAAAGTAACGAGATTATTGTGATTTGTAATAATCGAGGACGTTGCCAGGCGACGAAGCGATAGTCCAGTAGTCTGGCAACGTCCGAGATGGTTTAAATCACATAATAATTGAGTAACATTCCAAGCTTTATCGTATCATTGACAACGATGACGTGAAAAAATCAACAACTTTGGGTATCATTTTAGCGTGCCATAAAAATTAAGATAGTCTTAATTACGACAAACTTTGGCGAAATCATGGAAGATATTGATACTCCTGAAAATATACTTGCTGCTGCTAGCACTGTAAATTAGATTTGCTTCCGGATAAATTAAGAATCCATTACGGAAAAGAATATCTTTAGTTTTGTGAGTGGCAAGATAGAGAACAGGTTCAAGGTGCTGGAGAAACGGCAATACTTGCTTATTACGAGCTTGTTTGGGGTTGAAGGAAAGAGTGTAAATCGACAAGTATGGCGCTTTGATACGATTCATTAAGAAAAAAAATGTGGGATATGGAGCTAAAAAAATCGAAAATATTCACGAAAGAGCAGGTTAATGAATTTGTTTGTATTGCCCCAGACAAGACATTTTTAATGATGAAAGTAGCTTTTTTAGTTGGAATTGGCGGAGCTTGTAGAATCGATGAATTAACGAAAATGTCCTTGGAAAATGTTAAAATTCTAGAGAGCAAGCTAGTAATCACAATTCCTGACTCAAAAACCCGCAAGAAAAAGTTTTTTGCGGTGATATCTGACGGAGACGTTAATTCTGTGCCTTTATTTAAAAAATATATAGCAATACGTCCAACTCATGCTCTGCATAGAAGATTGTTCGTATCATATAGAAACGGAAAATGCACCGTTCAGATTGGTGGTATCCATTTCTTTTCTAAAATACCTGAGAAAATTGCTATGTATCTCAAACTTGAAAATCCAACTATGTATGGTCATTGTATTAGAAGATCTTCAGCAATTTTTTAATGCTGGTGGAGACATATTAGATTTACAAGAACTTGGTGGTTGGGATTCGAGCAATGTTGCAGAAGGGTATTTAGAAGATAACTTGAGTAAGAAGGTTTCCATTGCGCGAAAAGTTCAAGTTGGAGACGTTTCTGTAAACACTGTATCATTTACTAAAGAGACCATCGAACTGAAAAAGAATGTTGCTAGGCAAGATTCAGTGGACATGCCCATCATTTTAGACAATAATGATGTATCAGGTGTATCTATCAAATTTGAAAACTGTCAAAATATTTACGTCAATGTTCATAAATAATAGCTATAAAATAAAATTCGTATCTAGGGTATTATGATATGGTAACTAACGTATTATATATTGTAACTAACGTATTATGTGCTACTAAGTTTATTGTGAAGTTGTTGTAATGTTATAATATTAATAATTATCAATAAAAATTTAACTTAAAGGAACCTTAATTTTCAATGATCCGATAAAAATTATAATTTTTAATTAAATTCATAATGTTGCATATTTTATAAAATTTTTTATTTAAATATCATGATTTGTTGGGGTAATTAGGGGGTGAGGGAGAATTTTCGCTATAATTGTTTTGTCTTATACAGCAGCGGCGGAGGGCCCCTTCCAAGTGTTTTATTTTGTTTACTCTTAATAAATTAGGAAATGCATAATGCATGGTTGTTTTAATGCACCACAAATAAGATTTCTGTTTTAATATCAAACAAAAAATCAAATTTGTCGGCTTAATAGTAGTCAGAATTTTGTTTCGGGGCACATAAACACCCTATAAAGAAGGAAAAAATTGACGTTTTTCAAAGCAGCATTAACATTGTATGAATGTCGTCCAATGAGTCCTAACGTTGCTGGATGACGTGGTGACAATGGTTATCTGAACCGCTTTTGCATCAGTTCGATGGAAAAAATCATTGTCGCTATATTTTTCTAAGTAAAAATATTACTATTAGACGTTTGGACAACTTGTGTTTACTGGAATCAACACCACAGCTTTTCCCACCTAAACTTACAAGGATAGAAAGTAGAACTTCACATTCTCTGTTTTATTGTGGTCGTAGTACATGGTAAAATAGGGCCATTGAATTAAAAAAAAATTTTTTTGAATTTATTCTTGGATACACAAATTTGAGTGATTTAACTATCAACGCATAATGTAATAATGATTACTTCGTGGTTTTAAACTTAAAGTAGCATAATTAGATTGACCAAAATCACTTAAATTTGCGTTTTATTTTTAGAGTGGAATGAAAAATAATATTAACTGAAAATTTTTGTTAATTATTATTTACTAACTTTTACAAATCTTATCACAGATAAGTATAACATATATCTTTTTAAACAATTATTTTCCCGGCTATTTGCCAAAACGCTGAAACTTGGATTACAAGAAAGATAATATGCACATTATGTTCAGTACTACTGACCCAATTTTTAATTTTAACTATTTTGTCTTAAAAAGATATATGTTATACTTATCTGTGATAAGATTTGTAAAAAGTTAGTAAATAATAATTAACAAAAATTTTCAGTTAATATTATTTTTCATTCCACTCTATATTTTAACTTTTATCAAGAAGAGGAACTTAATTTGTTTTTAAATTGTTTTATTTTTACTTTATTTGTTAACATCACAATAGTACATAAGTTCGTCATCGAGCTGGTCTTAAAAAAATTGCGTAGTTGTGTAAAGCAACCTCGGCCGTATTTATGTATGAATCCTTCTAAAATATGCACCATATCCGACTCCTTAGTTTTAAAAAGTGGATCAATATTTAAATGATCGGTCTCAATCCATTGATTCTAAGCAGGGAACCCTACAGAGAAAGTCACGAGAATAATATAATAAGTTACATTTTTTGTTTTAGTCCTTCCTCTTCCTCTAACCTCTGTATCATGCACGCATCAAACAACGATGCGTCGTCCATAAAACGAGAATACTTTTTACGTTGATAATTCATTCGTATGATGATGTTTCTGCAATGTCAATAATAATCCCAAAACCTACACCAAAGTTCACAATCATCTATTGATGTCGGCCAGACGTTGTTAAAACATGTCTATTTTACTATAGTCACACATAACTGATAACCCACGTTGCATCGTCTAGTCGGCCAGTGGTTGTGGGTGAGATGATGATGATTTTCTACACCTAATACAACGTGAATTTCTATGCAAATGTGGGCGCATGTCGCAAAATTACTGCTTGAGTTATTACCACTACACCCTCTGATACACCACTGTTGCGCCCTCCTCCCCTTAGCTAAAACCTAAATCAGCCACTGCAATACAGGATCTGTATGCAATAATTGAAGGTAACTACACACCTTTACAAAAATAATTCTACAATATTTTCAACTATTTTTTTGTAGAGCAATTTAAAATATCATTACGCAAAAAGCATGTAATTTACAAAATGTTTATAAGTAACTAATTTATTTTTCTATTCTTGATCATTTTATAAACTTAACACATAAACTTAAAACAAGTATTACAACCTTTTAAGTCTAACCTCCGTATCCACCGTAGCTCTTTCCACTACGTGGTTGTGGTAGAACACAGTGGATACCTGGAGCTGCGTGCTGCTAAGTTGAGCACTGACTGAAGAACTCTCTTTTAATCGACGCGTTTTAATTTATACCTAAATTCTGGTGAAAACAGTGACGGGGATCTGCGCGATGCGCAAGGTTATCGGCTACTGTCCGTGGCAAACGTTGTTTAAACTGGCTGGGCGCATCGTTCTTAAACAAATTCCCTGCGTTAATTCATGGAAACAAATCTTTATAAAATATTCCAAGGCTGGAAATCGCTTTCTCATAATTTTAAAACTACATTTCCAAAAAAAAAAAAATTAAAACGGCCATGTACTTACATTTAAAATAAATCAACTAATAACTTATCGGGTATATTATTAAAACAAATAGAAACATATTTCCTCACCATGAATACATGATTTTAACTTGATTTGAAAGTGAACTAAATTATATTAAACTACTTTTCTCTTACATAATTAAGTACAAACACAATAAGTTATTTATCTTTAGAATAATAAAACAGCCTAAGATTATCCTGAAAAGAAACCAGCTTGAAACAATTATGTTTGAGAAATAATTGTTATTCCAAATACTGGACTAACAAAATGAATTTAACTTTGGCTCAAAATTAAATTAAATTAAAAGAAATATTAATACGTTATCGTATACAGGGGGTACCAAAGTGAACGAAAAACCCGCTTAAGTGTGATTACAATAGAAAACTATTAACGGAAAAATCACTTCGTTACAGTATAAATGCTAAAGATAATAATATACAGAGTGTTTCCTCATATTTTGAGCTATGGATGTAAACTTTATTTTTGAAGATACTGAAAAAGCGAAAAGTTGTATATATCTTATGAACATCAAAAATATGCTTTCAAAAAAACAAAACAATTGATAATCGTATCAAAAAGATACAAAGTAGAATTCTCTTTTTTTTAATGGAACACACTACGTTTTCTTGAATATATGGTTAGAGCTTCTATTTCGGATTTCAAAATTAAGTAATTTGCATATGATTAGTCTACCAGTTTTTTTAAATTAATTTAAAAAGAACAGCAGATATATGAAAAAAAATCACAGATCTTGCATATTACGCGAGTATCTTAGACGTATTGAAAATACCTGATACACCACATAAATTAGACAACCCCCAAACCAAAGCCGAAGCTACACGGACAAGGGTTACACAATTGAAAAAAACGTGGACACACACAACCAAACTATTCGACTTTGTCAGAATCGAACCGGGATTTGAACCCTAGAGTCAATAGGCAGTAAACCAGCTAAGTGGGCAGTGGGCCAGCTGCTAGTTTTCTAATTTGGAACATAAAAATAATGTAGAAACCTTTAGTGGAATCCTTTTTAAAGTCACTAAGTCAAGGGCGGTTCCAGGAGCTTCCTAAGAAGGGAGCACTTGATCGAAATATTGAAAAACACTTAATTAGAAATGCCAGAGGTTGTAAGTACCAAATAAAAATAAAACGGGCATATTGAGAACATTTGTTTTTTATGGTAATTTTAAAAATGAATGCAAACAAATTAAACACCGATAATGCTTACGAGATACCTACGTAAATAGAAATTAGATCGTGACTGCTCATAAAAATTAAAACGAAACTTCAAAACAAAACTAATTCTCATAGAATTAAGAAACAGATAGATATGTATATACATTCAAAATTAAAACAATGAGGAGCTATCATACAGAACTCAACATGTCCAGTTTATACAACTTTACAAGAAACAATTAAATTGTGTTTTGAGGTTGGTATTTTTTTTTATTATATTTTTTGCTGATTAAAAATATTGACAATTTTCTCACAGACATGCTCAGTTCTGAAAGAAATACACGGACTTGTTTATTTTTTGAACAAAATAAGGAGAATATCGACATAAATATTAATTTAAATTGAAGGAGTACAAAAACCTGAATTGGTTTATATTCTCACACAAACACAAAACTCACACCTTACTGATATAAACTTGAACCATATGAACTCTATAAACCATATGATACTGAACCTCTTCATAGTGGGCAACACTGACAACAGCTGTAGTTTATTGTCGTTATAGTAGAGCACATAACTCAAATCATTTTTACAAACTGATTGTTTAATTTTCTATTTAGAAGTACTATGAACCAATACTATATTTTGTCTATCCTATACCAGACATCACTAGGTAAAAAAATATATTTTCAAAGAATAACATAGTACCAGGACATGTTTAGGTTTGCTGTGGATTCATTAAGATGCCTGAATCTGAGTTGGCAGACATGTTTAGTTTTGGTTTAGATATACATACATCTAATTTTACGCATTATGACTTATTTAGTTTTGAACGATAACCGTACTTCAGGACTTGGTTTCTATAGAATATGTTAAATTTTACTCAGAAATAAGTCCGGATATCGGTAGTGCGCCCTGGAATCTACGAAGGCATGTGTACTGAAATTGGTTTGAAAGTGGACATGTTGAGTTCTGTATGATTGCTCCTCAAATATAGAAATGAGATCATTATTAACGAGCTATCTATAAATTAAAGTTAGAACTTATCTAAGGACTCGAAACTAGTAACTCAATACCTATCTAAGATAATTTGTCAAAGAACTAAAAAATAAATGTAATTCTTCAATCTCAAAACTAATCTCACTATTTTGATGGTTAGAAGCTATATAATATTTAATAAGTAATATTAACGTAAATGCATCTAAATTTTTCTGAAAAGTAATGTCATTACCATCCTCAACAGGATTTTCGTTTTCGGCCCGGGGGGGGGGGGCAAAAATTACACCCATTGCCCCTGCACCTTAGATCCGTGCATGAACTAAGTAAGCAAGATGTAATATTTAAAAACTTTTTTTATGTATTTCATATAGAAATTTATTAGACATATTAGACGGTCATAATAATTTTAAAACCTAAGATCATTCTTTAAAAAAATAAAAATATCCGCTGCAAAATTTCAATCATAGCTAGAAGTTATAATAATTATAATCGTGTCACATTTATAACTTGACACCATATACATATCATCTTATATGATATACCGGGTGTCTACGATATTACTAGCCAGCCTATAACTTCCTTGTAAAAAAAGATATCGATTTCAAATTTTGGGATGTTGTATAGTTGAATACAGTGCACAGTTTGATTGCTTCAAGATCTGATTTTCATATCCGGTTTAACCGGAAACAGTATAAAAAATTTTATTTTTAATAGAACACCCTGTATATTATTCGAAATTTAGATTGCCCAAGAAATTGTAGATCCAAAAATGTATACCCTGTATCTATCTTTGACAGTTTTCGAGAAAATGATGGTTGAAAATGTTATCTCAATCATAAATTATTTCACTTTCACATAAAACAAATGAATGTAGGAACAAATCTGTTACAGTTATTTAAGTTTTTTGGTAAGTAAAATTTAATAAAGTCATAAAAATTTCATTTTCGGCTGAACCGGAAGTACTACGAAAAGTGATTTTCAGGCCTAACTTACTTCGATATTTTTAATGGAACATCCTGTATTGAACCTTAAATTTACATTCCACTAACCTTTTTGGATATTTTTTGTTGTGGTGTCCCCTGTCTAAACCTAATAGTTTATGAGATATCGGCGACTGAATGTTCACCTGCACTATCACAAAGGCTATACAATAAAAAATGATGTTTAAACAGAACTTTGATTCAAGAGGGCCGTGTAAAACAAAAGAACTATTTACCGATTTTCATTTAGATTTTGACAGTACTGCTGCATTATTTTAAAGTTTCTCTCGACAGCTGTCATTTAATTTTTGCGTTTTATTCTTGATTTACCTTTTAGTAAGTGTTTAAGTGTTATCTGGTTGTTAAAAATGGCTGTGTTTAGGCGCAAGCATCAAATTGATATGTTATTTGTAGTAGTAGTATATTAGTATGGTGAGGTAAGAAAAAACCGAAGGGAAGCCAGAGCATTGTATGGTCGACGTTATCCAGAACGCGACCAACCTTGTGCACAATATTTTCCATGGTTGGAAGAACATTTAATGTGAAAATAATAATGAACATGAGAACACATTTATGGTAAATGAGGAGGCAGAGATAATAAACACACTGGCCTGTGTTGAGATTGATCCAACAAGTTCTACAAGTCAAATTGCCAGTGGTATCGGGATATCTCCCGAAAGTGTTAGAAAGATTCTACATAAACATAAGTACAAATCGTTTAAGTACCAAATCCATCAGCATTTTTACGAGGGAGATTATCAACGAAGATTGAATTTTTGGAATTGGTATCTAGCAACTGAGCGTCATCAGCCAAATATAAAATCATGCATTTTATTTTCAGACGAATCTCGATTTACCAACATGGGAATGTCTAACAGGAACAATACGAGATATTGGACAACTGAAAATAACCATCTATTTAGAGGAGGGGCTTTCCAAGAAAGATTCGGCATCAACGTTTGTAGGGCGTTATAGGAACACGCATTGTAGGACCAATATTTTTTGATAGACGGGGCCCGGTACCTACATTTTCTACAGAACGAAATTCAAAATTTTATTGAAGTTTTACCTGTGCAGCATAAACATGTCTTCTATCAGCAAGATGGTGTACCGCTCCATAACGCCCGAGTAGTCACCGACTATTTTAGTGAAACTTTTAATAATCGCTGGATAGGTACCAATGGTCCTATACGGTGGCTGGCGAGATCCCCAGACCATACACTTTTGGATTTTTTTTACTAGGCCCATATCAAGGAAAACGTGTATAAGACACAACTACATAACATAGGAGACCTTAGAAAAGAATTACGCAAGTGATAAACTCTATTACTCCAATTCAGATGGAAAACGTTCTTCGGAAATTTAAAGAAAGGATTAATTCTTGCCGAGAAGTCAACGGTGTACATTTTGAACATTTATATTATGGTTAAAATAAATTATATCTACCTATTACTTTTAGTGTTTCACTTTTGATACTTATTTTATTTTTCTGCTTTGAGCAGATTTGTGACATATTAGTGCAGGTGAACATTCAGTCGCCGATATCTCATAAACTATTAGGTTTAGACAGGGGGACACCAGAAACAAAAAGTATCCAGAAAGGTATAGTAAAATGTAAATTTAAGGTTCAATACTGGGTGTTCCATTAAAAATATTGAAGTAATTTGAGCCTGAAAATCACTTTTCGTAGTACTTCTGGTTGAGCAGGAAATTAAATTTTTATGACTTTATCAAATTTTACTGACCAAAAACCTTAAATAACCATAACAGATTTGTTCCTACATTCATTTGTTTTATGTGAAAATGAAATAATTTATGATTGATATAACATTTTCAATCTCCGTCATTTTCTCGAAAACTGTCAAAGATAGATATAGGATATACATTTCTTGGACCTACAATTTCCTGGGCAATCTAAATTTCGAATAATATACAGGGTGTTCCATTAAAAATAACAAATTTTATACTGTTTCCGGTTAAACCGAAAATGAAAATCAGATCTTGAAGCAATCAAACTGTGCACCGTATTCAACCATACAACATCCCAAAATTTGAAATCGATATCTTTATTTACAATTAAGCTAAAAGCTGGCTAGTAATATCGTAGGCACCCGATATATATCTTTTTAAATTTAATAAAGGTAAAACCATTTTTACCAATTAAACGCACAACATTTTTATCGAAAAAGAAATTATTAAGAGAACATAGTGTTTATGGAGAATATGAAAATAGACAGAACAGTATAAATAAAAACACTGTAACTGTTTAACTTGTATTTAGTAAAAATCTCGTAAAATTTTACAGTCTTTACAGTAGAGCTGTTAAATAAGACGTAAATAATAATACTATCACTTATATATTATATTATTATATTATAATCATGCATATATGAAAGAACCTATTTAAATATATAAACAAGCCCTGTAGGACGCATAACGGTCATCCTTCATCCTAATGTATTGCATTTAGATAATTCCGGCCAAAAGATTTATCGCATGTTGCTCCATTTATGCATACATGGCCCTTATATACACGTGCCCAAAAGTAAATATTTTCAAAACTAGAAATCGTAATCGGCCAAGAAAAAAACAAGAGCCAAATATTTTTCTTATGTCAACAATTAATCTAATAAGTAGTAGTCGTCTATGACAAAAACAAAAGCTCTTGTTTTATGTGTTTTTTATAACCAGTCCTGAACTCTGATCCAGTTTCGTCTCCCTGGCATTAATAGTAAAATATACTGCCCAGAAAATTTAAACCAAATTAATTTCAGAGCTTTATCTATATCAACCCGCAACCGTGCAACTTTTTATTCACCCAGTGCACGTACGAATTTCATGAGATTTTCTCCATGATCTAAAATGTGTTACAATTTTGACAGTCTTTGTTCAGTTTCAGATAATTTTCACACCAGCTAATGCATTAAAATGAGTTTTAATTAACTTCGATTCTTTTCATACCAAGTGGGGTGTACTAATTACAGTGTTTGTTATACACTTTACTTAGATAGTTCCTGTTCTGTAACTGGATTTCTGTAGTTTGTAGAGCAGTGTATGTAAATAAATAAATGAATATAAATAAGCAACAAACAGATAAAACACTAGTTCGTTTTTTCAGGTATTGTATCAAATTCCGAACCTATCACACATTACTAATTAAGATTTGGTTTCTATGTAGAAATTACTCATCAAGGACAAATGAATATACAGAATAGCTAAGTGAGGAATATTTATCGCAATACATGTTGATAAGCAACTCTGTATTATATTTTTTTTAGGTTATACTAGGTCAGGTATGTTATGTAAACAATCAGTCTGTTGGAAGGTCAGATTCCATTATATTTTTTATCTGATAGATAGAGAAGTTCATAAATCTAACATGTATATAGGATAAAACTTGGTCCATAGATATCCGCAAAGTAATTTAAGTTATACATAATTTCTAATCATATTTTACAGAATATGTGCTCTCGAGCTTGCGCGAAAGATAGCGGTGTATTAAAATATTTATTTATGAATTATATAGTTACGTTAGAAGTGCATTAAGTAGCAAATATATAAACATAGCTATGTATAAATTTGCTAATTATTTTCCTTATCAGAAATCTACTACTCGAGCAATTTTAATGAAATGATTTGTAATAATTGACTAATGAATTATACTATTCATAACATTTTTTAACTTAAGGTGTCTGACTATGTATGCGTCTTCTTCTGATAAAATATGGATATATCTGTACTTAACTTATTTCTATACAGAAATGCTAGATTTAAACAATTTAGTTGTTAAGCTGTTTTATTCCCTTTGTTTTATCTCAAACTGGTACAGTTAAAGTCTGTGAGACAGATGTATTTAGGTTAGTCATCCATATACCGAACACCTCCTTCTAAATTCATACACATGCGTTGAATTAATTACTAGACAATAAATGGAACAAATAACTTACCTGAAGGAAGTTAGTTCCATATTATAGTCTTTTCCAGTTCCATATTATAGTCTTTTCCAGTTCCATATTATAGTCTTTTCCAAATAGAGTACTTGTAGTAGCACTGCTTTGTGTAGAAGTGCACAATTTTTAAAGATTTTTTTTACCTAATCTCTAATCGGAGGATAACTATTCAGAATACGGTTTGTGCGCTCTGGATCTTTTTTGATGGGATTATTTTTTGGGAAGGTGGGTTTTTTGTATTTGGAAGAGACGCTCATATAATATGGTACAAACATCCTTCAGATGAGTCCTCTCTTCCATTTATTATATTTCGTCTAGCCTTTTTCAAATAGAATATTTGTAGATGTTTAAACAAACGATGCAAAATCGATCAACTTTAAGTATTAGTATATATATATATATATATATATATATATATATATATATATATATATATATATATATATATATATATATATATATATATATATATATATATATATATATATATATATATATATATATATATATATATATATATATATATATATATATATATATATATATATATATATATATATATATATATATATATATATATATATATATATATATATATATATATTAGGGTGAGCCAAAAAAACTAACCTATCGAATTTATGGGTTAAAATGAACCTAAATACCGAGAAAAAAATATCCCCGGAAGGCAGGATTTTTTGCTCAATTTTTAAAGGTGTCGGTGAGCATTCAAAGTTTTCCATTTAAATAACACGTAAAAAAAATCTTTTTCTATTAAAAGTACCATAACTTTGAAACGGTTTACGATAAAATTTTTTCCATCGCGGATTCTTGTAGAGCATAAAATTTCCTAAAAAATCTATCTGAGAGTAATTTTTTTCAATTCAATAATTCGTATATTTGAAAGATTTGAAAAATGAAAAAAAATTAAAATATGCACTTTCAGTGTTTATTGATTAAAAATTTTCATATTTAGCAAAAAAAACATAGATTTAAATAAAAAAAGAATAATATTGTTAAAAAAATATTGTTTATAATGTAGATTTGTCAAAAAAAAACTAGTTCTGATATTCATTAATTAATTCTTTATTGCATTTGAAATAATTTATACACTCTTATTAATTCTTATCCATAATAAAATTCAATTTATTACAATTAGGATATCGCTGACGATGTAATTGCACGACTTGCAAGATGAATTGTTTTTGTTCTTCATTTTTTTGTTAACGTTCGATTGTATTTCTGTATCAACGCAATAGGTCGTTCAGCAATATCATTAACACATTTGATGTTTTTAACTATTTCGGAACGCAATTTATATGACTCATCTTCTGCCCAATGTTCCGGCTCAATATTCAAAAAGTCCGGGGATAATTCCAGTAGTTCAAAAAATTCTAACGATCTTTTTGAGATGAAATCACTGATGTCTTTTGAACAAATCGTGTTAAGTTGTGTTTTTGTTAATGTAATTTTGTTTTCATCAACTTTGTTTTCATCCTTTTTCGTAGCATTAATCATTTTCTTTTTTATTTCCAAGCTTATATTAGAATCAAAAAAGGACATTGCTGCAAGTCTTTCTGTGAGGTACCGTAAGTGACGCGAAAATGTTAAAACAGTAGCATTTGAAATTTTTTCATTGATATTTTTATACTCGATTAAATTTTTTCAAAAAAATTTAAGTCTTGAACTGGAGCTTTAATCGGACAAGGAGCTTCAAACCATGCTTTCACATAAACAATACTTATAAAACTACAAACGTCACCTAATCCAAGTAAATCTTTTTTGCTACCAACATTAAATTGCTTTTGAAACATGTACATTTTCAGGCAATAGATGGCCTTGGACATCCATCTCGCATGGTGAGTTGCTCCTAGAGCATGCAATACCGCAGTATATATTCAATACCGCGATATTGCGGTATCGGACATGTAATACCGCAAAATTTGCGATATTGCGAAATTAGTAAATCGTTAAATGGGGGTTAAAATAAAACTACCATGAGTTATAATTAATCACACACAACGATAATCTTTACTTTTTATTTGAAAATGTTTACGTAAAAAGCATAAAATATCAATTGTGTCATCATTTAAAGAACTTCTAATTTTATTACAAATGTATCCAGCAGCCGAGAATGCTCTCTCAGCTTCTACACTCGTTGGTGGAATGCTTAGCAGATAGTTATATACAGTCTCCAGATATTTACCTCTTGTTCCTCCAGTTTCATATAAAGCCATCTCCTTTTTCAGTATCAAATCTAACTTAGGATTGGAATTGATGTTTATGTGTGGAGTCGTAAATTCTGACCTGAGCTTATTATTGAGTTCATCTTTCAGAGACAGAAAAGATGATGTCGAGACTGCAAGTTGATTTTCTCTGGTTCGTGACGTGAAGTTCGATAATGGTATATCATCATCTATATCTGTAACACTGTGCTGGTCAGATTCGGGGCAACCGTCTGCCTCATCAGTTGTGGAAGCAGATTTATCTAACCTTTCTAACAAGTTTACCATTTCCTTTATAATTCTAGATTTGCTTGGTAATGAAAATATTTCATTTACATTGGTATCTTTCAAATCATATAGATATTTTGAGGGATTTTGAAGATACATAAAGACACTTGTAAGGTTTGTGCGTCGTTGCTTAATTCTGACACTTAACGATGAGAATTTTCTGATAAGCTTGTTTTCTGTAACTGCAATTTATCTATTGTGAAACGCAGGGTTGTTTCAGCCGTGAGCAGATTAGAGTCTTGCCGGCATAACACTTCTACTGCTAACTTGATTGGCTGAAGAGCTCTATCTATTTCACTCATAATATTGAATTCGTCTTCTGTGATCCAATAATCAGATCCCAATTCTAAATCAATCAAAACCTTGGAGATACATGATCTTAGTTGAATAAATCTCTCTATCATTATAGACAAACTACTCCAACGAGTTCTGCAATCCAATAGAAGATTTAGTTCTTTTCCAAATTCTTGCTTTACGTAATTCTGTAGCAATGTGTTTTTTGTAGGAGATCTTTTAAACATAATCACAACTTTGCGCATTTTTTTTATTACGCTTTTATATTCTGACGACGAAATCTCAACCTGTTCCGTACCCGTATTAGTAGTTACAATAAATTCATCAACGACATCACACTCGTTATCAAAGTCTTCATCTTCGTTATCTAAGTTATCAAAGTCTTCTACGCCATCATTAGTAACTTCTGGTATATTTTCATTGTTAGACGAATAAATTACGTCTAATATTGCCAGCTGTAAGCCATGAGCGTAGCAAAGTTGTTGAACAGGACTAATCAAACGTCCTATTTTTGCATGACACTTGCGCCATCAGTTGTTATTGAAACTATATCAACTTCTAAGTCCAGATTGAATGCTTGCAATTTTTCTTTGACAAGTTTTACACATGATCAACTGGTAAACTTCCATATATACGAACTAATCCAATATTCCAAAATACTGATTTTCCATCAATAACTGCATGCAAATTTAGATTTAGGTACCGCCTATTACGATTAGACGTCCATTCGTCGAAAGTAATACTGAATTTCTGGTTATTTTGTGTTTTTAATAATAGAAACTGTTGATTCAATTGTTTTTTAACTTCAGTGCCATATTTCATTACCATATCTTTAATAGAATTGGGGGATTTAGGCAACTTATATCCCGCCTTTACAAACAATGACCGTATATCTTCTGAACTTACGAAAACTTTAAATGGTAATCCATCTTTTGCCACCATACGGGACACTTTCATAGAAAGAGAATCAGTTTTTTCGAAATAGTGTGATATCTTGCTTTTTTCACCAGTGGTTGTAGTTTTTCGATGTGGTCATCTTCGTCAATTAAGGTTGTAGCTGCTACCTCGGTAGATTGGCTGCGGCTCGTAGTTGGTGTTGCGCTAGGATAATCAATCTCTTCTGATATCTCGTCGGAGTTAACACTTTTAGCTCCAATTCCGTGCTTAGTGCGTAAATGAGTATGTAGTCCGCTTGTTGATCGTCCACTAGTTTTAATAATAACTGGACAAAGTTTACACTTCGCTGATTGACGATCTATAGATCGCAAAAAATGTTTCCACACTATATTAGAACTTTTGAAGTCTTTGAATTCAATACCATTAATTGTAGTATTCATTTTTTACAAAAAAAAGTTTGATATACGGATACGAGTATAATACGTTAATATAATTAGTCAAAATAATTATTTTTTCACGCTTTCACATAGTAAACAAATAAAATAGGACAGATTTGTCCTCACTTGTCCGACCTGCGAGTAGTTGCGAGTGAGACTGAGACTGAGTAAGACTACAAACAAACGTTAGTTCGCTGTAGGAATTCGGGAATTTCCGGACGCACTGCGAGTTACCAAGAGTGTATCCCGCCCGCCCCACCAACATGCGACAATTCGTAGCTGAGATTTCCCTATCACTGTTCGTTTTCAATACCGCGAAATTTGCATTTCTAATCTCGCTTTTGCGGTACTGAAAAACAGCGCGAAATTCGCGAAATTGCGGTAACGATATAACGGT